>CM038222.1:137434674-138034674 GCA_021442155.1 Cymbidium sinense
CCTTTCAAGTCAAAATCTTGAACTTAGCCAAATCATTTTCAAATCAAGCCAAATCCTTTCTTTTCTCCCATGATTCAATCAACCCTACAATCATGAGCTCATATATAAATATAAACTACAATCAAACAATCAAAACCTAAGTTAAACATCAAAGCCAAAACCCTTTCATATTATTCCATTGAATATGAAATTATCAAATGGATCAAAACCCCTTTAACTTCAAACCAGTTATAAATGGATTTATATTTCAATCATAAGTCCATATACAAGATCAATCAAGCTCAAATAAAGCTTTGACCAAGCTATTTGACCCAATTAGGCTCACTTGACCCAAGGTGACCTAAAGTATCCCTATGAGCCAAATTCTAATCCTAACCAAATTTGATTGAACTAAACTCATATTTGCCACTCATCATGATCAAAAACCATCATGGGATGATCAATCAATCAAATTGGGTAAAATCAAGTCAAACCTAAGGGTTGACCAAGTCAACACTTAGCCCAAAATGAAACCTAAACCAAATTCAACCATAGGCCAAATTGATTGAAACCATTTATCTAAGTTCACTCTTGACCTATGTTTGAACTTGACCAAGACAACATTTGAGCCTAACCTAGCCCAATTTGTCACTTGACCCAAGTTGACCCATTTTGACCTAAAAAAACAAAATGTGTCAAAACTTGATCTAAACCAAAATGATTGAAACCAATGGGTCAAGTCCATTCCAAATCACTTGTGAAACTTGACCAAAGCCTCAATTGATTGTAAAGGGTAACACCCAATGCTTCCAATTAATGGGCTCTATCTAAAGAAATATTATCCATGAAATAAATCATGTTTAAAAATAATAATTAATAAAAAGAATAATCTGATTCCATTCATCAATTCTTCTCTTCTTTCGAAGTATTATTTTCTTGTCGTGTGAATCTGCCGTGACGTGTTTAGGGAAGGTGTAAGAGTCCCCAGTGGCATCCTATCCCTCTTTCACAACAGAAACATAATTCTCTTGACACTATTAGAATAGGTGTAAGAGAACCCAAGAGGAATCCTATTTTGATTAGCATAACTAAGTTAGGTGTGAGAGAACCTAAGCGGCATCCTTTATTAGTGGGAATACTTTTGCCATCCGTGGCACCATTTCATAAAACTCCTATGTGTCTAAGGTAGGTGTAAGAGTCCCCTAGAGGCATACTATTTCTTTTAACACATGCACAAAAACAAACACAAATCTTTTATCTCAAGCTATTTGATGTGGGAGCAAGCCCCCTGTACCTCACTCATTATCGGAGAGTCAGTGCTATGCTACCGCTAGTATGTCACCCCAATGGTCATTTGTTTAGAAGACGTGAGTCCCTGAGCTTTCTTCCTAGCTAGACCATTACAAATCAATGAGCGTCTGGATAGTATGGTAGTCTTTGCTGCCCATCCAATGAGCTACCTCGTGTTGATTTATTTAAGAAGATGTAAGTCCCCGCACTTTCTTCTTGAACTAATCATCATGATCTAACTAGATCGAGTATATTTGAGGTTTAGGATAAGTCCCCCAAAGGCTCCTTTCCTCTTGACTACTTTTGAGTTGATATAACTCCCCCAATGGTATTCACTCAGTAGTCGCCCTAGGTTGGATAACACCTATCGAGCTGAAGATAGACTATCCCAGCAATCAATTATGCTATAGGAAGATGTGAGTCCCTGAGCTTTCTTCCTAGGCTAATTATTGCAAACTGACAGACACCTTAGGTTGGTTGATGTTTGTTATGCTGACAGTGACTTACCCGATGAGTACACCACTTTTGGCAGATATGAGTCCCCATGCTTTCTCCTTGAGTTAGACATCAAATACCTATCGGATATATGACTAGCTATGTCATCTTCTCCTGAGTGTTTGATTAAGCCCTTAGCGACCCCATTCCCTGCGGGCACTCTATTAAGATCAAGTCCTTTGCAACCCCATCTAGACACTATCCGGGTTACTTTTGGATCGGACATTTCTCCTTTCCTAGTTGCCACCCCTGTGCTTGAAAAATTTGTTCAGTGAATGCACAAATTTTTCCTTGGTTCAGTAAATCTGAGATAGGTCTAGGCTGATATAAACTCCTTCTCAGTTTAATCTCTCACAAACTAACAGGGTCCACATGATAAATAAATAAATAACTAAAACAACCAAAATAAACAAAATTAATTCACTTGTGGATTAAGAATTTAAGCCCCCAAAGGGCCCCTTCTCCCAAGCAAACATCCTATCTTTAGGGTAGTGTCAGTAAAACTCCCTATAGGAATTGCCTAACTACCTGAGTTAAGATAAATCTCCTGGTCAGTACTCACTCTGTAGTCACCCTTAGGTCAGGTTCAATATGTCTTGCCATAAGCAGGATACCCCAAAAGTCACTCCGCTTTGACAGATATAAGACTATGATGCATTCTTTCTAGCATGATTATCGCAAACCAACAAACAGCCTTAAGTCGGGTTCGATATGTTGCCCAAAGAAACCGATCACCCTAGTGGTCTTTTCTAGTGGAAGATGTGAGTCCCCGAGCTTTTTTCCCTTCAATTGATCATTGCAAATTGAAAGGCACTCTTTTGGTCAGATAATTCTCTAATTGGTCGGGAAGCTAATCCCTTTATTTCAATAAATTTGAGATAGGTCTAGGCTTCTATAAGCTCCTTCTCAGTGTGATCCATCGCAAACCAATGGAATCCATAAAACAAATTAAAATGAAATCTATATTTGACTATCATTGAGTTGATTTAAGTCTCCCAGTGGCATTCACTCAATAGTCAGCCCTAGGCAGGGTCTGATTTCTTGCCCAAAATAACTAATCACCCCAATAGTTTCTTATTTCTAGAAGATGTGGGTCCCCGTGCTTTCTTCTTTTTCTATCTTATGGTTGGTAGAGTATTCCCTTTAAATTGGTAAATCTGAGTTAGATCTAGGCTTCCATGGCCCCTACTTAGTATAGTTCATCAAAAACTAGTAGAATCCATCAAAATAAACAAACCTAAAAATAAAATCAATTTTGACTATCTTTGAGTGATCTAACTCCCCTAGCGGCATTCACTCAATAGTCAGCCCTAGATTTCCCCAGTAACTGATATCTACTTTGGAGGATGTAAGTCTACTACGCTTTCTTCCTAATACAGCTACTGCATATCGAAAGCCATCCCTTTCGTTGGCTAGTCCTACTACATGTTTAGTAGACTACCCCTTTGGATTGATAAATTTGAGTTAGGTCCTAGCCTCCATGGCTCCTACTTAATGCAGTCTATTACAAACCAACAGAGTTCATCAAAAAATTCAAACCTAAAAAAATTGAAACAAATTCAACCCTCTTCTCCAACATAATAAATCAAATCTTTTTTTCTCCTCAGTGAGAATCAAATCAAACTTTTCATCCCCTTGTGGATGAGTTGAACCTGCTTCCCTAGTGGAAGGTTCACACTCTTTCCCGTAGTGGATTTCCTCCCTCTCTTATGTCTTAGACATAAGTAGAGCCACATTCCACTATGCTCTGGATTCTTTCTTTCCCTTAGATTAAGGATAGATTATTTCTATTAGTGCTTATGATCTCTGGTGTTGATCATTTGCCAACAGCAATTCCGTCACCACAGCACCTATGTTTGTTGACCTCATTTTTAGAATGAGCTCTCAACCCTCCATCTTAGGCATAGGATTCTTCTTAGACTTTAAGACTTCTTTAGTCTTAAGACACATCTAGTGATTAGGTGGACACTAAACCTAGCCCCAGAGACTTAGAAGAGTTAGCCATAGGAATAGGTCATGCCTTAGGGGTGCTAGAAAATTTGCCTACCCTTAGCTTGAACCATTCCTCACTTTCCTTCTTTCAACTCAAATTCCAAATCCAAATCAACTCCATATGATTGAAATCCATGATTGAAATCTATGATTGAAACCCATGATCAAAATCCATAAAAAAAAATTCTTAAGTTCAAATTTTGTCTAAATCCTTAATCTTGCCTTTAAGGACTTAACCAAAATTATGATTCAAACCTATTCAAATTTTTGAGATTTTCTTATAACTCATTTACATTCTCATTTATATTCTCATATATAAATGAAATATAAATTCAAACTAATTAAACTAAACTCAAAAATTCCAAAAGAATTCATGAAATTTTCCCAAGTCCTTTAATTTTCCATTAAAGGACTTATCCAAAACCTTAATCAAACTAATTCAAACTCATGGAATTTTCTCAAAACCCATTCATATTCTCATTTATATTCACAAATGTAAATGAAATATAAACTTGAATCAAGCAAATCAAATCCAAGAATTAAATTCCCAATTTAAAATTTTCATAAGTCCTTAATTTTCCATTAATGGACAGCCAAAATCAACTCTAAACCAATTCAAATTTTCTCAAAATTAATTTATATTCTTATTTATAAATACAAAAAAGGAAATATAAATATAAGTCAATCAAATCAAATCCTCAGATTAAATTTTCAAATTAAAATTTCCTAAGTCCCTTATTTTTCTATTAATGGACCTAGCTTAAATCTTGATCAAATCAATTCAAATTCATGGGATTTTCTCATAACTCATTTATATTCTCATTTATATTCACATATATAAATAAAATATGAATATAAATCAATCAAACCAAATCCAAAAATTCAAACTCCAAACTCAAAAATTTTCCTAAGTCCTTTAAAATCTTTTTTAATGGACTTAGCCCAAGTCATGATTAAACCACTTCAAATCCTTGAAATTTTCCCATGATCCATTTATATTCTCATTTATATTCGTATATCTAAATGAAATATAAATTAAAACAGTCAAAATCAATTCCAAAAATCAAACTGAATTCCACTCAAAATCCAATCTAAGCCTTTCAAGTCAAAATCTTGAACTTAGTCAAATCATTTTCAAATCAAGCCAAACCCTTTATTTTCTCGCATGATTCAATCAACCCTATAATCATGAGCTCATATATAAATATAAACTCCAATCAAACAATCAAAACCTAAGTCAAAAATCAAAGCCAAAACCCTTTTATATTCTTCCATTGAATATGAAATTGTCAAATGGATCAAAACCCATTTGACTTCAAACCACCTATAAATGGATTTATATTTCAATCATAAGTTCATATACAAGAACAATCAAGCTTAAATCAAGCTTTGACCAAGCCATTTGACCCACTTAGGCTCACTTGACCCAAAGTGACCTAAAGTACCCTTATAAGCCAAATTCTAATCCTAACCAAATTGGATTGAACCAAATTGATATTTGCCTCTCATCATGATCAAAAATCATCATAGGATGATCAATCAATCAAATTAGGTCAAACCAAGTCAAATCTAAGGGTTGACCAAGTCAACACTTAGCCCAAAATGAAACATAACATAGCCAAATTTCACCATAGTCCAAATTGATTGAAACCATTGATCTAAGTTCACTCATGACCTATGCTTGAACTTGACCAAGCCAACATTTGAGCCTAACCTATCCAAATTGGCCACTTGACCCAAGTTGACCCATTTTGACCTAAAAAGTTAAAATGTGTCAAAATTTGATCTAAGCTAACTTGATTGAAACCAATGGGTCAAGCCCATTCCAAATCACTTGTGGAACTTGACCAAAGCCTCAATTGGTCAACTAGACCTAACTTAGCTTAATTGACTTTAGACCCAACATGACCTAAAGGGGTCATGTTGACCCAAATTTGAACTTAATCAAAATTGATTGGAAACAAAGACATCAATTCACTCCATATGACTAACCTAACCTAAAACTACCTTTGACCTACCTCAAATAGGTCAAATGGCTCGAATAGTCAACTTGACCCATTTGACCTAAATGTAGTCATATGAGCCAAATTCAAAAATATACCAAATTGAATAAAACCAAAGCCACCAAAACATTTCAAATGATCATATGAACTTGTCCCAACCCTTGGTTTGACCCAATTTGACCAATTAGTCAACTTGGTTGTTGACCCATTTTGACCTAAATGGGTCAACATGAGCCAAACCTATCAAATGAATTCCAAATCTCATGAAACTTGGCCAAACCTAGTTTCTTCACATACCAAACATATCCAAAGTGAAAAATCAACAAAATGACTATTCTACCTCTAGGCCATAGAATAAATTTTGACTTAATCCATGGGTAATTTGGCCATACCCTCTTCACGTTCACTTGAGGTTTTCCTAAAAGCTCAAGGGGACCTAGGGTGAGTGGTGCACCTAGTCCACCCAATGGGTCAAAACTCCAAATTCAAAACCCATCTCCTATTCAAATTCAAGCACATGGGAGGTTGGCAATCCACTCCTTGGCTCAAACCAACCATGTGCACACTCAAAATAGGCAAAATAAACTCCCCAATATGATCAATTGGATCAAAATGGCACAATGGCTTGTGGCCGTCTGATCCTTCAAGGGGAAGATATACTACCCCTAAACAAACTAAAATCCATCAATCCTCAATTCGATTGAACCTAGGGAAGCCAGAGAAGTCATTCCTCAGCCTCCTCAAGCTTCCTAGAGTGAAATCAAATCTTGTATTCTCGATTTTCCACATTATGAAAATAGGGGAGCTCAATACATTCTTGAATTTCCTCTTTACTCAATTTCACTCCAAATTCTTTTGCACACTCCATCAGAGAGGCAAGTTGAGTGCATCCAAGTCCTCCTTGAAGTTCCAAAGGTGAGGGGGACCTAGCTCGATTAAAGCCACAAGCTAGCTAAGGAGGAGGTGGTCCATATACCAATCCACTCAACCTCAAGTATTCATACTCTCAACACAGCTTCATCTCAACCAGACGAAGCTTCTCCAAAGGACTTGAGCACCGGTGATCACCCCTGGCAAGGCATGGGATTTTATGACCATTAAACTCAATGCGGTGTGGAGCTTTGTGAAAGAAATTTTAATCCCATGGATTTTTGACCATTGTATGTGCCGCTCTTTAACTTTAGATGGTGTGGCTTGAGTTTGGTTTGAATCTGAGCTCAATCGATATTGAATCTTCTCCTTGATCATGGACGGTCTCTCTTGATCAAGGGGAAGAACTTGGGAGATCTCAACTATCCATTCGCACATTTTGGATGGAAGGATAGGATAATTCCCCACGTTTAGATATATGTTACCTGTTTTGAAACTGTGGGGAGATCTTTGGTCGTTTGATCTTTGATCAGACGTAAGAGATCAAACCGCGTGTGCCGCAAGCCGCCATTTTGGATTTGATATTTAAGTGAATCCCTCACGGCGTGATGCGAGTAAAGCACACTGACCGCTGTTGACATGCATCGCGCCTTGAGCTATTGGATTAGTTAGGATGTTTTAATTAATGCTAATTAATTCATGGATCTTCCAAAATTCATAAATCCCTCTAGAAAATTAAAAAAATATATGAAATAAAATTTTATGGAAAGATAATTCAACCTAAAATATTTTAAAATTAATTTCAATGGGTTTTGAATTATATTTTTCTCTGAATTTGGGTTTTGTTGGAAACTTCATTTTGTTAATTACCTTTTAATTAAGCCCCTGATAAATCCCAAACTTCTTGGGTATGATTTAGGGGATGACTTCTACCTCCTTTAATTTTCTTTGGATTTATTGAAGGCTTGATTAGAAGAATTTCATATGGATTTTATAATCACCCTCCTTATGTAATTAAGGATAATTAGGATATGATTAGTGGTTTTAATCCATGATTAGGGTTGATTAAGGTCAAATTAGTAGATAGGACATTTAGGGAATAATGTTGGGGCATTTCACTTAAGCTATTCCCTAAACCCCCTTTTCTCTCCTTAATCTCCTCTTAATTAAGGGTTAATTTATTAATTATCCCCTTAATTAATTTATGAAAATTATAAAAAGTTCTAGAACTTAATTAATCTACTTTGGATAGATGATTATGCTTTTAATAGCCTAAGATCAATTAAGGAAATAAAAACCCAATTCACATGTGTGAAAGGGTGTTTTAAAATTACTTAAGCTCAACCCCTTAGCTTAATTAACCTTTAATTGTGAGTCAAATTGCATTAGGCCTTTTTCTTATTAGGTGCATTGTAAATTTAAATTCCTTGTGAGTTTTTATGTCATCTCATTGGGTCATAATTATTTAGTTAATTATTATAAGGTGAGGTATGTAAGGGTTAATTAAGTTACTTAATACATACCTTAACCTAGTTAATGCATAAAAATGGATCTAATTATCTAAAAATTAAACAAAAATACCAAACATATGTGGGAATGGGTTAGGAACAGCAAACTCATCTCACTTTTCAAAATTAAATCAAACTCCAAACTAAATAAAAATAACTTTGAATTCACTTTGATTTATTTTAAAATTTCTTATTATGTAAGAATGACTTTAGGATTTAATTGAAGTGAACTTGTTTACAAGCTTTCATTACTTTGAATCTTTCCCCAATATGTTAAATTTTTATGCCATGTGATTTCATGCATTCATATTTTTCAAAATGAAATTTAAAATGAAGTTGTTTACTTTATGTCAAATTTGCATGTGTTGGATAAAGTAGAAATATGAGTGGCTATTATCACAACTAAATCCAAAATATTTTCAAAACATTCAAATCAAATACCAAATTTGAAAGTATGCTACTTACATTTTAATTATGAGTTTACATGTCATAGATTATAAAGGCATGCTTAGCATAGGTTTCCTTTCTCTTTTATCTTAGCATAGTTTTGAATAGGAGTTGGTAAGATGATGGGTTCATTTGAAAAGAACCTAACACTTACTTAATTCCATATCATATTCATCTCTATGCTACCATTTAAGAAGGGTTACGTTTATTTGCATGTATAAATTACACAAATAAAATGAATCCATTAAAACAACTTTTGCATTCTCCTTTTCTATTTCATTTCCTTTATACATATGTTTGTATTTAAGCAAAGTGGTATATTAGTCTAGACAACCTTGAGGTTGTGGGCTTTAAATAGCCCTAAGTAAGTTTTGTACCTTACACTTCTGGTTAACAATGGCACTATACTCACTTATGCCTTTCTTACTTTCATGTGTGTATGTGAAATTTTGGATAAGGAAATCCCTTTCTACTTAAGAAAAATCATGCATATTAAACTTCTAAATTTCCTTGAATAGATTACTTAGCATGCATCATAAAGTGTGTTAAATATTCTCATTTGTATGTATAGATATGCTTAGGGTCCATCCATATGCATGTTATATATGTTGGGAAAGAAATGAAGTAATGTGTGTTATGTGAATTTTGATTCATTTTATTTAATCTTAAAATGCCTTTATTTTTTAATAGGTTTGTTTAGAGTTTATCTAAAATATTTAATCAAAACATTCACCTAAACCAAATTAAAATGTGAATCTACTTTACAAATTACCTAGGTTAGGGAAGGAAAGAGAAGTCTCCTTCTCTTTCCCTCTCTTCATAACTTAGTAATTAATTGTAGGATTCACTTAAACCAAATCAAAACATGAAATAAAATCAACCTAAAATAATTAAACAACTTAAATGAAACCCTCCTCTAAGTTGAACATGTTCTTCACACTTATAAAATTTGAACCTAAAGCCATAGCTAAGCATACCACACAAGCCTTCAAAGCACACATATTAGCCTAAGTCACCACTTCTAGCTTTAGGTTAGGTCGGTGAATGGTTTGATGTTTATTTTGTTTTGTGATATATATTTTAGACTAGATGTTAGGGTGTATGCTCAATGAATGGTAGGACATTCTTAGTCTAACTTTTCTTTATTATAGGGGGTTATGCTTAAGGGGCGCTATCATAAATAAAAATATAAATACTTTTGCTTGCAGGTGCTTTATACCCCTAAGCATAACCCAATAAGCCAGATGGACTTGATCACCTATGTGTGGGGTGATAAGTCCAATATACATGCTTGGGATTTGTGTGGTTTATTTTAACTAACATTTGTTTTGCAGGTGTTAGTTAGATTTCTACTTTTCCTTTTTCATGTAAATTTGTGCAGTTAGAATTTTGGAATGATTGTTATGGGGATTAGGATGAGCACTGGTCATAAGATCCTATCTTATGCACCATGTGAAGCCTTGGAGCATCTACCTTCCAACCATCCAAAAGAAGGAATCAAAGAAGAAAAGAAGAGAAGAAGAAGAAAGAAGAAAAGAAGAAAGAAGAAAGAAGAAATAAAGCTTGAAGACCCGCATAACAATGAATTCCTTACTTATTTATAATTTAATTTATTTGTATTCTGAGTTGTATAAGGGTAGAGCTCAGCTACCCATATTTAATATTTTAAGGTTTATGTAGTGGTGCCCGACCACAATGACCTTTTATTCTTTTTGCGATTAGCTTTATAAATTGGTTGATGATTTTTTTAGCTTGTGCATTAAGTGGCATCCTTTTTCCTAATTTATTCCTTGCTTTATGTATGGCCTGGATGTGGATTAAGCTCTTTAAAAAAAATCTTCTACCCAACTTAACAACTCAAAATAAAATTAAACAACTCATAACCTCACCTGAGGCTTAGGTTTAAAATCAAGATAAAAGAATTAACAACCCCTTAGCTGGATGAGCATTTCTTTTATAATATCATGCACAAATGCATCTTATTTCACTCTTGAATGGAGGGCTTCCACCTTTACCAGAGAAACTTGGCTTGACCTTTGAGAGCCTTGGTGGAAACTCACCTCTTCCATTCTCTCTGATTTTGGCCAACAACCTTATTGCATATGAATCCTATTAGCCTAAGTCAAAATAATTGTCCAAAATGAAAATAAAAAAAATGAAACTTGAATTGCATTAGATTTAGGTCATTTGAAGCATGCCCTTTACATGATCTAGTCTCTTTAGGGAGTGAGTTTAAGGACTTAGTCTATTTCTAAATAAATAATAACCTAGATATCTTACATAAGCATGAAGACTTGCCCACATGTATTTAAAATCATAGGAGGAGTTAGTTGGCAACCACCCCCAGGCGATAGTAAGTCCAAGCTATCGGGTGATTTGTCCTCTCTTGTGGAGGTAAACCAATCACCTATTTTTCACCTTAGATTTAGGTTGTCCTTTTGGCCCTTTGCCAAAGCTCCCTAGATTTAGGTTCTGAGGTTGCTTCTCCCCTTTCTGGTCCGTAAGCTTAATTTCTCACCTCTTAGGTATTTCCTTAATCTTGTGTTATGAAATCATAAGTCCTAAATTTCTAATTAAAAAAATTCAACTCAAACAAATTAAATCAATTTCAAAAATATAAAGCCCAATTGTAGGATAGTTTGAGATGCTCGTTAGATTTCCTAGTGTCGTGAGTATCTCTTACTTATCTTTCATTTTGACTTTGATAATAACTCCCCCTTCTTTGATCAACCCCATTTGATCTTCAAAATAAAACCAATTGATTGATAGTGTTTTCCTATTAAAATCTTCAACGACAATGATCATTTACCTTAATCAAGAGTTTTCCTAAGGAATCCTCATTCCTTAGGATGTAATTAACTATTGGGGCTTGCCCCTGTAGGGGACTTAATGAACCTAATTTAAAATAAACTCTACTTTACTTTTCCATGTAAAGTAAAGGAAGAATCTCTGGTACATATGCAGACCCATCGTCCTTAGGAGTCCTTATTAAGGTGATTAGGTCCATTAAAGGGTAGTAACTTCTATCTTTCGAGATAGTACACTATTCCTTGATGATTTACTCAATCACTTGAATAAGTACATCTGCAAATCTACGTGGCATCCTAAAAAGATGAATTTTATAGGTCTTGCCTTTCTTTCTCTCCACAGATTTGAAGGCGACTCCCTATAGAAATTTTTCTCCACAGATTTTTTTGGCAAAACCACTAGGGATGGTTCCTCTCTCCATCTTTAGTAAATTATCATTATCTTTGACTATCAATAGTGGGTTTGTACTTTGGTATGAATCCAAGATTATCCTTCTTTTCGTTAGCATTTAGCTCATTTCATTCTTAAGTTGAGTTAGCCAGCATCTTTAAGATTTAGGACCGCATTCCTTGTTGGTCTTAAAACCTCCATTGGGTTCTCCGATGGATAAAATGAAAAGATCTAAATAAAAAAAATAAAACATTATAAAGACTTCCTCCTTATCATTTTCATGATAAGGAAAGGTTCATCCTAAAATAATAAATAAAATAACTTTTTTTTCAAAAGCACCTTTCAAAATGCACTTAATAAAATATTTTCCACAAAATTTTATCACCCTCATTTAACTATTCACATAATTGTTACATGTAGAGATTTTCAATAATAAAACTAATAACATTTTCCAAAAGCACAAAGAAACATCTTCTTTCAATTCACTTTGATGAAGATTTCATTTTCAAAATAAAATAAGCGATCATCTTTCCTAAAAATCACAATAATAATCATAAAGTTTTCAAAAAAAAAACATGAATCTTTCTATTCAATACACTCACACTTATTGAATGGAAGTTCATTTCAAACAAAATTAAATTTTCCAAAAAGCACACATGAACATCTTCATTTAATATACTCAAATTTATTAAATGAAGATTTCATTCCCAACTAAAAAAATAAAATATCTTTTAGGAAATCTCACTTGAACATATCTCACATATGTTTTAAGTTGGAATTCCTCTCTTTCAAAAAGCAACAATCACACACAAAAATTTTACATTTCAAAAATAAGATTAATCTCCATTCTACATACCTAAATTTGTTAAATGGAAGTCCTCAAAAAAATAAGACTTCAACAATCATATTTCAAAATTTTTAAAACACATTTTGGAACTTCATTTAGCATACTCAAATTTGCTTAGTGAAGTTTCCAAATCCAAAATCAAAAAAAAAAAAAAATCAATAATCATATTTCAAAATTCAATCTCCATTTAACATACCCAAATTTCTTAAGTGAAATCTCCAAATTCAAAATCCAAAAATTTTCTAAACACATTTTGGAACTTCATTTAGCATACTCAAATTTTCTAAGTGAAGTTTCCAAATCTAAAATTAACAATCAACAATCATATTTCAAAATTTTCTAAACATATTTGGAACCTCACTTAACATACCTAAATTTATTAAGTGGAGTTTCCAAATCCCAAAATCAAATTTTTTTTCAAACAACTTTTTGGAACTTCATTTAACATACCCAAATTTGTTAAGTAAAGTCTCCAAATCCAAAATTCAAAATCTTTCAAAACACAATTGGAACCTCACTTAACATACCCAAATTTGATAAGTGAAGTATCCAAATCAAAAAAAATTTTCAAACATTTGGAACTTCTTTCCTTGTATACCAAATTTGCTAGGAAGTTTCCATTTTCAAAACCAAAATGAAATCAAAATTTTGAACACACCACTTGGAATTTCATTTAGCATACTCAAATTTGCTAAATGAAATTTCCATTTCACAAAACCAAGTGGGACTTCTTCTTTAGCATACCATATTTGCTAAAGTTAAATCTTCACTTTCAAAAAACATCAAAACAAAAAATGAAACACTTAGGATTTACTTAGCATACCTAAATTTGCTAAGAATCCTATTTTCAAAAATCAAATGAAACACACTTGGATTCTTCACTTGGCATACCTAAATTTGCTAAGTGAGAATTCCAAATTTTCCAAATCAAAATAAATTCACAAAACAATCACTTTTCAAACACTTCACTTAGCATACCCAAATTTTGCTAAGTGAAATTCAAAATAATCAAAAAAATAAAATTAATTTGACCTTACTTTAACATACCCAAATTTATTAAGGAAAGTCCTCAAAATCAAAATTGAAATTCAAAATAACAATGAACCTTAGCATCTTTTCAAAACGAATCCATATTTCAACATACTTAAATTTGTTGAAGGGATTCATATTCAAATCCTCTTTCAATCAATCTTCTCAAATCCATTTTAAACCCACTTAACACTTCCAAGTTGTTGGATGTGGGTTCAAATTTTCAAATTCAAAATTTAAAAAAAAATCTATGGACAATTTATAGTTCATTTCTCATTGTAGATCTTTCAGGTGCGATTCTTTCTATTTTAAATGGTGGTCCTCAGTTCTTCACCTTCCCCCGGTATGGATCATTTATAGAGACTTCCCCATCTAGACCATACCTTGATTCACTTTGGCGGATTTGAGGGAGCAGGATTACTTGTGAGGGCACTCCCCTCTCATCGGACCAAGGTGTGAGGCGGATCATTGATCTTACCTCGATTTTGATGTTTCCTCATTGAGAGAAAGCTATGTGATACCACTTTGTTATAGTATGTCGGTTGTGCCATACCATGTTAGTTCATCCCAGAGTTGCTCATGTTGCCCCAATGAGGGCTGGTACCCTACAATCTGTACCCTCTAAGGGTAAGGCTCTCTGGTCTCAGGGCTTTCCTCCCCTATATTTGAGTATGGGTCTAGCTCGCACTCCTCCCATCCTACCCATACGCAGCATAGGAATAAGAACGGCATGATCAAGTGGTACCACACCCAGATAATCAGGGGGCTAGAGGCAACAACACGATCAATCGTGGATGAGTTTCACTTTATTACTTCACCACTAGTTACAGAAAACCAGTTTCATCCTCTCTTTGGATAAGAAAGAGAGGATACTAGGAGGATCCGTTCATCGCCTCCTCCAGTGGTGCATTTTCAATCAACAATTTTTAGGAGCGGAGGTCATGCACCTCGTTCATCTTACACCAGTAGGAAGAGAATATGGATCCAGTGCAGGACAGTTTGATCTTTGATCTATTATCCCCAGCATGGGAGGTGATTCAGGAGAGGCATGAGGCCATACATTACATTACTAGCGAGGAGGGAGGTTCAACTGTTAGTCACCTTCGCTTTGATTGATTTTCAGCTTGGACCACTACCCGTGATATGTTAATATTCTTCTCACTAGGACTATCCATCATGAGAGGGCAGTTCATGTGCATAGAGTGTCAATGGTGTCTCCACCCCACCGCTCTACCCCTTGTTCGCCATCACCAATATAGTTCTGACATCCCCATTCCATCTAAGGCCATGAAGGCGCATGCACCCCCATGGTTATGGAGGATCTTATCCTCCACCCATTATGGTAGGTTTGAGCTCTCCTACTCGACCTTCTACCCTAGTGTTGGTACGGAAGGAGTGACGACCCTTAAGCATCATGATAGTTATTATAGATATTCCAGATGATAGTTTAGCCGCACTAGTGGTAGAAGAATATTCAAGGATTGCTATCCCTTTTATAGCCAATATCAATCAAGAGTGTCATTCATCCGGGAGTACATGATTGACTCTTGGTGAAAGGTGAGGTCGGTGCCTCTCGATTGCATGATAATGATCACGTCACCTAAACTATTTGTACCTGAGATGGATCATTCTTTAGATGAAGATAGTTATTGCATTATTTCATGGAGAAGAAGGAGATCTTGGGTATGAGTCGATGAAGAGATAAAGTCATTGATCCCAATGAGATGACTTAATGGGGATTCGGAGTGCATGGTTGACACTTGGGGATCTCTTCTTTGGGAACAACAAGTCATGGAAGGTGATGAGGTTGATCAGACATATACCATAGAATCATCCCAGCACCTCCAACATTAGTTGAGGCAGAAGAACAAGTAGATTGATAGGATGGCACATTAGTTACAAGACTTGTTAGTAACAGTGTCAATGCTTCAGAAACAAGCCCATATAGTTTATCCTACTTATGTCATTGACTGAGTTGGTGCATGTCTTGGACCAGCAAGACTCTACCTCCCATTGAGCAAGGTAGCACTAGCAGTATAGAAGGTAGTGGAAAGTACCTCCATACAGAAAAGATATAAAATACATGGTTGAGCAGCAGGTGAAGGAAGCTTTGGCTCAAGCCCATGGTGGATCATCAGTTCCAAAGGGTAGACCCTACCCAGAGGAATTCGATGTGATCCAATATCCCAAGGGTTTCGTGCCTCCTTCCTTCAAAATCTTTGATGGCAATGGAAACCCAGGGCAATACATAGCATATTTCATGGCTAGTTTTTGCAATGCAGGTGGCAGCGATGACCTACTCTTTCATCTTTTTATTAGTAGCCTAGTAGGTATTACTTTTGATTGGTATGCTAAACTACCAAACAGTTCAGAAAAGACATTTGCCAAGTTAGAGAAACTCCTCATCAAGAGATTTGTTGGAGCTCAGCAAAGGGTTACTGTAGATGATCTCGTTGTAGCACAACAGCACCCCGGTGAGTCACTTGTTGATTATATTCTTCGATGGTGTAACTTGAGTATGAAGTGTGAACCACAGTTGTTTGAACAGTATGCCATTGAGATTCTGTTGAAGAATATCCATGGCCTGATTGCCTTCATGCTTAAGGGCTTCACTATCAAGACATTTGAGAAGATAATCAACAAGGTGGCTATTCTACAAGGAGAGGCCAAATAGTTGCTTTTTTATGATCAGTTTCCTAAGCAGAAGCCACATAAGGTTTATGAGAAGAAGCTAGGAGCAATAGCAACGGTTAACAAGGGGAAGCAACCAGCTAGAGATCAATCTGAGAGACCACGACCGCAGTAGCCTCCACCTCCTTTACCACCACCAAGATAGCCATACAGGCCTCCACTATAGCCTCCATGACCAGCATAGCCACCACCGCCAACCATAGCGCATGCATACCCGCATGAGTAGCTATGGTCCACCTACTCTTTTAGATAAGTTAAACAAACCTTATTCTTTTAAGAGGGAGGTAATCAAAAGATCTTTAAGAATCTCTTAAAGAAACCAATTTTAGCTACAGAGCCTAGGACCGGAGGAAGTAGGAAAAGTCATGATCAAACTTTTGCCTTACCACCATATGCTAGGCCACATTTTGGAGGATTGCTTCACATTCAAGGTAGCTTGAACAGTTTCAAGGCGATTATCCCAAAGGAATACCTTATGGAACAACCTTCTAGTTTATTAGGGTAATCCTTGGGGATACATGTGATCTTAAAACCAAAGAAGGTTGGGACATTTCTTTGTCTAAAACCTCAAGAAGAAAATTATTCAAAAGAGAAGCTTTCCTCTTGCACTTAAACCTCAACACCAAGGAAGGTTTGCAAGTTGTCGCAACTCTAAGAAAGTGGGAGCTCGGTAATAGCGATAGCGCATAGGCCCGATAGCCTTTAGCTCAACCACCATGTCTAGCCTTCAATTCCACACGGTGACTTCTTCCATTTTAGCTTCTATTTCTTCTACTAGTAGAACTCTTGTATATGATAAGGGCATCAAATCCCTTACTCCACTCACTTTACTTGACTTCTACTTTGTACCTCCAAATAATTTTAAGAAATTGAAGAATAAAGCTAGTTTGAATTACATCTATGTCACTTCTGATGGGTTGTCTTCTTCTATTCCTAACGATAACTCTTCAAGTCTAAATAACTATAAAAGTTTTGATCTTCCTCTTTCAATTGAGTTGGACTTTCCAACTTTGAATACTATGGGTTCACCTCTTGAGATAGACTTGGAATCATCAGATTCCGATGGTCCCATAGGAGAAGCTATAGGTGAGCCTGAAGTGCAGGTAGAACCTTCCACCACCTTGCCTCCGAGATCAAGTCAACCTCCATGGTGGCAAGGTTACCTCTAGGCAGCACCTCAAGATAGGAAATAAGTCATTGTGGTATTGAAGATCAGAAGCCCTTCCACGATGCTCCACCCTTGGATATGCTTGTGGAAGACCCGAAGGTGGATTACAATGTCTTTTCTCATCTAAGAAAGTTCTCATCTAAGCTAAGCATATATGATGCCCTTATCTTATCCAAAGAGATGAGGGAATCACTAATCAAGTCCCTCCTTGATCCAAAAATATGCTTAGCTTAGCTGACTGCTATAGGTGAGGTAGCACATTATGCAAAAGAAGCCTAAAGGTTCACCTTCATATATGAAGACCTTCTTCTAAGGGACTTGGAGCACAACCATCCCCTCTAAATCATAGTTGACATGGATATGTACAAACTTGCAAAGATTCTCGTGGATTTAGGTGCATCAATGAAAATTATGAATCTAAAGACCCTTGCCTATTTGAAGATCGACATCTCTACACTTCGAGGAGATAAGATGATGTTGAGAGGATTCAATGACCAAGGTGAGAGGGCTTTAGGTTCTATAGTGTTACCTTTGGAGATAGGTGATTGGAAGACTGAAGCCAAGTTCTACATTATTGATTCAAATACTTCATTCTCTACTTTGCATGTTAGGCCTTGGATACATCAGAATAAGACTGTTTCATCCTCCCTTCATTTGTGCATCAAGTTCAGAAAAGATGGAATTGAGTACCATGTCAACGGGGACGAAGAGCCATTTTTAGTTAGAGAGGTTGAGATTTATGAAGATGCGACCTATTATCTTCCTCAAAACACCCTTTCTCATGAACTCGAACAAAATTTAAATGCAAATACAAAATAAAAAGAAAATGAAATAAAAGAAAAGATAAAAGAAAATGAAAAGAAAAATAAAAGTCCAAGTGAACAAGAAAGGGGAATTGAAGAAGAAATAGATCAGCATATCACATTCCACCCAGTTCATTCCATCATATGGACATGTGGGTAGATGGCTCAACCTCCAGAGGAGAGGCGTAGAAATAAAGGTAGTTCAGTGGAGACCCCTAGTTGGCCTTGACAATAGAGGTGTGTTCAGTTCATAGGAGTACCCTACTATTCACATAGACTTGGAATCCAGCTGAGGATGAGTCTAATGTGATTAGTATACCGAACCCCTCTCGTGGGTTCCATTGGTGACTTTGATCCACAGATGAAGACCAGGCCTTCAAGCAAAGCAAAATATTTGAATCTAGTTTATGTGAAACTATTAAGCAATTGGGAACCTTAGCTCTTACCTCACTTACATCTCAGAAAGTTGAAGGTTTAGTAGTTAAGGAAGTCCCTAAGTCTTCCAGTGACATGAAGCAGAAGAAGTTCTTTTTGGGATCATCATCCTCAAGTCTTGAAGTTGATGTAGAACTTGAGGAAGATACTTTTAAAGAATTAATGGAATTACCGTTTGACTTTTACTCGCCTTGTGTTCAAATCTTATACATAAAGGTTTAGTTCCTCACATGGTATGGTTACAGGTCATAATACTTTGAAAAGCTATGGAACAATACAGGGGAAGCACAATCAAGAGCGGGACTAATTGATATAGTGGGTCAATTGATGATGATTATTTCTTAGTTGTTACCAATCATTTGAAATCTAATAATTTCTTCGCACACATCCCCAACTCTTATGAGAATGTGTGTTTAGGTACTTCAGATGATCCATATGATCTCCAAGTAAATGAGGCACCACCTAAATTTGAAGAGGAGATTCATTCAACAATCGACAAGCTTAAAGAAATCAACCTCGAGATAGAAGAAAATCTTTGCCCGACATACATCAATTCATTGTTGAATGAAGAAGAAACCAATGACTTAATTTTGCTATTGACTGAGTTTAAAGACTGCTTCACATGGAGTTATGAAGAAAAGCCCAGATTATCTTCTGATGTAGTAGTCCACAAGCTAGCAATAGATCTGAACGTTACCCCTACTAAGCAAGCTCCTAGACATGTGATTAGAAATTGAACAAGTCATTTTTGAAGTCAAGAAAGCGATCGATGCTTTTTCATCAGGAAGAAAAATATCTACACGGTTGTAGTGTATCAGTTAAGAAGAAGAATGGAAATTGCATATCATCAATTTTAGGGACTTAAACAAGGCATGTCCTAAGGATGAGTTTCCTCTTCCTATACCAGAATTAATGGTGGACATCGCCTCATCTCATGTAGTGTTCTCTTTCATGGATGGATCATCTGGCTATAATCAAATCAAGATATCTCATGAAGATGAAAAAAATACTGCTTTTTAAAACCCGATCGAAATCTTCTATTATAGGGTCTAGCCTTAAAAATGCTAGTGCTACATACCAACGGGCCATGACTCAGATCTTCAATGAACTCATCCATCATCAGGTTATGTGCTACGTTGATGATCTAGTAGTCAAAATAGAAAAGGAAGACCACCTCTTTGACTTGAGTAGTTTTGAATGGTTAAGATAATATAACCTCAGATGAATCCCACGAAGTGTGCATTCAGTCGAAAATTCCTTGGGTTTGTTGTTGACATGAGAATAGAAATAGATCTTAAAAGATCAAAGCTATCTTAGAAATGCCACCTCTAAGAGTTTAACTCAACTTCAGATCCTTTCAAGATGGTGCATATCTAAGATGCTTTATCTCAAACTATCGGGAGATGCAAGCCATTCTCAGCACTTGTCAAAAAGGATGCCAAGTTCAAGTGGGATGACAAGTGCCAGCATGCTTTGAAGACATCAAAGAGTACTTGGTGAAACTGCCAGTTCTAGCAGCCCCTATCCCGGGTAGGCCACTCATCCTTACACGCTGCATTGGATGACTCTCTCGTTCTTTTCCAGAGGAAGGAAGGAAGCGCACTCTACCTTACCATCATCATCCCTACTAAAACTATCCACCTATTGAGAAACATTGCCTAGCTCTGATCTTTGCATCTCAAAAGCTATGGCACTACATGCTTTCTCATAAGGTGAACTTGATCTCCTAAACCAATCCATAATAGTATCTCATGACATAGCCAATGCTTTTCAGATGTTTGGCATGTTGGCCCATAATTCTCTCGCGGTTTGATATCACATTTGTACCCCTCCGTGCAGTAAAAAGAAAAGCACTAGCAGATTTCTTAGCAACACACCCACTTCCTGGTGATTATCCACTTAATGATGATCTCTCTGATGAATAAATCATGAACTTAGGGAGGCCAAGCGATGGGAGATGTATTTTGATGGTCGCTTCTTTTCTTAAAGGTGAAGCACCGATCTATTCTCTTAGGAAAGGCAGGGGTAGGAATAGTTCTTCTAACTCTAAACATGATGTGATGAGATTCTCATACTATCTTTCCAACCCACCAACAATGAAGGCTAGTATGAGGCTTTGATTAATGAGTTAGTCATCACTATTAGTGTCAAGAGCATCAACATCTTTGGGGATTCTCAGTTGGTCATTAACCATATTGGTGGATCTTACCAAGTCCTCAAACCCAAGCTTCATCATTACTATGAGTATACCAAGAAAATGTTGGCCCACATTCCCGAAGTTACCATCTACACAAACGAGTAGAGAATGAGTAGCGATGCTTTGGCCAAACTTGCCAAGAATTGGCATGTGAGTCCATTTCAATAAGGGTCCAAAATAGATAAGTCCTATCCCTTATTGATTTTGAACTCATCGAGAGACTTTCTCTTGAAGGGGAGGTTGTCATTGCCAAAATGGACAAGGAGCTAGATTGGAGGCAACCATTCATAGATTACTTGAACACCAGCAAACTACCTCAAGAGAAATCACAAGCCCATCGTGAAATAGAGCTCTCTCTGCTCTTGTTGATGGCACCACTGCGTCCTTTGACCAAATGTGGTTATGTTGTTTAGACAAACATGATGACATTGTAATGAGGTACACTCTTCATGTGGAGCTCATCAATCCGATCGAAGATGAAGATGAAGATCAAGCGACTTGGATACTACTAGCCTTCTATGATCATAGATTGCATGGATGCTAGGAGATGCCATCGAGTGTCGGTGCATGGTGTGGTCCTCCCAACCACCCAACATTCTACACCCTACATTGGCTCATGGCCATTTTGAGTGTTGGGGTACCGACATTGTAGGTCGATCCTCCTTCTTCCAAGGCATCGATTCATCTTAGTTACCGACTACTTTTCCAAGTGGGAAAGCCATCCCAGAGGTCACTCGCCATGTGCTTCAATTTTTTAGTAACCATATCGTATATAGGTTTAGGGCGCCTCAATGAATTATATACTATAATGGTACTACATTCAAAAGCACGAAGATCAATAGCTTCACAAAAAGACACGGTATAGATTGGAGATACTCCATCGTCTACTACTTTAGAGCTAATGGCTTAGCAGAAGCATTCAATAAAACTCTCATCCAGATACTGAAGAAGACTCTTGTTGACAACAAATGACAGTGGAACGAGCAGTTGGTTGAAGCTTTGGGGGCCTACCACACCACATACCGAACTCCAACTCAGTCTACCCCATTTTCCTTAGTGTATGGGTTTGAAGTTGTTCTTCCTTTAGAAGTTCAACTCCCATCACTAAGGATAGCATTGGGTAAAAAGATCACTACAGAGCATAATGCAAGGTTACGGTTAGAAGAGCTCGAAGGTTTGAAGGAGAGACATCTACGGGCATGCCAGAACCTCGAGTTATATAAGGCCAAAATGATTCAAGCTCATAACAAGATGGTCCGCCCTAGGTCTTTCTAAGTAGGAGAACTTGAGTTAGTCCTAAGGAGACCAATTGTTTCCCATCAAAGCTAGGAGGCAAGTTTGAACCCACTTGGGAAGGCCCTATGTCATAGAGAGGCCTACCAAGGAGGATCTTATTATTGATTGTAAGGGGAACACCGATGCTTCCAATTAATGGGCTCTATCTAAAGAAATATTACCCATGAAATAAATCATGTTTGAAAATAATCATTAATAAAAGAACAAAAAATTCATTCATCAAATTTTCTCTTCTTTGAAGTATTGTTGTTTGCTTATCCAGTCATGATGTGTTTAGGGTAGGTGTAAGAGTCCCCAGTGGCATCTATCCCTCTTTCACAAAACAAACACAATCTCGATGCTTTATAATAGGTGTAAGAGGCAAGGCATCTATTTTGATTAACTAAGTTAAGTGTGAGAGAACCCAAGTAGCATCCTTTCTTAGTGGGAATCCTTTTGCCATCCGTGGCACCATTTCATTAAACCCTTAGTGTGTCTAAGGTAGATGTAAGAGTCCCCCAAAGGCATCCTATTTCTTTTAACACATGCATAAAATAAACACAAATCTTTTATCTTGAGCTATTTGATGTGGGAGAAAGCCCCTGTGGCACTCACTCATTAGGCTCTTTTAGGTGGGTCTATGCTACCTCTAGTATGTCACCCTAGTGGTCATTTGTTGGAGAATGTGAGTCACTGCACTTTCTTCATAATTTGATCATTGCAAACCAACGAGCACCTTGTTAGTATGGTAGTCTTCATTACCGGTAGCTACCTCATGTTGACTTTATTTAAGAAGATGTGAGTCCCTGTGCTTTCTTCTTGAACTAGCCATCATGATCTAACTAGGTTGAGTATATTTGAGGTTTAGGATAAGTCCCCAGAGGCTCCTTTCCTCTTGACTACTTTTGAGTTGATATAAGTCCCCAGTGGCATTCACTCAGTAGTCACCCTAGGTTGGATAACACATGTTGAGCTGAAGATAGACTATCCCAGCAATCGTTCACTATAGGAGGATGTGAGTCCCGAGCTTTCTTCTAGGGATTGTTGCAAGTGATGGCACCTTAGGTTGGTTGATGTTCTATGTGATAGACTCACCGGTGAGTACACCACTCTTGGATATGAGTCCTCATGCTTTCTGAGTTGGACCGAATACCAATTGGATATATGATGTCATCTTCTCGGGGTGTTGGATTAAGCCCTTAGCGACCCATCCCTTACACTCTATTTGGATCAAGTCCTTTGCGACCCCATTTAGACACTACCGGGTTACTTTTGGATTGGACATTTTCCCTTTCCTAGTAACCACCACATGGTTGAGAATTTGTTATGCAAGATTTTCTCCTTGGTTGAATTCTAAGATAGGTCTAGTGATATAAGCTCCTTCTCGGTTTGATCCCTCACAAACTAAGGGTCCATGATAAACAAATAAAAACTAAACAAAAATAAAAAAAAAAATTAATTGCTTGTGGATTAGGAATTCAAGCCCCAAAGCCCCTTCTCCCAAGCGAGCATCTATCTTTAGGGCAATATCAACAAAATGCTTACGAGTTGAGATAAATCTGGTTGGTACTCACTCTTAGTTTCAATCTATTTTCCACAAGTTACCTCCGATCATTCCTTTGAAAGATATAAGACTATGACACATTCTATCTAGCATGATTTTTGCAAACCAATGGGCAACCCTTGGTCAAGTTTGATTTGTTGCCCAAATCAACCAATCACCTAGTGGTCTTTTCTAGTAGAAGATGTGAGTCCCTGATCTTTCTTCCCTTCAATTGATCATTGCAAGCGAAGGCACTCCTTTGGTTGGATATAATTCTCCATCAATGGAAGCTACTCCCTTTGTTTGATAAATCGAGATAGGTCTAGCTTCTATAAGCTCCTTCTCAATGTGATCCATCAAACAATGGAATCCATCAAAATAAATTTAAAATGAAATTAATCTTGACTATCTTTGAGTGATTTAAGTCCCCATGGCATTCACTCAATAGTCATTACTCTTGATTTGTTGCCCAAAAGCAACAATCACCCCAATGGTTCCTTGTTTCTAGAAGATGTGAGTCCCATGCTTTGTTCTTAAGACTTGACCATTGTATACCAAAAGGCATTTCCCCTTTGGTTGGATAGTCCTACCTTGTGGTTGGTAGACTATTCCTTTGAATTGGTAAATGAGTTAGGTCTAGGCTTCCATGGCCCCTACCGGATAGTTCATCAAACCTATGGGATCCATCAAAATAAACAAACTAAAAATGAAATCAATCTTGAATCTTTGACTATCTAAGTCCCTAATGGCATTCACTCAATAGTCCCCAGGTTGGGTTCAATCATTTCCCAATAGATTACCCCAAGCGTCTCTACTTTGGAGGATGTAAGTCTACTACTTTCTTCTAATGTACTTGCATATGAAAGGCATCCCTTTGGTTGGCTAGTCCTACTATGTGTTTAGTAGACTACCCCTTTGGATTGTAAATCAGTTAGGTCTTAGCCCATGGCTCCTACTTAGTGCATCACCAAATAGGGTTCATCTGAAAATCCAAACCTAACAAAATTGAAATAAATTCAACCCTCTTCCCCAACGGAATAAATAAAATCTTTTTCTCTACAGGGAGAATCAAATCAAACTTTTCATTCCATTGTGGATGACTTGAACCTTCCCAGTGGAAGGTTCACTCCACTAGTGGATTCCCTCTCTCTTTATGTCTTGGACATAAGTAGAGCCACATTCCTAAGCTGGATTCTTTCTTTTCCTTGGGTTAGGATAGATTGTTTATTAGTGCTTTATGATCTCGGTGTTGTTGATCATTTCGGTCAACACCAATAGGTGCAGTGTTCCTCGTCAGTCACACCACACCTATTGAGAGCTCTTTGTTGACATCATTTTTAGAATGAGCTCTGAACTCCATCTTAGACAGATTCTCTTAGACTTTAAGAGTTCCTTAGTCTTAAGACACATCTAGTGATTAGGTCGACACTCAACTTAGCCCTAGAGACTTAGAAGAGTTAGCCATAGGAATAGGTCATGCCTTAGGAGTGTTAGAAAACTTCCCCACCCTTAGCTTAAACCACTCCTCACTTTCCTTCTTTCAAGTCAAACTCCAAATCCAAATCAACTCCATATGATTAAAATCCATGATTGTAATCTATGATTGAAACCCATGATCAAAATCCATAAAAAAATTTCTTAAGTTCAAATTTTCCTTAAGTCCTTAATCTTCCTTAAGGACTTAACCAAAATCATGAATCAAACCTATTCAAATCTTTGAGATTTTCCCATAACTCATTTATATTTTCATTTATATTCACATATATAAATGAAATATAAATTCAAACCAATCAAACTAAACTCAAAATTCCAAATCAATTCATGAAATTTTCTAAGTCCTTTAATTTTCCATTAAAAGGACTTAGCCAAAACCATCAAACAATTCAAACTCATGAAATTTTCTCAAAACTCATTTATATTCTCATTTATATTCACATATATAAATGAAATATAAATATAAATCAATCAAATCAAATTCAAATTAAATTCCAATTTAAAATTTTTAAGTCCTTAATTTTCCATTAATGGACTTAAAATCATCACCAATTCAAAGTCATGGGATTTTCTCAAAATTCATTTATATTCTCATTTATATTCACATATATAAATGAAATATAAATATAAATCAATCAAATCAAATTCAAATTAAATTCTCAATTTAAAATTTCCTTAAGTCCTTAATTTTATTTAATGGACTTAGCTTAAATCTTGATCAAACCAATTCAAATTCATGGGATTTTCTCATAATTATTTATATTCATTTATATTCACATATATAAATGAAATATAAATATAAATCAATCAAACAAATTCAAAAATTCAAACTCCAAACTCCAAAATTTTCCTAAGTCCTTTAAATCCTTCTTAATGGACTTAGCCCAAATCATGATTAAACCACTTCAAATCCTTGAAATTTTCTCATGATCAATTTATATTCTCATTTATATTCACATATATAAATGAAATATAAATTCAAACAATCAAAAATCAAAACTAATTCCAAAATCAAACTCAAAATCCAATCTAAGCCTTTCAAGTCAAAATCTTGAACTTAGCCAAATCAATTCAAATCAAGCCAAACTCTTGATTTTCTCTCATGATTCAATCAACCTACAATCATGAGCTCATATATAAATAAACTTCAATCAAACAATCAAAACCCAAGTCAAAATCAAAGCCAAAACCCTTTCATGTTCTTCCTTTGAATAAGAAATTGTCAAATGGATCAAAACCCATTTGACTTCAAACCCCTTGTAAATGGATTTATATTTCAATCATAAGTCCATATACAAGATCAATCAAGCTCAAATCAAGCTTTGACGAAGTCATTTGACCCACTTAGGCTCACTTGACTCAAAGTGACCTAAAATACTCTATGAGCCAAATTCTAATCCTAACCAAATTGGATTGAACCAAACTCATATTTGCCTCTCATCATGGGATGATCAATCAATCAAATTGGGTCAAACTAAGTCAAACCTAAGAGTTGACCAAGTCAACACATAGCCCAAAATGAAACCTAACATAGCCAAATTCTACCATAGGCCAAATTGATTGAAACCATTGATCTAAGTTCACTCATGACCTATGTTTGAACTTGACCAAGCCAACATTTAAGTCTAACTGCCTCCCTAATTGGCTTGACTAGTTAACCCATTTTGACCTAAAAAGTCAAAATGTGTCAAAACTTAATCTAAGCCAAATTGATTGAAACCATTGAGTCAAGCCCATTCCAAATCACTTGTAGAACTTGTCCAAAGACTCAATTGGCCGACTAGACCTAACCTAGCCTAATTGACCTTAAACCCAACATGACCTAAAGGTGTCATGTTGAGCCAAATTTGAACTTAATCAAAATTGATTGAAAACAAAGATACCAATCCACTCCATATGACTAACCTAACCTAAACCTACCCTTGACCTACCTCAAATAGGTCAAATGAGTCAAATAGGTCAACTTGACCCATTTCACCTAAATGAGGTCATATGAGCCAAATTCAAAAATATATCAAACTGAATAAAATCAATGCCACCAAAATATTTCAAATGGTCATATGAACTTGACCCAACCCTTGGTTTGACTCAATTTGACCAATTGGTCAACTTGACCCAAGTTGACTCATTTTGATCTAAATGGGTCAACATGAGCCAAACCCTATCAAATGAATTCCAAATCTAATGAAACTTGGCCAAACCTAGTTTCTCCACATACCCAACATATCCAAAGTAAAAAAATTGGCAAAATCACCATTCTACTCCTAAGCCAAAGAACAAATTTTGGCTAATCCATGGATAATTTGGTGATACCCTCTTCACATTCACTTGAGATTTTCCTAAAAGCTCAAGGGGACCTAGTGAAGAGTGGTGCACCTAACCCAATGGGTTTTGGTCAGCATAATTGGTCCCTAGACCAAACCCGATCCCATGGGTCAAAACTCAAAATTCAAAACCCATCTCCTACTCAAATTCAAGCACATGGGAGGTTGGCAATCCACTCCTTGGCTCAAACCGACCATGTGCACAGTCAAAATAGCCAAAATAAACTCCCCAATATGATCAATTAGATCAAAATGTCATAATGGCTTATGATCATTCGATCCATCAAGGGGGATATATACTCCCCCTAAATAAACTAAAATCCACCAGTCCACAATTTGATTGAACCTGAAGCGGAGAATCCATTCTGCCTCCTCAAGCTTCCTTGAAATCAAATCATTCTCAATTTTGCAGAAAATGGGAGCTCAATCCATTCTTGAATTTCCTCTTCACTTAATTTCACTCTAATTGCTTTTGCACACTCCATCAAAAAGGCAAGTCGAGTGCACCCAATCTCTCTTTGAAGTTCCAAAGGAAAGGGGAGACCTAGCTCGATCAAAGTCTCAAGCTAGCTAAGGAGGAGGTGGTCCATATACCAATCCACTCAACCTCAAGTGCTCATATTCTCAACACAGCTTCGTCTCAACCATACGAAGCTTCTCCAAGGGACTCAAGCACCGGTGATCACCTCCGGCAAGGTATGGGATTTTTTTACCATTAAACTCAATGTGGTGTGGAGCTTTCTAAAAGAAATTTTAATCCCATGGATTTTTGACCATTGGATGTGCCGCTCTTTAGCTTTAGATGGTGTGGGTTGAGTTTTTTAACCAGCTCAATAAAGTTCAATTTTCCCTGATCAAATCTTCTATTGATCAAGGGGAAGAACTTGGGAGATCTCAACTGTCCATCCGCACATTTTGAATGGACGGCCAAGATAATTCCCCACATTTAGATATCCATTACCCATTTTAAAATTGTGATGAGATCTGTAGCCATCTGATCTTTGATCGGACAGGAGAGATCAAATCGCATGTGCTGCCAGTCGCCATTTTGGATTTGATGTTTAAGTGAATCCTCAACGATGCTGTAGGCATGCTACCACCACGACGCATTATTATAGTCGATTAGTTAAGATGTTTTATTTAATGCTAATTAATTCAGGGATCTTCCAAAATTCATAACTCCCTCTAGAAAATTTATAAAAATATGAAATAAAATTTTATGGAAAGATAATTCAACCTAGAATATTTTAAAATTAATTTCAATGGGTTTTGAATTATTTTTTCTTTGAATTCGGGTTTGGTTGGAAACTTCATTTTGTTAATTACCTTTTAATTAAGCCTTTTATTAATCCCAAACTTCTTGGGTATGATTTAGGGGATGATTTCTGCCTCCCCTATTTTTCTTGGAATTTATTGAAGGCTTGATTAGAAGAATTGCATATGGATTTCTTAATCACCCTCCTTATGTAATTAAGGATAATTAAGGTATGATTAGTGGTTTTCATCCATGATTAGGGTTGATTAAGGTCAGATCCAGTAGATAGAAGGCTTAGGGAATAATGTTAGGGTATTTCCATTAGGTTATTCCCTAAACTCCCTTTTTTCCTTAATCTCCTTTTAATTAAGGGTTATTGCATTAATTATCCCCTTAATTAATTTCTAAAAGTTCTAAAAGTTCCAGAACTTAATTAATCTATTTTGTGTAGATGCTTAGGTGTTTAATAGCCTAAGTTCAATTAAAAGGGTTATCACTTAATTCCATATCCTATTCATCTCTATGCTACCACTTAAGAAGGGTTGCCTATATTTGCATGTATAAATTACACAAACAAAATGAATCCATCAATACAACTTTTGCATTCTCCTTTTCTATTTCATTTCTTTTATACATATGTTTGTATTTAAGAAAAGTTGTATATTTATTTGGACAACCCCGAGGTTGCGAGGCTTTAAGTAGCCCTAAGTAGGCCTTGAACCTTACACTTCTGGTTAACAATTGTGTTGTACTCACTTATTCCTTCCTCACTTTCATGTGTGTATGTGAAAATTTGGATAAGGAAATCCCTTTATACTTAAGAAAAATCATGCATATTAAACTTCTAAATTGTCTTAAATGGATTACTTAGCATGCATCATAAAGTGTGTTAAATACTCTCATTTGTATGTATAGATATGCTTAGGGTCCATCCATATGCATGTTATATATGTTGGGAAAGAAATGAAGTAATGTCTGTAATGTGAATTTTGATTCATTTTATTTAATCTTAAAATACCTTTCTTTTTGAATATGTTTGTTTAGAGTTTATCTAAACTTAGAATTAATTAAAATATTTAATCAAAATATTCACCTAAACCAAATTAAATTGTGAATCTACTTTACAATTACCTAAGTTAGGGAAGGAAAGAGAAGTCTCCTTCTCTTTCCCTCTCTTCATAACTTAGTAATTAATTGCTCTTCATAACTTAACAATTAATTATAGGATTCACTTAAATCAAATCAAAACATGAAATAAAATCAACCTAAAATAATTAAATAAATTAAATGAAACACTCCTCTAAGTTGAACATATTCTTCACACTTAGAAAATTTGAACCTAAAGCCATAGCTAAGCATACCACACAAGCCTTCAAAGCACACACATTAGCTTAAGTCATCACTTCTAGCTTTAGGTTAGGTTGGTGCATGGTTTGACATTTATTTTATTTTGTGATATATGTTTTAGACTGGATGTTAGGGTGTATGCTCGTAGAATGAATAGTAGGATGTTCTTAGTCTAATTATTCTTTTCTGTAGGGGATTGTGCTTAAGGGGCGCTATCATAAATAAAATATAAATATTTTTGCTTACATGCGCTTTATACCCCTAACCATAATCCAATAAGCCAAATGGACTTAGTCACCCATGTGTGGGGTGATAAGTCCAATATACATGCTTGGGATTTGTGTGGTTTGTTTTAACTAATGTTTATTTTATAGGTGTTAGTTATATTTCCACTTTTTCTTTTTCATGTAAATTTGTGCAATTAGGATTTTGGAATGATTATTATGGGGATTAGGATGAGCATTGATTATAAGAACCTATCTTATGCACCATGTGAATCCTTGGAGGATCTACCTTCTGACCATCCAAAAGAAAGAACCAAAGAAGAAAAGAAGAGAAGAAGAAGAAAGAAGAAATAAAGCTTGAAGACCCCATAACAATGAATTCCTTACTAAATTATAATTTAATTCATTTGTAATCCAGGTTGTATAAGGGTAGAGCTTGGCTACCCATATTTAATATTTTTGAGTTTGTGCGGTGGTGCCCGACCACAATGACATTTTATTTTTTTTGCGATTAGCTTTATAAATTGGTTGACGATTTGTTTAGCTTGTGCATTAAGTGGCATACTTTTTCTAGTTTATTCCTTGCTTTATGTATGGCCTGGATGTGGATTAGGATCTTTAGGAAAAAGTAAATCTTCTACCCAACTTAGCAACTCAAAATAAAATTAAACAACTCATAACCTCACCTAAAGCTTAGGTTTAAAATCAAGATAAAAGAATTAACAACCCCTTAGCTGGATGAGCATTTCTTTTATAATATCATGCACAAATGCATCTTATTTCACTCTTTATTGGAGGGCTTCCACCTTTTCCTGAGAAACTTGGCTTGACCTTTGAGAGCCATGGTGAAAACTCACCTCCTCCCTTCTCGCTGATTTTAGCCAAGAACCTTATTTCTCATGCATTAATCATATGAATCCTATTAGCCTAAATCAGAATAATTATTCAAAATAAAAATAAAAAAATGAAACTTGAATTACATTAAATTTAGGTCATCTAGTCTCTTTAGGGAGTGAGTTTAGGAACTTAGTCTCTTTTTAAATAAACAATAGCTTAGCTATCTTGCATAAGCATGAAGACATGCCTACATGTATTTAAAATCATAGGAGGAGTTAATTGGCAGCCACCCCTAGGTAGTTGTAAGTCTAAGCTATCAGGTTTGTCATCTCATATGGAGGTAAACTAATTACCCATTTTTCACCTTAGATTTAAGTTGTGCTTTTGGCCCTCGCCAAAGCTCCCTAGAATTAGGTTCTGAGGTTGCTTCTCCCCTTTGTGGGTTGTAAGCTTAATTCCTCACCTCTTAGATATTTTCTTAATCTTGTGTTAAGAAATCATAAGTCCTAAATTTATAATAAAAAAATGCAACTCAAACCAATTAAATCAATTTCAAAAATGTAAAGCCCAATTGTAGGATAGTTTGAGATGCTCGTTAGGTTTCCTAGCGTCATGGGTATCTCCTATTTATCTTTTATTTTTACTTTGATAATAACTCCCCCTTCTTTGATCAATGCCATTTAATCTTCAAAATAAAACTAATTGATTGATAGTCTTTTACTATTGAAATCTTCAACGACAATAATCATTTACCATAATCGAGAGTTTTTCTAAGAAATCCCTATTCCTTAGGATGTAATTAATTATGGGGGCTTGCCCTTATAGAGAACTTAATGAACCCGATTTAAAATAAGCCCCACTTTACTTTTCCATGTAAAGTAGGGGAAGAATCTTTGGTACATATGCACTCTTCATCCTTAGGAGTCCTTATTGAGGTGATTAGGTCCATTAAAGGGTAGTGATCGAAAATAGAGTTATTATTAATTAGACTTGGAGAGCTACCTATAGGAATAAAATCAGGCAGATTATCAAAAGTGACACAAATGTAAGTAGAATCAGCTCACTTCATTGATTTCTTAGATTTGAATGGAGGTATAAAATAGAAATCAAATAAAGTAAGTGGAGTGAGGGATTTATCACCACCCCTCCGTTGATACAATATGGCTACTAGAAGAAGAGCTGGCTGGAGGAACTATAGGTGCAACTGTGGAAAGTGTGCTGGAAAGGTCGGTGGTTGCACTACTATACTATCCCAGGAAAGTGGAGGTTATCACTGCTGCTACTGGGCTCCTTCCTCCCTCAAATTATTCTTAGCAACTTGCAAACCTTCCTTAGAGTTTGAGATTTTAGCTGCTTCAGGCACCTACAAGGGTAATTTTTTAATCTTAGGGAGGTTTGGGATAGGGCAATATCCTAACCTTCCTTAATCTTAAAAGGATCGCATGTATCTCCAATCATTACCCTGATAGAACTAGAAGGTTACTTTAATAGGTTTTCCTTGAGGATGATGATGGCACTTGACTTGAAGCTATGCTCAAGCCAGTCCTTAAAGGTAATGCAATCTTCTATGATATGGACTAATAAGTGGTGGTAGGGGCAATAGCTTGGATCATGACTCTTGCCCACTTCCTCCATCCTCTTAGGCTCTGCTAAATGGAAATCAGGCTTCTTTAAGAGATTCTTAAAGATCTTCTTGACTACCTCCCTCTTAAATAAATAAGGTTTATTCAATCTATTGTCAAGAGTGGGCAAGCAATAGCTACTTGGTGGTTGGTAGGAATATTGCAGCTGATGATGCTGATGAGGAGGCGGGTATGTGATGAATCGAGGTGGTCGATATACCAAGGTGGTGGAAAAGGAGGGGCGAGGAGACATGAGCTGATCTATCTGACCAACCCTATCTAGTTGCTTCCCTTATTTACTATTGTCACTACCCCTAGTTTCTTCTCAAATACCTTATAAGGTGTGGGCTTGGCTAACTGGTCCTGAAAATGCAACTGTTTGGCCTCTTCTTGTGGACTAGCTGTCTTATAGATTAATTTCTTGAAGGTTTTAATTGTAAAACTCTTGAGCATGAAACCAACTGGGTCATGGATGTTCTTTAAGAGAATCTCTATGGCATGATGTTCAGATAGCTGTGGTTTGCATTTCATACTCAGGTTTCACCACCTGAGATTGTAATCAACAAGGGACTCATTAGGGACTTTTATCACTAAGATCACCTACAATAACCCTTTGATGAGCTTCAGCAAACCTCTTAATGAAAAGGTGCTCCAACTCAGTAAATGTCTTTACCAAATCATTAGGAAATTCATAACACCAGTCAAACATAACACCCGCTAGACTGCTAATAAATAATTTGAAAAGAAGGGAATCATTACCTCCGGTGTTGCAGCAGCCGGCCCTGAAATGTGCAGTGTGTTGGTGAGGGTTCCCACTGCCATCAAAAATCTTAAAGGAATGAGGTACAAAGCCCTTAGGATATTGGACAACATCAAATTCCTCCAGGTATGGTCTACCTTTTGGAACAGATGAGCCACCTCAGGCTTGTGCCATCGCATCCTTCACATATTGCTTCACCAACTGCTTGATATCTTTCTCATGCATGGAGGGGCTATCCACCACCTTCTTATACAAGATACCACTATCTTCCTCTGCAAGAATGCATCTAGGATGATCTAAGGTATGTGTCAACTCTACTCTATCGGCTACTATGGGAGAAGGTTGTGAAAATGAAACTGAATTCTGTAATGCTGAAACCACTGCCATCAATTCCTCGATCTTATTCCCCATCTTGTCAATATGATCATCTCTATGTCTAAGCTAGTGGAGGAGGTGTTGAGTTGAATGGTCGGCATCATTCTCTTCAACTACAATACCTTCCTGGCTCTATTGGTCTCTATAGAGTGAGCGCCTAGTATCGACCATGTGGACTTTAGCCGAATCCTCAAGAAGGTCATCCTCATCAGGATCAAATGCTACCCTCTCATCCTTTGAATCTATGTGATCACTGCCTAAGGGTTCCCTCTTCTCGATAAAGTAGGATGCTACAATCTCATCCAAGGAATGATCTCATATCTTGTTGGGCTGCACCAGAACAAAGACTCGCTGATGACCGATAGTGATATTGTGCTCACTGATAGAAATACATATAATATTACCTATCACTTGAGTGCTATCTCTGGGAGGACTATGCTCGCTAGAAGATATATGCTCATGACTGCCCACTATCAGTGGAGTGCTGTCTTTGGGGGAATCCACTACCATGGGGACTACAAAACTATCTCCCTCTCCCTCTATTATTATCGTTGTCATCGAATCTGATGGTGATGGTGGTGGTGGTGCTACGATCATAGTATTGTGGGGTCACCACTCCTTCTTCACCAAGATTGAAGTGGGAACCACTCACCTCGCCATGGAGTAGATGGAGTGGGATAGTCATCACTAAAGGGGCTTTCTTTTCCCAACAAGCTAACTTCATGACCTTTGTGGTTATGGTGGATTGCGAGACCTGAACTGGCGATGGTGGGTGAGGAGTGGATCAGTGTGGTGGAGATGACACCGGCTCCACCCTCGCCAAGGATTTCCCCTATGACTAGTGGTACTCATCAATACTATGTCAATCTATTGGCGATGATCATCAAGGAAATCAACTAGAGGAGGCCACTCACTGGAAAACTGTCTCCCTACTCCTCTAATCACGCTACTCGCCTCTAATGCTCTATCCCTGTAGATCTGCCTGGTAACACTTCTGGGGATGATCGACCTCAAATCAAATAGTATGTTGGACTCTAAGCATCTGTGGGCTCTACCAAACTGGAGTAGTACCATTCGTAGACCGGCATAGGACTTCCTCCTGTCCCTAGTCAAAACCTTATAGTATGCAGGCGGTGAAGGCAATGTAGCTATCCTTTTATAGTCTTCTTCTTTATCTGATGTCGAGAGGGGGTGAAACCTATTGCCACTAAGAAGTGGAGAGGTCTCACATGGAGATCCCTCCTCAGCAACATGGGATGCTACTATCTCTCAGGCTGCACGCTCATGATGCCACTTGATCTTATTTACATTTCATGTATGCCATGTGACTAAGTTGAGTGGTGAGAACTAGATCCTACCTCGAAGGTAGGGAGACTATCTCTGAAGTCAAGATAGCCTTCCCATTAGAGGGGACCAACGAGGAGGTGCTAGCACACACCTGAGCGACTGTAGGAGAAACTGACTACATGGCAACTAAACTGACTGGTGGAACCTCGACCACCTATCTCTTTAAGGAAGGATACTCAGTATCGGAAGGCAGGTCAATGCATATGACTGGCTTCTACCCAACCACCTCATCCCGACTGACTATGGTGAGGGTCATCCCCTCATAAGTAATGCATGCTCCCTCAAATCCTACCAAAGAAAACTGGAGTTGTGAGGCCGGGTCCAATCCAAGGCCAAATCCATCCAGAATGGAAAGGTAAAGATGAACTTCTGGGAGGCCATATATGTTGACTACGAAAATAAACTGCATTGTATCTCTGCATGTGTTGTAATGTAACTTAAGTCAGATCTCTGCTTTAATACTTATCTCTAGAGAGTAATAGAGATTTGGAGTTTTGAACTCATACTCAACAATTCAAATATATTAGTGGGGTTCATTAGATAGATTTTGATGTGTGAGGAGAGTCTTTTCCATATAATTTTGATTTAAAATCCATACTCAACCAAATGTAAGTAGGTTGGGCGGGGTTCAGATATCTGAAGATGTTTGTGTTGTTATCTTATTTGAAAATCTTTAATTTTGAAAGACTTTACTTAGCAAATTTATGTATGCTAAGGAAAGGTTGTGATTGCATGTTTTGAAAATTTTGTGAAAAATCTTTGCTTGTGGAGATTGATTATGTGGATTTGATTTGAAGTGGGGCTTCTTACTTAACAAATTTGGTATGTTAAGTAAGAGCTAAATGTGATTGGCATGTATTTGTTTGATTTGAAAATGAAGCTCTCTACTTAACAAATTTGGTATGTTAAGTAAGAACTAAAATGTGATATGATTTGAAAATATGATTATCGCTTAACAAATTTGGTATGTTAAGTGGAACCAAATGTAAATATGATTTGAGAATGGGATCCCCACTCAACAAATTTGGTATGTTAAGTGGAAATCAAATATGATATGATTATGTGACTCTCACTTAACATATTTTGTATGTTAAGTGGAACCAAATAAAATATGATTTGAAAATGAGATTCTCACTTAACAAATTTGGTATGTTAAGTGGGAATTAAATATGTCATGATTATGTGATTCACACTTAACAAATTTTGTATGTTAAGTGGAACCAAATGTAATATGATTTGAGAATGGGATTCTCACTTAACAAATTTTGTATGTTAAGTGGGAATCAAATGCAATATGATTTGAAAATATGATCCTCACTTAACAAATCTGGTATGTTAAGTGGAACCAAATGTGAGATGATTTGAAAATGAGATTCTCACTTAACAAATTTGGTATGTTAAGTGGGAATCAAATATGGCATGATTATGTGATTCTCACTTAACAAATTTGGTATCTTAAGCGGAACCAAATGCTATATGATTTGAAAATAAGATTCCCACTTAACAAATTTGGTATGTTAAGTGGGAATCAAATATGGCATGATTATGTGATTCTCACTTAACAATTTTGGTATGTTAAGTGGAACCAAATGGATATGATTTGAAAATAAGATTCTCACTTAACAAATTTGGTATGTTAAGTGGGAATCAAATATGGTATGATTTTCTTTTGAAAAGAGGGAAGCTTCAATTATAACATATGTAAAATATGTTAAGTGAAGTTTCAATTTTATGCTTATGATTTTATTTGAAAATAGACTCCTCATTCAACAATTTTGAGTATGTTAAATGAATATGGTCATTTTCAAGAATGTGCTTTTGAAAAGATGGAAACCCAAACTCTAACATATGTGAAATATGTTAAGTGAAGTTTCAATTTTATGCTATGATGTTATGTGAAAGTAGAATCCTCATTCAACAATTTTGAGTACGTTGAATGAATGTGGTCATTTCCAAAAATGTGCTTTTGAAAAGATGAAAACCTCAACTCTAACATATGTGAAATATGTTAAGTGAAGTTTCAATTTTATGTTATGATTTTATTTGAAATTAGACTCCTCATTCAACAATTTTGATTATGTTGAATGAATATGATTATTTTCAAGGATGTTCCTTTGAAAAGATGGAAACCCCAACTCTATCATATATGAAATATGTTAAGTGAAGTTTTAATTTTATGCTATGATTTTATTGGAAGATGTACTCCTCATTCAACAATTTTGAGTATGTTGAATGAATATGATCAATTTCCAAAATGTGCTTCTGAAAAGATGATTTTGATCTTGATTTTGAAAAGAACCTCCATGTAACAATCATGGGGATTGTTAGGTGAGGTTTGGTTATGTGAGTTTTGAAAAAGGTGCTTTTGAAAAGTGGCACTTTGGAAAAGAGTTTATTTTGTAATCATTAAGATGAACATTGCCTCACCAAACTAGTGGAAAGGAGGTTTCAAATTTTTGTTATCACTTTTCATGGATTAATTTTATTTTTACCTATTAAGAAACCCAATAGGGGTTCCAGGACCTACAAGGAGTGAGGTCCTAAAACCTAGAGGATGTTGGCTAGCTTTGCTTAAAAATGAAATAAGCTAAGTGTTAATGGAAGGAAAGATAGTATTGAACTCATATGAAATACAAGTCAATTATCAACGTTTGGAGATAATAATTGTCTACTAGAGATGGAGAGAGGATCCATCCCCAGCGGAGTCACTAGAAAAATCTATGATTTTTATTTTTGGTGTTATGTTCAATGTGTATGTATGGGGGGGACACCACACAGATATGAGGATGTACTTATTGAGGTAATCAGGTATGACATCAATGAACAGTGCACCATCTCGAAAGATGGAAATCTCTACCCTATGATGGACCTAATCACCTAATAAGGACTCCTAAGGCATGATGGGTCTTCAAATGTACCTCAGATTTTTCCCCAACTTTACATGGATGAATAAAGTAGGGTTTATTTAAACTGAGTTCTAAAGTTACCTATAGGGGCAAGCCCCCATAGTTAATTACATCCTAAGGAAGGTGAGTTCATTAGGAATATTCTCGATAAAAGTAGGCAATTATTGTTTCCAACAAATTCAAAAATAGGACTATCAATAAATTGGTTATATTTAAAAGATCAAATGGGATAGATCGAAAGGAGAGACTTATTATCAAAGACAAAAAGTAGGGGATGCTCATGATACCAGGAAGCCTAGTGAGCATCCCAAACTATCCGATAGTTGGGCTTAATATGTTTGAAATTAAGAAAAATTATATATTTGAGTTGAAATTTTATTAAAAATCTAGGACTTATAATTCCCCAATACAAAATTGTGGAAATACCTAAGAGATGAGTATTTATGCTTGTAGCCCCAGAGGGAAATAATGACCTCGGATCCTAAATCTAGGGAGCTTTAGTGAGTGCCAAAGCATGACTTACATCGAAGGCGAAAGTGGATATATTGTTTACCTCCAGAAGAGAGAGTAAACCACCCGACTGTTGGACTTATAACCACCTAGAGTGGCAACTAGCCAACTCCTCCTACATTTTAAAACCATGTAGTCAAGTCATATTTTTTGCAATATGGCTAGGTTTTTATTATTTAGAAAGAATACTAAAGTCCTTAAACCCACTCCCTATGAGACTAGAGCATGAGTGGTATGAATAATGACTTAGTCTAATGCAAATTTTATCAAATTTTATTTAATTTTAGACTCTTTATTTTGATACAGGCTATAGAATTTTATATGCCTAAATGCATGGTGAAGTTGATTATGGGATAAATCAAAAGAGAAAGATATATTTTTTATCATAAGCTCTCAAAGGTCAAGCATTTTTTCTATCTGGCTAAGATAGAAACCCTCTCATAGCAAGAGTGAAACAAAATCATATGCATGATATTAAGCATATAACATCCAGCTAAGGGGTTGCTAAATATTTTATTATCTTAATTTAATGTCTAGGCTTTATGTGAGGTTATGAGTTATTTTAGAAAATTTAGTTGTGATATAGTTAGGGTAGAAAATTTATTTTTTTCTAAGAGCCTAATCGCATCCAAGCCGCACATTAAATCATCATACATGAAGAAACTAGGAAAATACATGCCATTTCTATTGCACAATATAAATAAATCATCAAACAATTTATAACCTAAAAGTGAAAGAATAACAGTGCGTCAGTACTACCGCATAACCCAAAAGAAATGGGTAAATGAGCTCTACCCATATACAACCTGGTCTATGAAAGAATAATTACAAGTTACAAAATGATAAGTGTTATGTGGGATCTTCAAGTCTTCATGCTCCCTCTATTTCTTCATTTGATTTGCTCTATTTGATTTGGTAGGCTTCTAGGCATTACATGGCACCCCAGGATAAAACCCTCTGGCCAATGTTCATCCTTAACCCCCATAATAATTAACCAAATTCCTAATGTATAATTACATTAAAAGAATGGAAAAGTAAATCTAACTACACGTGTAAAACAAGTTATAGCTAAACACACCATACAACCCAAGCAGTTATATGAATAATTTAGACTTAGCACCCTGCACATGGGTAACCATGTCCACCTATCCTAATATAGATTATGCTTAGGGGTTAAGCAACCTGTAAAAGAGAGCATTTATATTTATTTTAAGCTCCCCTTAAGCATAATCTCCAGCATAATATATGATTAGGCTAATCACGGCCTAACATCCAATCTACAAAATATACACCCTAACATCCACTCTATAACATTACATCACAAAATAAAACATACATCAAACCATGCACTATCTTAACATAAAGCTATAAGTGGTGACGTAATCTATTGTGTGTGTTAAGGCTTGTGTGGTAGATCCTAGCTAGGCTTTATAGTTAAAATTTTCTAAATATGAAGGACATTTAATTATGAAGGGTGGTTTCGATTTAAATGGTTTAATGGATTTGCAAATTTTACTTAATATTTTTTTTATTTCATTTGGCCTACACTCAACAACTAAGTGTTATGAAGAGAAAGGAAAGAGAGGATCACTCTCATTTATCCCTATCTTAAGTCACATCTAAAGCAAGTTAATTAATCAATTCCTTTTAATGAATGACTTATTACATGTTTTAATTAGCCCTAAGTTTAGGTTCACTTTAAATAAACTCATTCAATAAGAAAGATGTCTTAAGATTAGTTGGAATGAATTACTATCATATAACACATGTTTGTTCATTTCTTTCCATCATGTATATCACACATATGATTAAATTTTAAGCATAGCTTCACATGCAATACATATTAGAACACTTAAATGATGTATGTGTGTAAATGTATTTGGAATTAATGTTTCATTTGGTTGAATAATTTTGTCATATTAACTTAAAGCTCTATCTAAATTTTTATGCAAAAGCATAAGGAAAGAACCTTAAATCACATGACTAATCAACTCAACCAATCAAACTAAGCATGAATGCCTGTCTTTTTAATATAACAAAGTGGGTTTTCATTCATTATCTAAGTACACATTCACATGTATAAAAGTTTTAAGCAAGTGCATCACCATTATTCTGCACCAAGGGAACGAGTTAGGAACCTCCTTGGGGCTACTTAAAATTGTGTGTCTCTGGAATGTCCAAATTAATATACCCTCTATCCTTAGATACATATGAATGTATAAACAACAACAAGAATAGGAAGCCATGCAAAAATTGTATTTTTATTTGATTGATTTATTTTGAGTAAATGAATTAAAGCTCTATCTAAATTCTATTGTCCAAATGCATAACAATGAAATCAAGCAGGTACGTCGCCATTGTTTCGCACTAAGGGAACGAGGTAGGAACCTCCTTAGGGCTAATTAAAGTCATGCGTCCCTTGGATGTCCAGACTAATATACCCGCTAACATTCTTACTTATACAAATCAACACATGAATATAAGGAAGAGACTTTATTTCATACACTAAATTTATATTCACTTGCATTTCCTATGTATATATAACTAAAGTTACAATATATATGTATATTCATTCATTAACAAACTTTTAAAAATATATTTGAGATTTAATAGTGATATTAACCACACATATTTTTAATTAAGCTAATACATGCAAATTGACATAAAGGAATCATTTTCATTTGATTAATTTGAAAGACATGAATGCATGAGTACAAGTGGCATACAATATTTAGCATGATTGGAAAGAAGTAAAACAACACAAGTATGTGATTTCATTAATCAAACTAAATAAGATTATTTAAAAAAAAACCAAAGTTCTTAAAACCATTTTTTATCTTTATTATTTGATTTGAGTTAAGGAATGTGAGAGAGGCTTGTTAATCCTAATCTCATCCCCCATGTGTTAGTTAATTTAGTTTAATGGAGAGCAATTAACTTGATTTTATGTCTTAATTAGGTTAGGGTATGAATTAAGTCAATTAATTAACAGTTACCTATGTCACCTTTAGCTAATTAACTAAATAATGATGTGCCAATATGAGATGCAACCACATAAAAAGTAAATTGACAATGCTCCTAAGAAATGAAAGGGGCCTAATGCAATTTTCTCATGATTAATAGTTAATTAGGCTTAAGGGATTTAATTAATTACTTTTATGGTTCTCTTACACATGTAAGCTAGCCATAATTTCATTAAATTCATTTATACTATTAAACATCTAAAGGGCTATCCAAAATTGATTAATGGTAATTAGATGTGAATTAGATTTTAAATTAGGTTAATTAAGCTCATTAATCCATTTGGTTAAGCAATAAGCATGTTCAATTAGTGAAATGAAATTAACTTAAGGAAAGAGATCAAGAAAGAGGTCTTAATCATAATCCATAAGTCCTACATTTGATTCCTTAAGCTCTAATTTTATCTTGAAGATTAATTAATTAATTAAGCAATTAATTACCTCATTAATCATTAATTAATTTGATTCCAAAAAGTAAAGAAAACCTAGGAAATGAATTAGGAAAAAATATCTCAATCACATTCCCTAAGCTCCCTTACTGTTCAAGAGAAGTAATCAGGCTTAAATAATTAATTAATTCATTTTTCATTCACTAGATCACTAATTAAATTAAGAGAGTGATTAAAACTTAATCATTTAATTCTCCTAATTAAGCAACCAATAAATCTGAGAAAAATACAGGAGACAGAGGCCATCCTCCTAAACACCCACAAAAAATTTGAGATTAATTAAGGAGTAATTAAGCTAATTAAAATTTCAATTGAATCTTAATTAAATCAAAATTACTACTCAAAATTAATTAATAGTAATTTTCTTAGATTATACGCTAAAATATCTTTAAAATGAGCCATAGTTTATATTTTTTGAATATTTTTAAGATTAGTTATGATTTTTAGAAGTTTTAACCTTAAAAATAGATTATTTAAGCCTAATTAAAGCCTTAATCCCATCGGGCCACGTGGCAGCTAACAGGACGCGCTTTCTACGTGGTGTGATACGATTGGCTATTTAAGTTCACATCACCATGCTGACTCAAATGGCAGTGGACGCGCTATTCCCATGGACCGTCCAATCTCAGATCCGACGACCATGATTTAATCCACAGTTTAGAAGAGAAATCAGAGCAGATATAATGAGATTAGATCACGATCATCTATTTTGATCACGTTGAATGGACGGTCTGTGATTCATCCCATTCTTGAATGGCAAAATATGGATGTTGTCCATCGTTCCCCATTCAATCCGAGCTCACCCGAGCTCAGATTGCCTCTAAATTGATCCCACACCTTCGAGGAGTGGAGGTGTACACATCTAACGGATAAGATCTATTGACATTCACATTTGGTTCACAAAGGACCAAACTATTTTTGCTAGGGAGCTCGGTTTGCAAAATTACCTCACGGGAGCTATTGTCTGGCGGTGGGATCGATGGAGTTGCTTCGTCTAGTAGAGACGAAGCCATGTTAAGAAGATTCAAACTTGATTTGAAGTAGATTGCTTGGTTGACCAAACTCTTCCTATTTGGCGATCGGTCTTGGTCAAGCTCTGATCTCCGATGGTCGGGAAGGCTCGGGGATAATTCAGCTGGCTTCGATGAAGTATGAGAATGGTGTGGGTGTGAGGAATTGGTATTTGATTGAGTGGAGAGGGAGTATTGCATAGGAGAAACTTGTCCTATTTTGGCTTTGCTCAGGGGAGGAAATTCGATCGAGGGAGGGAGAATGCTTGGAATTACTCTCTAGGATTATAAAAACTCCTTAGGGACTCACACGAAATGAATGAATGGGGTATGATGGATGGACGGGACCCATTCCTTAATTTCAGCTAGTTCACCGTCGTCGGCTTGCCAAAGCTGTCTCCCTCAACTCCACTTGGCACATCTTGGTTGGAGCAAGTTGTGGCAGGAGTCTCAAGGCTTGATTCTCGAAGATTGAGTTTCCCTTTTACTCCCTTGCACCCATAGGGTTTATCCATGGAGGTGGCTACTTGGAATGTTTCTCTTGGTCCATGGCAAGTGCTAGGGTGGCTTAGGTTGGGCTAGGAAGGCTTATGCTTGCTTCATTTGGCAAGTGGAGGGCTACCATGGGAGAGCCAAAGTGGACTTTGCCACTTATGGAAAGAATCCTTTACAAAAAGCTTTGCACATTGGTCAATTCCCTTGGATTGTGTCTCACTTGGATTTGGGCTGGCTTGGGGCTGACCTAGGTCAGTTTGGGTTGGTTTAGGTCATCCACCACGGATCCATAAGGTGGCTTTGGGTGATTTGGCTTCATATGATCAAAATAGGCTCATTTGGGTTATCTTAGGTTGGGATGACCAATTGGTCAAATTGGGTCAAACCAAGGCTTGAGTTAGGTTCATATGATGATTTGGGATATTTTGGTTCAAGTGGTTTTGATTAATTTGGCTTAGATTTGAATTTGACTCATTTGGACTCAAATGGGTCAAACGGGTCAAGTTAACCAATTTGACCAATTTGACCAAATTAGGTTAGGTTAATGTGTTGAGTCAAGTTCAATTGGTTGATTGAAAGTAATTGTAGGCTTTGGTTTGGTTTATTTAAATTTAATTTAAATTTTGGTCAATTTGACCATTTAGGCTAATTTAGGCTAGGTTGGGTCAACTTGACCAATTGGTCAAATTGGGCTCATTCATGGCATTGTTCAAGTTCAATAAGTGATTTGGAATGAACTTGAGCTATTAATTGCAATCAATTTGGATCAAATCATGATTTGACCCATTTTGGCTTTTTAGGCCAATTTGGGTCAACTTAGGTCAAATGGTCAATTGGATTTGGTTTGGCTCAATTAATGGTTTGGTCATGTTCAATCATTGATCATGAGTTGGTTTGAATTAATGGTTTCAATAAATTTGGCATATGGTGGGGTTTGGCTAGTTTAGGTTTCATTTGGGCTAAATGTTTACTTGGTCAAAGGACCAAGTTGACTTGGTTTGACCCAGTTCAAGGCCTTAGGATGATTGTTGGTCATGATATGAGGTTTGGATGGGCTTAGTTCAATCCAATTTGGGTTGGATTAGAACTTGTCTCAAAAAGGTCATTTAGGTCATTTTGGGTCGAGTGGACTTAAATGGGTTAATTGGCTTTATCATGGCTTGATTCAAGTTTAGTTGAACTCACATATGAACCTAGGATGAAGATATAAATCCATTTGCAAATAGTTTGGAGTCAAATGAATTTTGGTTCATATGATAATTTCAAGTCAAAAGGGGCTAACTTGGGTTTGACTTGGGTTAACTTGGATTTGGTTTGATAATTATAGTTTGTATTTATATTTGGAACAATAATTGAAGGAATGATTGAATCATGAGGAAATCCATTAGTTTTGAATTGATTTGGGTATCATTTAGCCAAGTTCAAGAATTTGGCTAAAAAGGCTATGATTGGAAATTTGATTTGATTTGGGTTTGATTTTGGCTATTTGGATTTATATTTCATTTATATTTGTGAATATAAATGAAGATCTAAATGGTTCATGAGAAAATCACTTGGGTTTGAAGTGATTTGGGAGCAAATTTGACAAAGTTGAGGGATGTAAGTCAAAAGGGCTTAAGTAGGGAATTAATTTGGTTTGATTTATTTTTAGTCATTGGAGGGTGGGCTTCCTTTATATTTATGAATATAAATGAAGGAATGATTGATTTATAAAAAACAAATTGAGTTTGGGTTGATTTGGACAGAGATTTGGTTAAACTTATGGAGGTCCATATGATTTGGTTTGATTTAGTTTGATTTGATTTGGATGGTTTGAATTTTGATTTTATTTATATTTGTGAATATAAATGAAGGAATGATTGATTTATAAAGAAATTAATCAAATTTGATTTGGTTTGAAGGAGGTTTTGGCTAAGCATATGAATGTGGTTCATATGGCTTATGAAGGAATTTTGGAGTTTGAATTTAATCATGGGTTTCAATCATTTGGATTTGGATTTGGATTTGATTTGGAAATTAGGTTGGGATTTGATTTGAGATTGAATTTGATATTTGAGAAAATCAATTGAATTAGGGTTGATTTGAATTTGGTTAAGGCTAAGTCCATAAGATGAAATCAAAGGGCTTAGGAAGGAATTTGGAATTTGAATTTAATCATGGGTTTCAATCATTTGATCTGGGATTGGATTTATGATCATGGATTTGAATTTGAGGTTTAGTTTGGAAGAAGGAAGTAAGGATTGGGTTTAAGGCTATAGGGTAGGCAAATCTTCCTAAATTCCTAAGGCATAACATATTCTCATGGCTAACTCTTCTAAGTTTTTAGGCTTAGGTTAAGTGCTGACCTAATCACTAGAAGTGTCTTAACAATAAGGAGCTCTTAATGTCTACAAGAGTCCTAGATATATGATAAGGAAGTTGAGAGTTTACTCCAAAAGTGAGGTCAACATGACCCAAATCAACCTAAAATATCAAAATGGGTCAAATTATGATCCAACCCAAATTGATTGTTGAACTTGACCAAACTCATAATTGAACATAATTGACCAACTTGGCCCAAATTGACCTAAAGGGTCAAATTATCCAAAACTCAAATTAAATCTAAATTTATTCAAACTAAAACCTACAATCATCTTCAATTAACCAATTGAGCTTGAACCAACACCCAACCCAAGCCAATTTGGCCAATTTGGTCAAATTGGTCAACTTGACTCATTTGACCTATATGAATCTAAATGAACCAAAATCAAACCTAGGCCAAATTGATTGAAACCACTTGAACCAAAATACTTCAAATCATCATTTGATCCTAACTGAAGCTTTGATTCGACCCAATTTGACCAATTAGTCAATGTAATCCAACATAGCCTAATTTGACTTATAAGGGTCAAATTAAGCTAAATCCCTTGAAACCAACCGATGACCACTTGGAACCTGACCAAACCCAACCCAAAACCATCTTGGGTTAGTCCAAAACCCAAATGAGTCTAATCCAAGATGATTACCCATTGGCTAAACCTCTTTACATAGGATTCCACTCTATTTTTGGCAAAGTCCACTCTCCCATTTCTTGGCAACCCTCACTCACCCCAAATGGGGTATCACCTGCCCACCTAGCCCACCCTAAGTAGGATAGGACTTGCCTTGGACCACACCTCCCTTACAAATCAAAAATCTTATGGATCCAAAGAATGCAATCAGCTTAAATCCAGCCTTGAGCCACCTCCCAAGCTTTCCTCCACTCAAATTGAACCACATGGACTTGATGGGGACAACTCCGGCATCCTAATGGCGACTGGCCAGCCAAAAATGTGAAATTGATCCCATCTGTCCATCTCAGATGATTGAGGGATATACCCCCTCAATTCGCATAGAAAAGCACACCATTCGCATTATCCAAGCTTCCTAAGGCATTTTTGAATCCCCTTATAAGCCCTCGAGCGATTTCAAAGCTTCCCTCTTCAAATTTCCTCTTTCCCGAGTGAACCCAGAATAGGGCATTGATCCTTCGATCCCAACTCCCTCATTTCTCAACCAAAATCAAATTACTCGTTCCTACACCTTCCATGCACCTCGTCCAGACTACTTGAAGTTTCCCTCGAGCTCTAAACCCAATGGAGGTCGCAGTTTGATGGGAGCCGAGTGTCCAAAGCACAATTCTTAGCCTCTCGAGCAAACCACTTGAAATCAGCCCAAAAGATGATCAACAATGCTTCATCTCAACCAAAGGAAGCTTCCTCAAGTGTGCGAGCCGCCAGTCTTAGCTCTTGTGATGTAATTCCATGAAAACTGACCTCTATCTTAAAATGTGATGGCCTTTTGTGAAGAAAATGTGCATGTGAGCCGATCTTAGCCATTGGATCTTTCTAAATCCCTCACATGATGGTGTGGGTTCCATTTGGAGCTAATTCGAGCTCAGGTGAGCTCGGATCGAATGAGCAATGGCGGATGGCCTTCGTCTTTCGTCGCTCACGAGCTGATAGATCATGTGTCATCCATTTCGTGTGATCGAAATGGACATCCATGATTAGATCATGTTATATCCATCTGATTCGAGCTGTTATTAACCACAGGATTAATCTGCGTCGTCCAATCTGAGATCGGGCGACAAAGATCAATAACGTGTCTCGCCGCCAGCTGACTCAACTATGAGATGTGACAACTTAAATAGCCAATCTTGTGTCACGATATGGAAAGCGTGCCACGTTAGCGCGCCATGTGGTGCCGATGGGATTAAGGCTAAATAATCCATTTTTAAGGCTGTCATAAATTCATAACAAATCATAGAAAAATCCAAAAATACAAATAAAAGCTTATTTTAAAGATATTTTAGAGAGGAATTTATTAAAATTATTCTTAATTAACTGTAAATAGTAATTTAGGCTTAATTATGATTTAATTCAAAAGTTAATTACCTTAATTACTCCCTAATTAATTAGTTAATTAACCTCACTTTTTTGGGATTGTTTAAAGGGATGACCTCTACCTTCCCTAATTTTTTTGGGATTTATTGGCTAATTAATTAGAAAATTTTACCAATTAAGCCTTAGTTATTCTCTTAATTTAATTAAGGGTTAATTAATCATGTGAACAGTAACTTAATTAATTAATTGGATCATTTATCACTATTTAAAAGTGAGGACACTTAGGGAGTTGGATTGGGACCTCTCTCCTAATCTTTTTCCTAAATTTCCTTCACTTTTTTAAGAAGAAACTAATTAAGCATTAATTGATTAAATAATTACTTAATTAGTTTAATTAAAATTTAAAACACATCTAAACCTAATTAATTAATTGAGGTGTAGACCTTTAGGTGTTCAATAGCCTAAATATACTTAAGGAAATTATGTTTAGTTCACATGTGTGAGAAAATCATAATGCACTTAATTAAGTTCTTTAAGCTTAATTAACAAGTAATTATAAGCCAATTGTATTAGTCCCTTTCATTTCCTAGAACCATTGCTAATTTACTTTTTTAATTTATTTGCATATCATATTGGCTCATAATTATTTAGTTAATTACTTTAAGGTAACATATGTAAGAGTTATTAATTAATTTAATTCATATCTTATATTAATTAAATCATAAAATCAACCTAATTATCTGTCATTAAATAAAATTAACTTACAAACATGGGGATGAGATTAGGATTAGCTAACTTCTTCTCACATTCCTTAAATCAAATTAAACATGAAATTAAAAAGACATAAAAAAAAACTTTGGTTTTCTTTAAATAATTTGATTTGATATGATTGTCCTTAAGAATTAATTTGATTGAATCAAATCATATGTTTATGTTTATTTATCCCTCTCCAATCATATTAAATTTTGTATGTCATTTGATTCATGCATTCATCTTTTACAAAATTAATTAAATCAAATGGTTTTCTTTATGTCAAGCTTGCATGTGTTGATTTAATTTAATTTATGTATGGCTATTGTCACTCTTAAATCCAAATGCATTTTCCAAAGCTTATAAATGAATGAATATATATACTATGAATGCTAGTTATAAATACATAGGAGATGTATGTGATTATGGCTTAAGTGTTTGTAGTGAAGTTTCCTTTCTCTTATTAATGAATTGATTTATGTAAGCATGAATGTTAATGGGTATATAGCCTCGACATCCTGGGAATACGAGGCTTTAGCTAGCCTTAAGGAGGTCATTTGATTACCTCACTTCCTTGGTTTAACAATGACACATACTCCATTTGATTTCACTCTTATGTATTTCAATACTAGAATTTGGATAAAGCTTTAATTCATATACGTAAATGATTCAATTAAATTAAATATCATTTTTTGCATGATTTTCATTCTCCTAATTATGAATACATGTGTATGTATTTAAGAAAAGTGGGTATATAGTCTGGAAATCTCGAGAATACGAGGCTTTAGCTAGCCCCAAGAAGGTTATTTAATTACCTCACTTCCCCGGTTTAACAAAGGCATGTACTTTCTTATGTCTTTTATACATGCATGTGTGTATTTAATTATAGAATGATAATCCCTTTTTTTATTAAAAATACATGTATTTGCAATTGTTCAAGTGATTGAATTAATTGATTATGTGATTTGGAGCTCTCTTTCTTATGTTCATGTAAGTAAATTTACATATGGTTTGAATATGAATGGTATATAGTATGGACATCCCGAGAATATGAGGCTTTAGCTAGCCCCAAGGAGGTCATTTGATTACCTCACTTCTCTAGTTAACAATGATACGTACCTATTTAATTTCATCCCTATGTATTTTTGTATAAGAATTTAGATAGAGCTTTAAATTAATATGATAAAATGAATCAATCAAATAGGAAAGTATAAAATTTAAATGTACATACTCACATCCGTCATTCAAGTGTGCTAAAATATATTATTTGTGTAGGTATACTTAGGACTTAATCATATGCATGTTACATATGATGGAAAGGAATGATTTCACATATGTCATGTGATAGTAATTCAATCAAATTAATCTTAAGATTCTTTCATATTGAATAAAATTAATTTAAGTGAACTTAAACTTAAAATTAATTTAAATTGTCTAATAAGTCATTCACTAAAGAGAACTAAATCAAATTAACATTGTGGTGTTTTATTTTCAAACATTTGGAAATGTTAAAAATTATTTATTGTTGGGATACCACGTAGATCCGTAGATGTACTCATTTGGGTGATCGGGTGTGACATTGAGGAATGATGTACTATCTCGAGAGATAGAAGTCACCATCCTACAATAGACCTAATCACATAATAAGGACTCTTAAGGACAATAGGCCTTCGAACGTACTATCCCCTACTTTACATGGAAAAGTAAAGTAAGATTTATTTAAACTGGGTTTCATTAAGTTCCCTATGGAGGCAAGTCCCCATAGTTAATTGCATCTTAAGGAATGAGATTCCTTAAGAATACTCTTGATTAAGGTAAATGATCATTGTCTCCAAAGATTTTAAAGATAGGACTATCAACAAATTAGTTATTTTTGAAAAAATCATGTGGGGTTGATCAAGAGGAGAGAGTTATTATCGAAACCAAAGGGATATGAGTAGGGGATGCTCACGATACTAGGAAACCTAACGAGCATCCCAAACTATCTTATGGTTGAGCTTTATATTTTTGAAATTAAGGAGAATTATATGTTTAAGTTAAATTTTTATTAGAAATCTAGGGCTTATAATTCCACAATATAAGATTGTAGAAATGCCTAAGAGGTGAGAATTTATGCTTATAGCCCACAAAGGGAAACAAAAACCTCAGATCCTAAATCTAGGGAGCTTTGGCAGGGCTAAAGTATGACCTAAATCTAACGCAAAAATGGGTATATGGTTTACCTCCACAAGAGAGAATAAATCACCCGACTGTTGAACTTATGACCTAAATCCTACATTTATGCTTATATGCCTAATGTATGAGAAATTGGTTATGGGCCAAAATCAGAAAGAATGAGGCGTGTTTTCTTCATTTGAGAAATTAGGGGGTCTTTATTCTTCATTTCTTCATTTCTTCCTTTCTTCATTTGACTTGGGATGTAGTTTTCTCCAAGCCTTCACATGGTATATAAGACATGATCTTATAACCAATTTTCATTCTAATCCCCCATAACATCCATTCCACATTTCAATTATAAAATTTACTTTAAAATGAGAAAGATAAATTTAACTAAACCTGTAAAATAGATATTAGCTAAACATACCACACAACCCAAACAGTTATATGAATAATTTAGACTTAGCACCTCACACATGGGTAACCAAGTTCACCTATCCTAATTTGGGTTATGCTTAGAGGTATAAGTAACCTATACAGCAAAAATATTTATATTTTTATTACAACGCCCCTTAAGCACAACCCCCTGCAGAAAATATAATTAGGCTAAGATCGCCCTATCATCGAGACTACGCACGTGCACCCTAACATCCAATCTAAAAATATTACATCACAAAATAAAATTAGACATCAAGCCATGCACCGCCCTAACATAGAGCTAGAAATGGTGACTTAGCCTAATGTGTGTGTCATTTAAGGCTTGTGTGGCATGTCTTAGCTAGGCTTTAAGATTGAGATTTTCTAAGTATGAAAGGTTTAATTTTAAGGGAGGTGTTTGTTTAAGTGATTTAGTTGATTTTTGAATTTTAGTTGATGATTTTATTTAGTTTTAATGAACCTACACGTAGTTACTAACTGGTATGAAGAGAAGAGAACTTCTCTTTCATCTCAACCTTGAAATATTTTTAAGGTAGATTGATTAATAAATTTTCATTTGTAAATATTTTATTATGTGTTTTAATTAACTCTAAGTTTAGATTTACTCTAAATAGCCCTATTCAACAAGAAATACATCTTAGGATTAGTTAAGGTGAATTACTATCACATAACACACAACCATTTATTTCTTTCCACCATGTATACTATGCGTATGAATAATCTTAAGCATATCTATACATGTAATGAAACTTTAGCACACCTTGATGATGAATGCTAAGAGATATGATTTGAATATTTGAATATTCCATGAATGCATATATTTATATGTAGAGAAGAGGGATTCTTCATCCATTAACATAATACACATTCACATGTATAAAAGACATAAGTGAGTATGACACCTTATTTTCTACACCAAGGATGTAAGGTACAAAATCTACTTAGGGCTATTTTAAAATCTCGCAACCCCGGGATGTCCAGACTAATATACCACTTTTTTTAATTACATATAAATGTACAAAAAGAAACAAATGGATGAAGAATCATGCAAAAGATTTTTGTTTGATTTGGTTGTATAGTTTACATGTGTGAAAACATGTGTAAATATGAAGATCCTTCTGAAGTCAAAACATAGAAATGCATAGGAATAGATTTAAGCAAGTGTTGTGTTCTTTTCAAGTGAACTATACACTTTGTAAATCCTATTCAAATCCATGTTAAGAGAAGAGAAGAAAATAACATAAAATACATCTTATGCTATAATCATATGCAAGCTTATAAGTACTTATAAGTAGCACCACTTCATTCACAATCTTTGATTTCTAGGTTTTGAAAATAATTTTTGGTTTAATAGTGATAATAGCCACTCATATTCTTAATTTTAGCCAACACATACAATTTGACATAAAAAGAAAATATTTTATTTAATTGATTTTTCAAAGACATGAATGCATGATTTCATATGATAAATAATATTTAGCATGCTTGGAAATAAATAAAAGGGATATAAGCACATGACATCATTCACCCTAATTAATTTCTAAGGATAATCCTATAAAATAAGATCATTTAAAGTGAATCAAAATTCTTTAAGGAGATTTTTACTTTTTTAAAAATTTGATTAGACCTAGGAAATGCGAAAAGAGTTTGTCGGTCCTAACCCATTTCCCTCATGTGTGAATTGGTTTAGTTTAAGTTTTAGAACAATTAGGTTGATTTTATGCTTTATTTAGATTAAAGTGTGAATTAAATCCATTAATTATCCCTTACCTATACCACTTGAACATAATTAACAAAGCAATTATGAGCCAACATATGATATGCAAACACATTGAATTTAAATCAGCAGTGCACCTAGGAAATAAAGGGGCCTAATGTAATTGGCTTAGAATTATTGATTAATTAAGCTAAAGGGTTTAATTAAGTACTTTCATAACCTTCCTACACATGTAGTTTGATTATAATTTCCTTTGAAGTCTCTTAGGTTATTGAACACCTAAGAATCTACCCAAGATTAAGTGATTAAGTTCTGGAATGATTTGGTTTTGAGTTTGATTAATTAAATTAGTTAATGAAGTGATTAATCCATTAATTAATTTACACATTAATTAAGTGTTTGTCCAAATGGAATAGACTTAGGGAAAAAGATTAGAAAAGAAATCCTAATCTCATTCCCTAAGTCCATTCACTGTTTCATGATGATTAGTAAGCTTAATTAGTGAATTTATTATTGTTTAATAGGCTAATTAATCATTTGATTAATTAAGGAAGTGATTAAGGATGAAATAAGAAATTCCTCTAATTTATCCAACAATAAATTCCAAGAAAATTATGGGAGGTAAAGGTCATCCCACTAATCAACCTGAGAAAGTTTGGAATTAATTATTGAAGTAATTAAGGAGTAATTAGCCTAATTATATTTTCAATAAAATCTAAATTGAGTTAAAACTACTATTCAAAATTACTTAATTTTAATTTTTTATCATTCTTCTCTGAATTTTCTTTAAAATGAGCCTGAGTTTGCATTTTTTTTTAAAGATTTCTCTATAATTAGTTATGAATTTAGGAAGTTTCATTATTAAAATTGGATTAATTATAGCTAATTAAACCCCCTAATCCCATCGAGCCACGTGGTGGCTGACACGACGCACTTTCCACATAGCGTGATGGAATAGGTTATTTAAGTTATCACATCGGCCTATTGAGTTAGCCGGCGGGGGACACGCTTTCTCTATGGCTTGTTAGATCGGACGATCGGGATTAATTCTGTGGTTTAAACTTAAATCAGAGGGGGATCTATCGTGATCTAATCACATCCATCCATTCCAATCATGCGAAATGGATGGTGTGTGATTTGTCACTTCCCAAGTGGCGAGAGACGGATGCCCTCCATCGATCATCGTTCGATCCAAGCTTACCCGAGCTTGGATGGAGTTCAAACTCACCCCACACCTTTGAGGAATCACAAGTAATGTATCTAATGGTCAAGATTTGATGGGATTATAAAATTCACAAAATGACAATTTTTATGATTTTGAGCAATACCTCATAGGCTATCACCATGCTTCCAATGAGGAGATAGCTTCATCTAGTAGAGATGAAGCCTTGTTGAAGGTATTGGATCTTGATTTGAAGTGGATGGCTTGGTTGACCAAGCTCCCCTTCAATGGAGGTCGGCTTTGATCAAGGTGATGCTTCCCATGGCTTGGAGACTTGGGAAATGGTTTGGTTGAGCTCGACGAGATCCACTGATGGTGCTTGCAAGATTAATTTAGTTTTGATGGAGAATTGAGTGACTTGGGATCGGGATGGACCTCCCCTATTTTGACTTTGAGCAAAATCGAGAAGGAGAAATCAATGGAGCTTATGAAGGGCTTATAAAGGCTTGGAGAAGCTTGGTTTTGATTCCTAGAGCTCAATCAATTCAGTGCCTTTTGGTTTGAGTGGGAATGAGGGGGAGTATATCTCCCCCTCATTGGATCGGGCGGTGAAGAGTAATTGTGCCATTTTTTATCAATGGGTGAGATTGGGTTCACAGTTTGAGATGTTTAACATCCCATGTGGGACGTTTTAGGCTGAGGAGTGGAGGTGAGTGAGTGCCCATGTGCTATGTGAGTGCATTAGGTGATTCAAGTGCTCAATTCTCATTAGAGGGGTCAATTAGGCCTTGGGTTATGTCATGGTCGACCCAAGGTCATTGGGTTATGTTCACCACCCTCCTTAGTGTCCAAGTGGACCACTAGGAGGATGCTAAGTGGCCTTGAGAAAGAATTGGCCAAATTTCAAGTGAATTTGTCCATAGGATACCCATTAATCTAAGGGCAAAGTGGTCATTTGGCCATGATTTTGATTTAGGCAGATTTGAAATGATTTAAAAATTGGTTGGGCCAAATTTTAAGTGATTTGGAGTTCATTTGATTTGAATTGGTTCAATTTGACCCATTTAGGTCAAGTTGGGTCAAATTGGGTTAGGTTGACCAATTGGTCAAATTGGGTCAAACCATGGACTAGGTCAAGTTCAAATGATCATTTGGAGCCTATGGGTAACATTAGTTTGGTTCAATATGGTTTAGATTTTTTAGTTCATTTAGGTTCATTTAGATCAAATGGGTCAAGTTGACTAATTTGACCCATTTGACCCAATTGGGTTAGTTCATGGGTTGGTTTAGGCTTGGTTGATCATTTGAAATGTTTTGCAAGCTTTGGTTTCAATCAATTTTTAGTTTTGTTTGATTTCACGTTGATTTACCTTTTTAGGTCAAGTTAGGCTCATGGTCAATTGGGCTAGGTTGGGTCTAGTTGGCCAATTGAAGCTTTGGTCAAGTTCAACAAGTGATTTAGAATCAATTTAACCCATTTGTTACAATCAATTTAGCTTAGATCAAGATTTGACTCACTTTGACTATTTAGGTTAACTTGTGCCCAACTTAGGTCAAAGTGGACAATTAGACTTAGTTTAGCTCAATTGATGGCTTGGTCAAGTTCAATCATTGATTATGAATTAGTTTAGATCAATAGTTTTAATCAATTTATCATATGGTGAATTTTGGTTAGTTTGGGTTTCATTTGGGCTAAATGTTGACTTGGTCAAAGGCTAGGTTTGACTTAGTTTGACTAAATTTGAGTGATTGATCATCCTAGAATGATTGTTGCTCATAATGTGAGGCTTAGATGGGCTTAGTTCAATTCAATTTGGGTTGGATTAGAATTTGGCTCAAAAAGATCCTTTAGGTCACTTTAAGTCAAGTGAGCCTAAGTGGGTCAATTAGCTTGATCAAGGCTTGATTCAAATTTGGTTGAACTCACATATGGACTTATGATGAAAATATAAATCCAATTGCAAGTGATTTGAAGCCAAATGGGTTTTGGTTCATTTAACAATTTCAAGTTCAAAGGATGAACATGGGTTTGATTTGGATTAGTTTGATTTTGGTTTGATGTTTGAAGTTTATGTTTATATTTAGACATGTGATTGAATAAGTGATTGTTTGAAGAGAGAATCCAAGGGTTTGGACTGATTTGAGAAAGATTTGGCTAAGTCTAAGAATTTGGCTTAAAGGATTTAAGTTGGATTTGGACTTGAGTTTTGAATTTAGTTTTGGTTATTTGAATTGATATTTCATTTATATTTGTGAATATAAATGAGAATATAAATGAGTTATGAGAAAATCTTTTGAGTTTTGAGTGATTTGGATTTGATTTGAACTAAGTCCATAAGATGAAATCAAAAGAGTTTAGGAAAGATTTTGAATTTGGAATTGATCATGGGTTTCAATCATTTGGAATTGATTCATGATTTGGATTTTGGAATTGATTTATGATTTGAGAAAATCAATTGAGTTGGAATTGATTTAATATTTGATTTGACCTAAGTCCATAAGATGAAATCAAAGGGCTTAGAAAAGGTTTGGGATTTGATTTAAGATTTGAGAAAATCAATTGAGTTGGAATTAATTTAATATTTGAGTTTTTGGAATTGATTTATGATTTGAGAAAATTAATTGAGTTGGAATTGATTTAAGATTTGAATTTGAAGTTTGGTTTGAAAGAAGGAAGCAGGGATTGGGTTCAAGCTATAGGGTAGGTAAGTCCTCCTAATACCCCTATGGCATACCATATTTCTATGGCTAACTCTTCTAAGTCTTTAAGGTTAGGTTAATTATTCATCTAATTACTATAAGTGTCTTAAGACTAAGGAACTCTTAGTGTCTAGAGGAGTCCTATGTCTAAAATGAAGAAGTTGAAAGCTCACTCTAAAAGTGAGGTCAACAAACATACTTTAGAAATGACTTAAGGTAGGGATGAAAAAAGTAATCCTCTCTTTTTCTTCTCTTTATAACACTTAGTTGCTAAGTGTAAGTCAAATGAAACCAAAGAAAACAATGAACAAAATTCTCAAATCCTTTAAACCACGTAAAGTAAAATCAACCTCATTTGATTAAACATCCTTTCATATTCAAAAAATCATAACCTTAATGCTTAGTTAGGATATAACACACAAGCCTTAATAAACACATTAGAACTAAGTTACCACTTTTAGCCTTATGTTATAGCGGTGCATGGTATGATGTGTGTTTCATTTTGTGATATATTATTTAGACTGGATGTTAGGGTATATATTTCATAGACTGGTTGTTAGGCTGATATTAGCTTAATCATATTTTCTGTAGGGGATTGTGCTTAAGTGGGTGATTAAAAATAAATATAAATGCTCTCTTTGCAGGTTGCTTAAACCCTTAAGCATAATCCAAGTTAGGACAGGTGGGCTTAGTTATCCATGTGTAGGGTTCTAAGTCCAAATTATATATATAACTGCTTGAGATTGTGTGTGTGTGTGTTTAGCTAACACTTATTTTGCATGTGTAGTTAGATTTACTTTTCTTACTTTTAATGTAATTTTGAATTAGGAATTAAGAATAGTGTTATGGGGAAATTAGGATGAGCATTGACTAGAATGATTAATCTTGGGGTGCCATGTGATACATTGAAGCCTACCAAATCAAAGGAAGCAAAGACATGAAGAAATGAAGGAGACATGGAGACATAAAGACTTAAAGATCCCCCATAGCACTTATTCATTTATAAATTATAATTATTCTTTCATATTCGAGGTCGTATAAGGGTAGAGCTCGGCTACCCATTTTCTCTTTTCAGGTTGTACTGTGGTACCCGATCGCACCGACCTCTTATTATTTTACGCTAGATTTATAAAATTGATTGATGTTATGTTTAAAATGCACAATAAAAATAACATGCTTTTCATAGTTTCTTGAATGATTAATGCTTTAATGTGTGGCCTGAATATTAGGAAAAATTAAATCTTTTACCCAACTGCAGCTCATAACTAAAGTTTTAAATAATTTATAATTTCACATAAAGCCTAGGCCTTAAATTAAGATAATTAAAAGATTTAGCAACCCCTTAGTTATATGGCTGTATGTCTCACATCATGCATGCAAATTGCTTCACTCTTACTAAGAGAGGGTTTCCATCCTTGCACGATAGGGGAAGACTTGACCTTTGAGGGTCTCCTCTGTGGTGGAAAATACCTCTTTCCCGTTGATTTAGCCCATACTTCATTTTCATCATGCATTTAAGCATAAGAAATCCCAAAGCCTTTATCAAAATGAAGTGTCAAAAATCAAATAAAATCTGAAAAGATTTGCATTTGTAGATTAAGTCATTATTCATACCACTCATGCTCTAGTCTCTCAGGAAGTGGGTTTAAGGACTTTAGTCTCTTTCTAAATTAATAATAGCCCAACTATCTTTTAATTTCATAAGTCTTGACCACATGGATTTAAAATGTAGGAGGAGTTAGTTGGCTATAAGTCAAACAGTCGGGTGGTTTACTTTCTTTTATGGAGGCAAACCTTATACCCATCTTCACTTAGATTTAGGTCGTGTTTTAGCTCTTGCTGAAGCTCCCTAGATTTAAGATTTGAGGTAGCTGTTTCATTCAGGCTATAAGCATAAATCCTCACCTTTTAAATATTTCCCTAATCTTATATTAATGAATTATAAGCCCTAGTAATTTAATGAAATTTTAACTCAAATAAAAAAAATTTTCAACTTCAAATATATAAAGCTCAACAATAGGATAGATTGGAATGCCCACTAGGTTTCCTAATATCATGAGCATTCCCTACTCATCTCCTTTTGCTTCCAGAATAAGTCTTCTTCTTGATCCTTCCCATTTGGCTTTCCAATATAGCCAAATTATTGATAGTATATCCTTGAAATCTTTGGAGACAATAATTACCGACTTTAATCGAGAGTATTCTTAAGGAATTCATATTTCTTAAGATGTAATTAACTATGGGGGCTTGCCCCCATAGCGAACTTTAGAACCCAATTTAATATAAACTCTGCTTTATTCATCCATGCAAAACAGAGAAAAAATCTCTGGTATATTTGAAGACCCATCATGCCTTAGGAGTCCTTATTAGGTGATTAGGTCCATTAAAGGGTGATGTCTCTATCTTTCAAGATAGTACATCATACCTCAATGTCATACCCGATCACTTCAATAAGTACCCTCTCAGATCTACATGGTGTCCCCCACCCATATCTAAAATATAAACATCACAGCCACCAACAACCGTTACAGCTTAACCACCGTTGCATATTTGTTGTTACTTGATTCTGGAATTTTCTTTGTCAGGTTTTCTCATACAATCTTGTAATCCTGTTATTAAAAAAACTTAAACTTTATATTCCGAAGGAGATATATAGTGAAGCATTTTTACTGGGCTAGGCCCAGTGATTTTTTCTCTCTTTTTGGGGGTTTTTTCACGTAAAAATTCTTGAGTTTATTTTTCTCTTTTCAACCAACTGTGTGTACTGGATTTTCATACAAACTAAGACGTGAAGTTTTATTCTACCGCTACTGATTTTTTGGCACGTAATAATATTAAATATGGTTATTCATGTGAACTTACTTTGGTAATTTATTTTAGGATTTAAATCCACTTATTCAAATACAAATATAGTATTAAATATTAATTATGTAATTATTGAGACTAATTTAACTTAGTTTATTATCATTATTTTTATTATATTAATCATTAATTAACTATTTATTAAACTAATTAATCCATTATTTTGTAGTAAAGTAATTAAATTATTTAATAATTTAATATTTATTACTTCATCATTAATTGATTATCTATTATACTAGTTAATCACTAATTAAATTTTAATTAAATAAATTAAATAATAATCATTGCTTTCATTTTTATTAACTCATTGTGAAATAGTTAATAATCAAGTCTATATCAATTGTATATTACATGCCTTAAATTATAATTAGCATAAGATGGCATATTAATTACTTAATAATTAATAATAAATTAACATAATTTAAGAAATTAAAAATAATTAATTTAATAATATTCTCATTAATCATTATCTAGTAAATAATATCTTTATTAAATTAAATTAAGTTTATTTAGTTAAGCAAAATAAAATAAAATAATATTAATTTAATTCATCATTGATTAAAAAATTTAAATCTAATGGAACAAAAGAATTACTATACAACCAAATTAAATAAAAAATAATATTAATTTAATAAAAAAAACTTATTTTAACATCACTTTTTAAATTTAGACATGTTTTAAATTTAATCAATTAGAATAATAATTATTAAAAATATAAATGCTTTTGAATATGATAAGAAAGAAAAAGATTTATTATAAATAAAAGGTGTAAGAAAAATCAGAGACTTACACTCTTCATTATTCCTTAATATATTTTTAAGTTCAAAGATTTACATATCAACTATATAATTCTAACAAATTTACATATATATAATACTTAAAATTTTATATTTATGTTTATAACACTTTTTTATAAAAAAAATAGTATTCAATTTTAAAAAGATAATGATAATGATATCATTCATGTAATATTAAGAATTTGAGTATATATATATATATATATATATATATATATATATATATATATAATGTGGTATGTATGTGAATACCTTTTAAGTTAGCGCATTCAGATCCATAGCACATAAGTGATATATATGTAGTGCAATTCACTCTTGTCTAATAATTAAGAGCTTTTATTTTTAATTATGAGATCTTAGGTTGAAGGTTTAAAGCTCTTACATATACTTTATATTATGAATGCGAGTTTTCAATTAATTAAGGGCGTATTTAAGATAGCTTTTTAGCTGCTTTGTTTTTTAAAAAATAATGACAATTGTATTTGGTTATGAGCTTTTTGGCTAAAATTCAGAAAATGTGTGATAAAAAAATATTTTTTAGAATCAATACATTTATAACAGTTATAACAGTTTTCTAGTTACTTTATTTTGTAAAAAGTAACCGCAATTAAGTTTGGTTATCAAATTTTAGGCTAATTTTCAAAAGTATGTGGTGAAAAGATACTTTTTAGAATCAAAGCTATTAAAATGTGATGGCTATGAGAAAATTATTATTTAAATTTGTAAAAATATTTATAGTACTCATAATAGTTTTTTTAAACATTACTTTGGCACAATAATTTTAAAATCATTTTCATAAAAAAAATTATAACTACCCTCGAACAAATCCTAAGAGGCTATTTGGCTACACAGAGGATTTAACTCAAATAGAATTTAGTAAATCAAGTAAATTTAGATTTAGTAAATCCTGTGAAAGTTAAATTCAAAAGACTGTTTGGTATGCTGATAGTTAAATATAATTAGATCATATGGTTACTTATATTAGCATTTAAGTTAGTTATGTTATTTAATATTTAAATAATGAATAATTGGAGGTTATTTTTTATTGTATTTTTTTATCACAAAATAAATTTAAAAAAGATTAATTAAATAAATAAGTGAAGAAATTATAAGCCAAGTAATTAAAAATACAATAACAATAGAGATAACAATATTCAAATTAGATACAAATTAAAACTATAATAAATAATATTTGATAGATGCTTGAATGAAAGCTATAAAAACACAATAAAAAATAGTAAATGATAGCTATTAACATAACATACTCAAATATTCTCTAAATTACTAATAAAATATATAATTTGAGTGAGTATTGAGACTATAATTGAGAATATCTAATAACTGAATTAAATAATAATTTTTATTAAATTTATTTACATAAAAATAATATAATCATAATTAAATTAATTAAAATATAATTATCATAATATAATGATTAATGACGATTAGTGATGATGAGTTTTGAATTATAAATTTGAGATATTAATAACTTTTAGGTGGTATATTTGTAAGATTAAAGTTTTAGATGTTTGATAGGTAAATTATAATATTTTGAATGACATGCTTATAAACCCCCCTAATATAATACATCAATTAATTATAGTTTTATTAGTTAATCATAAAGTAGCAAGTTTATATCAATTATATTTAAGTTCATTAAATTATAATTAATCTAAGATGATGTATTAATTAATTATTATCTAAGTAATTTAAAAATAAATTAAAATAAATCAAAATAAAAATAATAAACTGGCAAAAGGGGAGGGATTAAGGGGATTTCGGAGTTCGAAACTTGTACTCCTTCGGGTTCGCACCTGCCCAAAAAAAGAGAAGGGAGACATCGCGAAGGTAATCCTCGTCTTCCCTCCCTCTCTCCTTCGAGCGCTTCTGCTTCTCTAATTCCCATAAATCCGCCTACCAACAGAGGATCTTAGTATATCCGGATTTAACTTGCAAAAGCGGCTTTAACGGGATTACAGAAGCAGGGGATTTAACTTAGTCCAAAAATACCGTTTGGCTGGATTTAAGTTAACTCCGGCTTAAATCCTGCTCAAATCCTGCAGCCAAACAACCCCTTAATATTCTGCAGGATTAAGTAGTCCATTTTGGTGTTCGGCAGGATTTAGGTTAAATCCTGTCAAATTTTGCTAGCAAACAGTCCCTGACGATTCTAGTTGGTCTATGCAGTTGTCAGTTCTGCTGGGTTGTCGATTTAACCACTGGTAGCTCTTCCATACTCATATCACTGGTTCTGGTGGATTTCGGTGTCAATTGTAGAACGATGGTGGTCATTGAACCAGCAGTAGAACCTGAAGTGGAGGAGGAAGCTTCTACAACCCACCAGCAGCCAATCTCGGCGGCGACGGAGACGGCGGCGGCAGCGTTGCCACTAGCTCCGGAAGAGGGATCAGCAAGCGAGGACGATCGCTTCGAGGACGCCTTAACGGAAGAGCAGCTAAACGAGGTATAATATTTAATATGATGTATCCTTTTTAATTACTATTATGATTGACTAAAGAATTTCTTTATGCCTGTTTTGATCAATTAATTGCGATTTAGCTTGCAATTTTTAAATGTAGGCTTGTGACTTTTTTTTTTTTTTTCTAGTTTTAAAACTCGTTGAACCTTCTATCCTTTCGAGCATTCAAAAGCTGCAAGCCTCGTGCTTGCTAGCTAGAATGTGACCATCTCAAGCCTTATCGTAGTTAGACGCAACACCTCTTTAGAAATAATAGAACTTGAGAAGATCATTAAGAAGTTTTATTAACATGCACTTGTTCAAATGGCATTCTGTGGCTTAACGTCTGACCTCAGGATCTTCCCTCAACTGAGTAGGGTAATCCTCCATGGTTTTCCATAGATTTGACTGCTATCAAAATAGACAAGATGCTTATGAAAGCATGGAGTAAATCAAAACTTTCATTGAAATGCTTGGCTGATTTGCTAACTTAGAAGGTACCATTCCACTCAGAGTTTATTTTTTGGATTGAAGGCCATCTTCCACTCATAATTGATATGAATTTAATTGCAAACACCTTGAAGGAAATCTTTAAAGAGTTCCATCATGTCCAATGTGCTTCTTATTATATATATTGGAAACTTATTTGATTTAAAATTTTTTTATGGCACGATTTTTCCCATATATGTATACCTACTACCTTTCTTTTTAAGGCAACAATTAGTTCTCAAACTTTCTCTAGCGGCTTTTTTCGCAAGAAATCTATAATCTTCATCATGATTTTTGCATGTTCGATGGAGTTCATCCTATGTTTTTAACTCAATAAGGATGACTCAGGTACAAGGTTAGTAGCTTGTTGGATAATCATCATACGAGGAGTTCATTGCAATTCAGCAAGCTTTGCATTTTAGAGCTCATATACAACTTACCTCCTCAAAGATAACATTGACACACTTGGAAGCTCATTTTTTTGGCCACTGGAGCATATAAATAATTCCTTCTCTTATACTATAGTGTTCAAATCCAAAGATATTTATCACACTCATAAGCCCTCTAGGTTCCTTTAGGGAGCTCTTAAGTGGCTATCTGAATCTGATTTAATGTAATATTCTTGTCATCATTCTTGAATATATACATGTTGGTATTGCCATAATCAATTATATCCATATCATAAGGCTGACGTCGGCCTGGCAATCCATCAACAATGCATCCTCTTGGATCTAGTTCTTGTGAGTAGCAAGTTGGATTGGGACCACATATTTAAGATATAGGCATGGAGGTCTTGTCTACTCATGTGACCCTATAAAGCTTTAATTGATGTATGGGCCTCATTGTTATTCTATGAAGGTTACAATCTTGTAGATTCTATCATTTATTATTGACTTGCATGTCATATCTTTGCATTCAATATTTATGTGACAAATTGTGGTTTTTCATTAATTTATATCAACCATGGATGCGATAAGGTTGCAATGCATCATGTTCAGCGAGATTCTCTCCATAGCATACTTTACAACATTAACTCTATCTTTAAGTTCATTCTGAATTTTTTCTTTTTTTTATCTATTCTCTCTTTTTTTTTATCACAAAAGTTTTCATATTGGGACTGTTGCCATTTATTTGGCCATGTTAATCGTAGTGAAAATGTGGACTGTGATATATAGTTATAATCTTGGTTAAAATTAGAGGGACCAACAATTGGCCTTTTTTTTTTAAAAAAAAAAAATGTTGTTATCCACTGTAGAATTGTTTACTTAATTACCTTAAAAATTTGAAGAGCTCTAGATGTATCTTGGATGCTCCGATTGGACAATGCTACTCTGACTTGGGAAACAAATCTCATAATAGTGGAAGTTTTAAGAAAATTTTTTAACTAAATCTTAATATGAAATGCCACATCTAATATGTATCAAAAGTAAGGCCTCATCTTCCTGTGAAGTCTAGCCACAGATCAAGTCTAAATTTTTATTGTTCACCCTTGCATTGTAATGTCACAAGTCGAAGTCACTCATGGTCCATTATTAAGAAATTGTCTATTTATCCATCAAATGATCTTGGTTTGTAGTGAGCGTTATTTCTATTTTAGTATACTCTCTCCTCACTAGAGTGATATTAGATCACAACCTAGCGCTAGTGTTTTCTCTAGAAGTCGGTATACTAAACGTTGGCTTAACTCAATCATTTCCTTTTTGTTAAATAGGATCTGCATGTTGTACCACTCAAATTGATAATTGGCACTACTCATCTCCCAATAGATATAGGGAAAATAATCATATCCAGTCTAGCATCTTAAGTTGGTAGTTTAATTTTTGACTTTTTAGTCATTTCATCATTCATGTTGTGCTTAAAATAATCTGGATAATCATATGATTTTGATGGTACCAATCATACATACAATAAAATTTCATAGCTTGAGTTCCTAAATTTTTATTATTATAGTTATTACTCCAACCAAGGATAATAATCTAACACTCTATGTGAAGTAGCTTATCAGACAGGCTTGAGGAAATCTTTTTTCCAACCTACTTAATGCTTCTAAAACCTTATAACCATTAGAGGGACTTGATATATTTTATCCAATGTCATGGTTTATAGTCTTTTGGAATTACGATTTATCATTCCATGCCTTATGCTCGAAGGGATGTGGGATCTAGATAACATTATTTGTGTTGTGGATGCCAATAATTCTCTACTTACCCTTTACTTCATAGGTTTGTCCTTATCAACATTACTTTAATGAAGGTTATGCTATTTGTGACCTTGATGAAAAACTCTTAAATCTTTCAATATGACTATATAATCTTTTATGCAAGCATTCAATCAACCTACCCTATACTTGGTGGTCATAATTGTTAAATATTAAATACAATGCTTGCAAAGATTTCCCAAGAGGTTATTTGGTTTGAGGAAAAAGGAGTGTAAAGTATTTAGAATGCAGAAATTTTAAGAATTTTAGTGTTTGGTTTGAAGAAATTGGAATGTAGTGTAAAATTTTAATGAATTCCAATTCACTTTATAGTTTATTTTTGGTGTATTCTAAATTCGCTCGATTTTGGCCAAGTTTTGAATACATCAAAATCATGACCATTACAACCACTCATTGTGGGCCCAACCACGGCCGCCAGCCATCGTCTCTTATCGTCTACCATCTTTGCTGGCTACCGCCAGCCCATGCCAGTTGTCCCCCGCCGCTTGTCATCGACCTTCTCCGCTCATTGCCCATCGTTGCCACTGGCCATCTCCGCTGACAGTTGCCCATCGCCCACTACCACTTGCAATCTCTATCGATTACTACTTGCCACTACTATCTCCCACTACCACTGCCATTACCCGTCGCCAACTTTTAAGTTTAACGTTAATTTTTTTACTTCAAACCAAACACAAAAAGTTAATTTCTGCATTTGTTTTATATCTACCAAACAATTTTAAAGCATTTCAAATACACTACATTTCAGGGGCTGTTTGGTTGGAAGAATTTGGAGTGCAAAGTAAAGTAAATACAGGGATTTTAACTTTTTTTGGTATTTGGCTTGAAGTAAAGTAAATTTCTAAGGTAATGTAATGTATTTCAAATACATTACATAGGTCATTTTTGATGAAATTCGCCTGATTTGAATTTAAATACACTAAAGTGTATAGTGGTTGCCGGGCCGCCATGCTACCGCCGCCTGGCTAGCCGGGCCATAATCGTCATTTGCCACAGCTTGTCCAAGGCCAAAACCTTCAAAATACTTTACATTACATTTTATTTAGCAAACAGAAAAAAATAAAGTCATGAATTTGTAAAACTCTCAACCAAATAGCTATAAAGTAATCCTTTTACACTATATTCCTTTTTCAACCAACCAAATAATCCCTCAATTATATTGATTTTTTTTTACTTTGCATTTTTTTTAGCAAGCTATACATCTCATAAATTGATTTAAGTTCTTAAGTAATGCATTTTGTGATTAAGGAAAGGCTAATTTGAAAACCCTATAGTGATCGCACAAAGGAAAAATGGATTTTAATAACATTAAATGCAAACAAAATGAAAACAACTTTTAAATCCATATATTATGAGTAGAAAAAAAGTCAAAGAAATATTAAGCAAAGAAAATAACAATTTTATGGATTACTAGAGATTGATTGTACGAGGCCCTAGATGATGCAAAATGTGAAAGATGTCTGATTTTATGTAAATGATTTTGAAATATACTAAGGCTTATGAAAACTAAAATATTTGAGAGAAAACAATAAATTTTTTTTTCAAGAAAATCTAGTGGAAGATAGACTGTTGATCAACTCCATTCTTGAAGTAAAGTCACATGATCAAAGTCATTTTAATGTAATCACGTAGAATGGATTTTTAGGTGTGGTGTATAGGGTTTAATAACTATAAAAAAAAGGATGTAGAACCAAGGATGGAGCATAAAGTGGTAAACAAGTGAGAAAAAGAAAGCGATATATGTAAGGGACATGAATTAGATTGTTTGGCCTTATCTCATCAAATAAATTCACAATTAAGATCAGAAATGGTTTGCATTTTTAAAGGTGGAAGGAAACATTAGTTTTTATTTCATCTTCTAAAAATTAGATTTCATACCTGAGAACCCATTGTATTTAAACTTTATATGTTAGTCATAAAATGTAAGAGCTAGTAAATGACTCAAATTTACTTATATTTATTAGGAATGAATTTGGGAAAAAAAATCATTCTTTATTAATTATGGATAATCTATGAAACATAGGCATTTCAAAATTTTTCATTTTCATGTTGGACATGAACATCTTATATGGCTCGATACATTTTTGAATTTTTGAAAATTATAGTTAATATGTTTTACTTCTAAATATTTAATTTGGCATTGTTTATAGATCCTCCAAAATGGTTGTGTTGTGCTTCAAAACTAGTCGGACGTGCCTAGGCTATTTCCAATTTATTATTTTTTTGGGTTCAAATTGCATGATCAATCGGTTGAATGCTCGAGCCTTTGAAGATGCTATTGAAGAGGACAATAGTTTTAGTGCAGATTATGCTCATGATGTGTTGTATGTTGGGCCCAATTAGTGATACTCTATGTATTCAAATTTTGTGTATTATATTGAAAATTATTAACTCTTTTTTGGGATATTTGCTATTTTGTATAGGCACTACAATGTTAATATTTTCAAAATCATATAAATTAATGCTATGTTCATTTGTTGTTAACCACTAAACACACTTGATGAAATATTAAAAATGTAAGTATAAATGTATAATTAAACTTATGCTAATTTTTCTTAGTCAATCCTTAAGTTGTTTGTGTGATACATATGATATTATACTTGTATGATATTTTTTTTTATAGAAATTTATGACATTAAGTGTTTTGATTACATATTTTATACAACAATAACAATTAGTCTTTATCCCGCTATGTGAGATCGACTACATGAATCTTTCTTCTTTATTGTGCCTTATTAAGTGTCAAAACCTCATTTAATTTTAATAAATAATATCATTTTTATACTACCATCATCCCTATCTTTCTTAACATAGGTCAAATTTAATGCATTTTCTCTCCTAATTGTGTCATCAGACGATCGACATTTTATGCGACCAAATCATCTAAAGTGACTCTCTCTAATCTTATCTGTCATTGGAGCTACTCCAATCTTTTCACGTATTTATTTGTTTTGCATTGTCTCTGAGTGTATATCCACTTATCCATCTGAGCATCCTCATCTCTGCAACACTTAACTTCATTTTATGCTTCTTTTTTATTGGTCAACAATCTTAGCCATAAAGCATTGCAAGTCTCATCAGCATCTTATAAAATTTTCTCTTAGTCTATGCAATACTTTTCTATCACACAACAGGTCAGATGCATTCCTCCACTTCAACCATCCAACTTGAATTCTACTAATAACTTTCCCATCTATTTCACCATCATTTTGAACAATCGACCTAAGATATCTAAACATTCACTCTTTTTAATGATTTGATCATCCAATGCCACAACTCCACCACTAGATTTTTTATAACTAAAAGTATACTCAATATATTAAATTTTAGATCTACTTATACAAAAGCCTTTATAAGATTGACCTCCATAATTCGAGTTTCTCTTGAACTCCCTTTCTAGTCTTAGCAACAATTAAAATATCAACACAAAACATACACCAAGGTATGTAAATGTCTAGTAAGAGCATCCATAACGAAAGCAAAAAAATATGGTCTTAAAGCTGGTCCTTGATGTAATCCAACTGAAATAGGAAAATATTTGGTCAATCGTCCTTGTGTTTGAACACAAGCAATAGCTCCGGTATACATATCCTTAATGACTTGAATAAAGCAATGCTAATTTCTTTCTTTCTTTTCAAGAATTCTTCATAGGACTTCTCTTGGAACTTTATCATATGCTTTCTCTAAATCAACAAATATCATATGTAGATCCTCCTTCCTCTCTTTACCATCAAACCTCTCAACAAATAGATAGCATCCATAGTAGACTTACTCAGCACGAAACCAAACTAGTTTTGAGAAATTTTTGTATCGCATCATAACAAATGTTTAGTTGCTCTCTCCCGTAATTTTAATGTATGACACATTAACTTATTTCTTCTATAATTTGCAGAGCCTTGTGCATCATCTTTATTCTTAAAATTAGAATCAACAAATTCTTTCCCCACTCATCAAAGATTTTTTTACTCCTTAAAATAATATTAAAAAGATTAGGAAGTCAAGAAATTCCTTGATCTCCTAAGTATTTCCAGACTTCTATTGAAATATCATTAGGTCCAACTGCTTTTCAATATTTTAATTTTTTAAAGCCTCTTCAACTTTGATTTTACTAATACGACGATAAAAATAAAATTCTCTATTTTCATTTAGAATACTAAGATCGCTAAACTTTATCGTATCCTCACAACTTTAATTGAAAAGTTTATCAAAATAATTCATCCACCTTTGTTCAATATCCTCTTCTAAGAAAAAAATACTTTATGATTTTCATCCATAATGCACTTCACTTGAACTAAATCTTTACTTTTCCTATTTCTAATAATACATATTTTATACTAATAATTTATAAAACTAAATATCATGTTCATAGTGTGTTGTGCCTTTTTATATTGATGCATTCACCCATGTTTGTGTTGGTCTTTATCTGTATCTTGTGTTAGGGATTATGCTTCAAAGCTAGCAATTAGAATCCAATAATAGGAGTCCTTTATAAATAAATTGGACACAAAATAACTATAAAGAGAAAATAAATATTAAAATGATAAAGAGAAAACCAAAAGATCAATTCAACTTCAAAAATAGACTATGCTAATTCATGTTTGGCATCAAACGACCATTGTGATCTCGAAAGCTTGAGTGGAAACTTAAATCTTTATTTGTCATTTAAAATTAGACTTTCTATAGAAAAGAAAAAGACCTAACATTTTGTCTTGCTATTGTTCATGCTCAATGCCAACAAAAAAAGTGTCATCCTTGTACCTCCCAAAATAGTCCCAAAATAACCTATGTTATTGTTCATGTGCTATGATCTTATTTGCACTGCATTATTATCTTGTTGGTGTCCTTATGATGCACATGCAAAGTCCCATTAGATTTTAGTATCCTTATTCTATTTAGTTTATTTCATTTTGAGAGTTCTAAAATTTCATATATTTTATCACTTTTTTGGTTTATTTTTGATTAATTTTAATCATTTGAATATATTTTTTTTCATTTTAGTAGATCTAAAATTGAATATATGGAGTGTAATTTTAGTTGTAGAAGTTCTAGTGGTGGTGTTGTAACATTGGGTGGCCAAATCATTAAAAGAGTGAGCGATTCAAATATCTAGGCTCTATTGTTTAAAATGATGGTGAAATAGATGGAGATGTTATTAGTAGAATTCAAGTTGGATGGTTGAAGTGGAGGAATGCATATGGTTTGTTATGTGATAGAAAAGTACCGCTTAGACTCAAGGGAAAATTTTATAAGATGATGGTAAGACTTGCAATGATTTACACTACAAAATGTTGGCCAATAAAAGAGAAGTATAAGACTAAGTTAAGCGTTTCAAAGATGAGGATACTCGGGTGGATGAGTGGTTTTAGTCTTAAAGATAAAATGCGAAATGAGTATGTTTGGGAAAAATTTGGAGTAGCTCCAGTGCCAAGTAAGATTAGAGAGAGTCGCCTTAGATGGTTTGGCCACATAAAGCGTCGGCCGTCTGATGACCTGGTTAGGAGAGTAGATGTATTAGATTTGTTTTATGTTAAGAAAGGTAGAGGTAGACTTAAAATGACTTGGTTAAGATGTATAAAAAATGACATTAGTTTATTAGAATTAAATGAGAATTTGACACATAATAGTACACAATGTAGAAGAATGATTCATATAGCCGACCCCACATAGTGGGATAAAGGCTTGTTGTTGTTGTTGTTGTTGTTGTAGTATTTGTTCTTTTATTTCATGTACAAAGGAAAATTGCTAATGTTAATGCTTTTGAGAAAGATTGAGGTTGGATGTTTGTTCAAAAATAAATCATCATGAAATGAATTTAAGTTATTGTTAGAATATTCTGTGGAATAATGTGCTAAGAGCTAACCCAGTCGTGGTGGTTATGGAAGGATTTGCTAAAACATTATTCATAAATGATGCATCATTTGTGGTGAAATGTATGTAAGAGTTAGCTGGGGTGTCACCCACAACTAGCATGCCTCACATTAGTTCAGTTATGGTGAATAATAAGCAAGTTTGAGTGGGGCTAAGATTAATTTTTGATTCATAAAATTTTAATGAATTTGAATGAGATGTGAGAACACAATAGATTTGGTTGAAATGATGATTTAAAGAAAAATAAATATTGCTTATTTGTGGGAAATTACATGATCAAGGGAAAAATTTTAAGGTCTTTTGCAAAATTTATATGCTATTATAATTCAAAATATTTGTAGTTGAAATGAAATTTGGGAGTATTTGATAAAGAGTTGAAACATCAAATTGTTAAGACGATGATTACTATTAAGATAATTATTAGTGAGAATATTATAAATGTGGTTAGTGTTAATGTTTCTCCAATTGGATTATGAATAATTTAAAAAATTAATTTTGAGAAGAGATGTATAGATTATTATAATGTATACCCATGAAGAAAGGATTTTTATTTTGGGTGACTTAAATGGACATATAAGTTATAGTAGGGATGCTCCACAAGATGATGCATGATTTGGTCTAAAATAGGGAAAAGATGCAATATAAGTTATATTAGATTTCATAATGGACTATGATCTTGCAATATTGGATGCATACTTTAGTAAATGAGAAGCTTACTTAATTATTTTTAAATATTGAGCCACCAAACTAAAAATATACTTTGTTTTAGTTAGAATGAAGTAAAATAGTTTTTTCAAAGATTGTAAACTGATTTCAAGAGTGAGTTTGACCTTCCAATATAAAGTAGCAGGTATGGCTGTTTATATTGAGAATATACTGAAATTATCAAATTAAATAATTGCCCTAGGATACTATGGTGGAATTTGAGAGGTGAGATTATTAGTCTTTTAAGACAAATTGCTGAGAGAGATGAATTATAAATTTTTAATTGTGTAAAACCTGTTGCGTATAAGATGACTAGTTATATTAGGAACATTTGTTGTAGAACTTCTATGAGATATTTGAAACAAATCATGCATTAGTAAGAAAAAATGATTTAGTAGTTAAAAATTATTAGAGATTGTAATTAAAATCTAAATATTTTTAAAGGACAACAAAAGTGAAATACTACTAGGGTTTAATATAATTGTACAAAAGCGAAATTTTTTGAAAAGAAGATAAGACAAAGCAAAAATTGCAAATTGTGATGGTTTACATAATAAACTTGTTATTGAGGAAGCAAAAAAAGAAAAATAAAATAGCCCAAACAAGAGGAAAGAGCTTAGTGATTTTTATGATGCCAGATGCAGTAAAGCGAAGATAGTTTGGTTTTCGTCCAAGATGAAATCATCGAGTAAAGATAGAAATATTGCTTTAAGGAATTATAAAATGAAGTTTGAAGAAATTATTTTGGAAGGGTATAATAAATAAAATAAGAGTTAAAGATCAAATTAGTCCCCCGACTATTTATGTAGGATCAAAATGGTCACAGGCTAAATAAAATGATCAATTTAGTTCATTGACTATTTGAAAAGTCAATTTGATCTTACTATCAAAACTAATGGTTTGGGATGTTAAAAATAGTGGCATTTTGGAGTTTTAATTTTTTTTCTAGATTTATGAAACATCTCATTTGTTTACTTAATTTTTTGTATGCAACAATTATAAATATATTCAAGGAGATTGGATTAATAACATGCAGATTTTTCAACAAAAATTTTTTTGACATAAATTTTATGTATTTTTATTTTATTAATGTTATTGAAATATCGTCTTATTTTGTAATTCTAATATTACCCTATCTTCTTATTGCATGCCTACTCATTTATGTCCAAATCCACATAGTAGAACGAAATTGGTCTTTTTTCAAATAGTAAAGGGACTAAATTGATCATTTTATTAATCTGGGACTATTTTGGTTCTTAACTCAATAAAATAATGAGGTATATGATAGATTTAAACAAAAAAAAAAAAGAAAGAAATGGAAGTAGTTTTCAAGATGATGCATGATTGTAAAACTTTTGGTCTAAATGAGAATTTTTGGGATATTATAGTGAAGGGTTAATAAATCTTTTCAATAAAAATTTAAATAGGATGTCAAATAGTTGGAGAAGCCTTTTGGTATCAATATTTAAGAGAAAAATGATATTTTTCAAGATTGTGCTTATTATACAGGGATCCATCTTATAGTCATATAATAAAGTTTTGGGAGTCAAAACATGGACTTGAAAATATTGTGTCAAGTGTGGCATATTCATTGTTAGAAAACACTAGTATGAAAACAATTTTGGTGTTAAAACAATTAATGATAAGTATAGGGATCACATAAATAATCTTTATATGATTTTATTGATCTTAAAGATAGATATGATTGAGTGCCATGATAATTAATTGGGGCATAACTAGAAATGTGTGTCAAAGATATGTTGAAGTTATTTACGGGCCATTTGGGATCACTTTTTTTTTTTTTGTATTTTTGTATTTTTTTTTGCTTAAAAATAAAATTTGTTTGATTGTACTTTTTATTTTTAAAAACACTCAAAACATCTTTTAAATGTTTTGAGTGTTTTTAAAAATAACATTATTTATTTTTGAAAACAAAAAATAAAATCACATAAAAAATACTCTAAACAAACGTGTTTTCAAAAATAAATAAATAAATAAATAAATAACAAAATTGATCCCAAATAGCCCCTTAATTTATGTATAATGTGGAACAAACTACTAGTAGTTGTTATTGAGGTGACCAAAGGCTTTTCAATTGCAATATCACATTAATATCAATATTGAGTTCATATCTTGCTATGTTAGTTATGGAAGTGTTTATAAATGATATTCAAATTAAGAGCTCTTGGCATATACTTCTGACAAATCATATAGTTTTAATCACTGATACATTCATTGAAATATATTGAAAATTAGAGTAATAGAAAAAGTTTAGAAGAAAAAGTACTTTAAGTTAAATAATTAGTGGTTGTGATATTCATAGATGTAATATCTGATATATAATATTAGTGGATATGATATTAAATAATTATCAATCAATTTTATTAGAATATAATGATGTCTATATGGGACCGGCTTAAGCTCCTTGGATGTACCAATATAAAAGAATAAGATATAGATAAGGATATAGCTTTTGGAGTTAAAGTTGGGCTGTTAAATAGAGAAGTGCTTTTACAAGTATTATGTGATAACTGGAAATCTCGTATATTTAAAGGTTAGTTTTATTAAGTTAAAATTATATTGACTATGTTGTATGGATTGAGTGTTGGGTAGTAAATAAATTATTTATATCTAAGTTGATTATGATGGGAATGAGAACGTTATGATAGATGATTGAAAAAATAAGAGAGCATAAAGTAAAGAATGATTATAATATGTGAATGGTTGGAGTGTCTTCTATTGAAGTTGAAGTAGTTAAATATTGAATTTAGGTGATTTGGATATGAATACTTAGGCACTAATTATACTCATTAGTTGAGTACATAAAAGTAGCATTCGATGGTTAGAAATGGATAGAAGTTGTTCAAAATGATGTGCAACCTCCCCATAACTTTTCACCCATAACCACCTCTTCTCATCTCCGCTTTCAAACGCCCATTTACTTGCATTATTTCTTTAAATCAAGGCATGGAGGATTCTAGCCTCTGCTGTGTGCTGCATCAATATTATTGTATGACATTTACTGCATTAGTTCCACTGATGGATTAAAAACCAAGGGAGGAAGATAACGTGATTTTTCATTTGCACCTTCATCTATCATGAATTTTGATCTTAAATCTGTACACTGTACACATCATACTATTTATGGCAGACCAAATTTTCATTTTCATGATTCGGGGGCATGAGCTCTTGCTTGAATCATATTTCATGCTAGGAATCGTTACGGGATGTGTATTTCTCGTAACAAAAGAAATTAGCTTTGGGGTCCAATCTTTATTCTGTTAGGTCACTAGTCTGTTGTTAGCCTGCCCTTGTCTTTTGTTCTCTTTTTTTGTTAGTGTTTTGAGCAGGAACCAAAACCGGAATTCGTCTAACATGGTAGAAATGGAGTGGAACTACAATTGTAAACAGTAACAAGCATTCAATGGTTGGCAACATTGGACCATTGCACAAGCAATCAAAAATGGGAACTAAATTTTATCTTTTTCCTTGGCATAGTTCGGCATTGTGATACATGCATGGCTCCAAATTTGTAGTTGTAGAAAGCATAAATAGAATATCCACACAGGAAAAGCCATCATCTGATCATATCAATCAAGAGATAAGGCTTCCACCAAACCTTTTAGGAGTTCTGGTTTTTCTACGTTTCAAGCTGAAACAGTCTTCATTTGGAAAGTAGGAAAATTAGCTGTGGTATATATGCTTCTCATAAGATGGTTTAATGCCTGTGAGTTTGCTTAAGTTTAATATGCACAAATTTAAAGTAAATGGATTTGCATGTCTTTGTTTATAATATGGAACCGTCCATATAAGTTGCTTCATTATTTTAATTTTAAACCAAGTTGGTTTATTAATGTACAACTTCAGCAACCTCTTTTTTAAGTGCTTTTTTTATTAATATTTTTCAGAAAGCATTGAACCAAGCCAATAATGCTAAAGCAGAAGGAAATAAGCTTTTTGGGTCCGGATGTTATGATGCGGCATTATCACAATATGAACATGCTTTACAAATTGCTTCTGAAGTTCCTTCATCTGAAGAAGTTCGCTCCATGTGCCATGCAAACCGGGCAGTGTGCTTCTCAAAATTGGTATTATTCCATTTTAATTTCCTTCGGAATATCTACTCCATTAATAGTGTATGTTTTTTTTCAATTGTACAATTACTAGTTGAATGGTCATAATTGTATGCAAAATCAATATAATTTTAATTGGAAAAGGGCTTAAAGTTAGCAGAAAACATATAAGCTCTTTATATTTACCAAGGAATCTTGCTGACTATCCTATTTTCCTATGTTATGTTGTCAACGCTTCAATTTGAAGGTTTGTCGCCATGGCTGGAACTCTTATCATATTCTATGGATTTTTGCATGGTATATTACATCCAATTACCATGTGTTTTTATAATTAATTCAAAGGTTTATTTCACTAGCTATTTGCATGTTTAATGTGATAATATGCCAAATGATGTCCTTTTAGATTTATTATTCATGAGTTTCCAAACATTTTTATATTGCAATTTAGTCAGGTTGAAGAGTGTTGTCGGCCTTTTATTCTTCCATATGTTTTTTTGTCATTCAATAGGATTTATTTGCATGAAACCTTGGCTTGTGCTATTTTAGTCCATGCTAAAAATATTTAGTAGTATTTGGCTGATATTAAATTTTCTTAGCTATGTATATATTGAACTTGAGAGTATTATTTGATGGAAATGCTACCCATTAGAAGCATGTTGTTAAGCAGCCTTATACCGCATAACGAATAACAAAAACTAAGGGTGCGTTTGAGAGAGTGATGATAGTGATGTGGAAAAATGCACCGCAGTACCATTTGAGAACTACGTCTGGCCGTGCTTTGGAGAATTTGCGATAAAAAAGCTGTGTTTTCTAACCTGTCCTAGCAGAGTGTGGTGGCTACTAGAAAATTATAGTTTGATTTTTTAAATAACAAAAATTTATAATATCCACTTTAGACATCAACTTCTTCTGCAGCAGCTCCACCACTGATTTTCAGACATCTATAGCTCACACACCCTAAGATAGCATTGGTATCACCATCATTATTTTTTTAGAGGGATTTGCATATATGTCAGTAAATTCTTATATATTTACACATCTAATATGAATATTTACTTTTTTTAACACTTTAATCTCTAAATCATTTCAAAAATATCACTAGAATTAGTTTATTTAAAGTGAAATACATCTTTTCATACTTATATCTTGTTATCATTTATGCACTAAAAAATACAAAAATTTAAATGTTAGATATGTAAATACATAAGAATTCACTAATATGTATGTAAATCTCACTTTTTTTGTTTCATGGTTGATTTTGAAACAAAAAAATTTCATTTTAGAATTATTATGTCAAACTGAATTTTTTCATTTTTTTTTAAATTATGCTATTTTGTCACAAAACTGTATATTATATCACTCATTGTTATATATACATTTTCTTGTTGAAAAAAAAGGATTAAAAAATCCTTCTATGAAACGGGATAAATTTCTTTCACTGGATTATTAATTTGAAATCCTACAGCTTAAAGTAATGGAGTTTATGTAGAAGTTGTGCGCCTTTTTATTTATATCGATTTTATGTTATTATGTTCATTTGTCACATGTAACGGTGAATCTTGCTCTCCCAACGAATTTGATTACCCTCACAGTTCTTTCTTTCTAGCTATCTTTTTACTGTTGATATAATTATGAGTTTGTTTGTAATATATGCATCCTTGTAGATCCATTCTACAGTCTATCATCTCGGCTGACCCAATAAGTACTTTTGAATTAGTAAAGTATACTTTTTAACTATTGTTATACGTTGCAGTAAAGTGCATGTCGTAATGTGGGTTTCTCTTCTACAATTTGTGGGTTTCTGGGAAAAGGAACTCATTTTACTGGTGGAATAAAACATGGTGATGATACCTTAGCATCAAGAGTTTCAAAGACAATGATATGATCATTTTTTCCTTCCTTGTGGCCATATGATCATCTGTCTATCAGCCCATCTTTTTTTTTTATGCTGAGAAGACTTCCATCCATTCTCTACAATTTCTCATTATAATTGTATATTTTGGTTCCCTGGCTTCACAGAATTAGTATAAGAATCCTTTGCAATATTTCTTTTAGTCATGGAAATTGTTTTCCTAGGGTTGGCACTAACGATGGAGTAAGTAGAATTTTTTTTTTAGGTTAATAAATTAGGTTTCTATGGAATACTTAAAGGAATTAAGGCTCCTTTATTGCCATTTCCTCAAATAACAAGTGTGCTTGGTATTCTTGCCTAAATTTAATTATTTTATTTTTTTTTTGAACTTTCTAAATAGGAAATGCCATTTTGCAAACATATGGTATTTAATTAGATCTTTTGAGATTTTTTAAGTTGGTATTTATTAATCCAGAATCTGGAGTATCTTCTTTCTTTGGAGTGGCAGATGCGCACCTTTAGAGGTGTCTGTATTCCCGCCCCCCCTCCCAAAACAAAAACAAAAAAAAAAGGTCTATGTTTCACAGAAATCAAGGGATGCGGTGTTTGGATTTTCTGAATAGGGCCTGTGTTTTTGGATGTTGTCATTAGGCATTAGTGTGTGTGTGTGTAGCCAAGAAAAAAGTCTATGTTTCACAGAAATCAAGGGATGCGGTGTTTGGATTTTCTGAATAGTGCCTGTGTTTTTGGATGTTGTCATTAGGCATTAGTGTGTGTGTGTAGCCAAGCATGTGGTCATCCCAAGTTCAGTATAATAAACGTGCAGACAAAGTACAGAAACTAATATTATCTTCCTGATGAATACTATATTTATTTTCCACCCGCTGAGAACAAGCCGACAATTCGAGATAAATTTGGGCTGTTTTATGGGCGTGCTTAATTTTTCTTCTTGTGTCGTATACTGTTACCCTGATATGCGGAGATTTAGGGGCTATCTGGGGCCATTTTTTTTTATTTATATTTTGATTTGATGTAAAACATTTTGGTGGTGAAAGTTGTTTTTGAAATACTCAAAACATCTCATAGTTATTTTTGAGTGTTTTTAAAAATAATATGATTTAATTCTAAAACCAAAAAAATAAATAAATAAATACATCAAATAAATGTGTTTTTTTACAAATAACATAAAAATAAAAATATAAACCAAAATTGATCCCAAACCAGCCCTTTATGTTTATGAAACATTTCCTTATTTTCACGTTCAAGGTTCTTGAATCCTAAAGTCTGCATTTGTAATATACATTTTTAATCACTCTTTTGTACCTCGTAAAGAATCAGAGAAGAAACAGAGCATTGAGCCCATCATTTTGGGGTTTCCAAGTCCTCAAATTAATTCAAACAAATGAAACTTCATATTACTTTTTATTGTTCTTAACTTGTTTTATAAGTTGCCATGCATTTTGGTGTACTTTAATTATGAAAAACTTTACTTATATTTATTTTCATTTTTTAAAATTTAAATTAATTAAGGATTTTATAATTTGTTTTGTGATGTTCTAGATGGATGTGTTTTCTTAAATCTACTTGTATATTGAAACTGTATTCTTGCTGATACTTATATTTTGATTTTTAGGGAAACTATGATGACGCCCTTAAAGAATCTAACAAAGCATTGGAGTTAAATCCTTCATATGTTAAAGCTCTATTTAGAAGGGGGGAGATTCATGAAAAGCTTGAACACTATGAGGAGGCCATCGCTGGTAAACTTCTATAACTTTGTCTTGTAATGTTTTATTTATTTGCTATTTTCTGGTTTCTTTACGATAGTCATGTATTACAATCTTGGTTTGTTAGTTCCGGTCTGAACTTTCAAATATATGCAGACATGAAGAAGGTCATTGAGTTGGATCCTTCATATGAGCAAGCAACAAGGAATATACGGCGACTGGAGCCGTTGGCAGCAGAAAAGCGTGAAAAGATGAAGGAAGAGATGATTGGTAACATTAGGATAGTTATTATTTTCTTTAAGCTCAGTTATGGTTACTTTGTGTGCAATTAGATGTGCCTAATACAAGAGTATATTTACTGACTGTTAGATAGTTCCACACATTTCTTTAAATTTCACCCCACTGAATTCTATTCCTGCACGTTTTTAACATAGTAGTTTGGGCACTAGATTGATCTGCAACTTGCTTCAACCCAAAGATATTTGTTTGTGCCTTCTACATCGACGGAGTGAAATGTCTATTAGGGCCTATAGTTTAATCACTAGGCTTTTTCTAATTATTTAGTATTTGATTTATATATTTTTGTTTTTTCATTCATTCTTGTTGAGTGTTACATGACATATTTAACTTATTTTGCACTTTTTTTTACAAATTATATCCAAGTTATATTAGGTTTATTCTTTTTCTTTTTAAATTATTTTAAATTAAATTTTCTACTAAGTTTTTGGTGTAACTGCTGCAATGGTTTGTATATTTCCAAATCATTTAAACTTTTTTTCCAATTGTTCAGCCTCATACCTCATTAGATGCTATTTTCACAATTCCTCTTATCAATCATTTCTCATTATAATTCTTTCTATTTTTGTTACATTGATTAATTCAACTTATCTATCAATAATTTTTGTTATTACCTAATGCTCACTTCTAATAGTCTAATCCATGCTATATAATTGGCCTAATTGCCAGTGACCTCCATATCTATTCTATAAGTCAATTGAGCAAACATGACAAAATCTCCACACAATAAAAGCTATATTGTTCAAATCAAGTTCAAAATTACTTTAATCGTGATCATAATTGCTTAAAATATTACCCGACCACAAAATGAAGTATTCAAAACATTGAAATTATCGAAAGAGGACACTAGATCAACTCGATGGATGCATCATCGTGCGTACTTGATTCGAATTGCCCCGATCACAGTAGAAATTGCCTAGACATTGATATTTGTTAAACAAACTATGTCGATACATTCAAAATATCAAAATTGTTTAAAAAAGATGCTCCATGTCATCAAATTATTGAGTACTATGAAAATGATGAACTGTAACATGACATCACATGAATCAAAGTAAAGTGCCTCAATCGTCATCAAACCTTCAATTACAAAATGGACAATGCCAATGTTTTCAGAATGATAAAATTAACTAGAAAGAACACTCGTATTATTAAGAGTTGTCATATTAGAAAATTTACACAATTTGCCGATGCATGAGGTGACAACATGCAATTGGAGATGAACAAGAAGCAACAATAGTGGAGAAAGATTACTCAAATGATTTATTTTGAAATTTAAATTTATAATTTTAATAATAATAATTTTATTTTATTAAAAATTAATTTTTAATTAAATTCTCTATCAAATCTCTGTCAATCGTTCCAAAATCTCACTACCTCCAGGATACTATAGCAACTGTCCATCCCTATTTATCATTGCCCATCTTCCTCAAAAAATTAAAAAAGAAGAAGAAGAAGAATACCTAATACTACATATCCTTGCAAGCCACATCCTCATTAGCACACGCCTCGTTCTTCTCTTGCCTTTCTACATACACAAGCCTCTTAGCCAGCTCTCATCGTCTACGACCTCTCCATCCCTCTTGGCTTCTGCCCATCATACTGCTCCTAATTCTCACACTACACTAGGGAAGCCCTTTCAAGACTCTCTCTCTCTTTCTTGCAACTCTTTTGTCTCCCTCTACTCACCGGCATTAAACTCTATGTCCCCTTCCTAGTTTGCGCACCACACACCCTTCTCTCCTATTCTTGCTCATGCAGCTCTGCACGATTATGCACCTCCCTTATGTTCTGAACACTTTTAGGCGCGAGTCTCTACTTCACCGCCTCCTCACGCCTTTTGCTCCAATGCTTCTCACTTCACCTTCTATTTGTCTACTCTCTTGTTCACAAAACGTATACCTAAGTGCCATGCAATCCCCAACTCTCCCCCCATTAAACCCTCACTAGCTCCTTGCCTTGCCCGTGCATAGGGCTCAAGGCACACGAAGCCATTGCCTCTTTGCTTGCCGACCTCACCTAACCCTCTCTGTCTCCTTGTTGATAGCCCTTCAATCACTTGTGTCCACAGTTCCACTCACCATGCTCACCCACCTTCTCTCTTCCAACCCAACTCCTAGCCGACAACCCCTCTCCATTGATTCCGGCCAATGATGCTGTCAACCCTCTATCACCCCCTCTTGCCTCAGTTAGAATGCAGGTACCCCTACTCATACTTTTTTCTCCTCCTTTCTCTAAATAGAGAGAAAGAGAGAGAGAGAGAGAGAGAGAGAGAGTGAGAATCTCTCCCTATTTTTTCAAAGAAAGAGAAGCAAAATAACCTCTCTCCCCTTCTCTTTCTAAATAGAGAACTCTGTCTATATCTCCTTCTCTCTACCCCTTTCTCTTTCTAAGAGAGAAAATCTGTCTCTCTTTATATGGAAAATAAGAAGTTAAATCTCTGAGCAAAATCAAGAGAGAGAGAGAGAGAGAGAGAGAGAGAGAGAGAGAAGAAAAATTACGCTCAAAGGTTATGCTAACTTCGTTGTTTTTGTATTCAAAGGGATAAAAATTTGCAACCCTCTGATTCCTGAAATCCTACACGTGGTGTGTTTGGTTTGAAGAGCAAAACATATGCACGCTTTTCTTATAATGATAGGGGAAACTCATGCTACACTTCTAATGTGATGGGTATTTATTGCTAAGTCTCTTGTGCATATGCCTCATATCAAATTTTTTGGCATGGTGGGTTTTGAAGATTACGACTGTGATGTCTATTAACATCAGCCAGACTCGCCTTATTTAACATTGTGGGTAGGCCCAAAACTTTTGAAGTAGTCCCCTACAAAAAGAAGATTTTGGGAGGTTGTTAAAATTTAGAGTGACAAGGCTTAACCAGAGCTCAGTTAAGATGATTCCATGAGCATTAATACAACTAAAATAATGCTTTAAATGCAAAACTTTAAAGAAAGTGATGAATGAAAATGATGGTGCTTGGGATGAACCTACAAAATAGGGAATTAATGCTAAATAATAACAAGATTATAGGGGACTCAATAGCTCAGGAACAAGCATGAATTGAACCAATATTAAACTCGATGTTCACTTATGGATATGGGCATGAACTTTTAATGGACATTTGGACAATATTGCATCTTGCATTGATAGAACCTATACAGATTGTGATCTCATCAACAAACATGAATCAAATTCCATTGAACATTTAAGAATCTAAAAAATTATGGGGTAATTGCAAGCAAATGAAAATCACCTTAATTGACAGGAACCAACACTACTTTAAATTCTAAAATGCCACCGAATATGCAGCTTATATATGCAAGCAGAAAAATATGTATTTTAAAGATCATAAAATGAAATGTTTGCACACATCTCGATGATAAAACACTCATGCAAATAATAAAACTCAGATATTTTTAAGTTATGCACACACATCATGAGATAATTCCTTCAAAATGCCTTAGAAAGTGTGCAATCATTCAAATACATCCACTATCGCATAACAACATTGGGCAGGTGTGCCAAGATACGTGCTCATTACCAATAGTGAAAGACTACATCTGCTTCGACTAACATATTAAATATTGATCTTTGAGTCTAAAAATGTTGCACTGGATAAAAATGAGATATAAACATTTACCCTCGAAGAGGGTGCAATATTTTGAAAAGTAATAATTATTTTGAAAACATACATGTTTTTAGAATCCAAATTCAAAATTGATGCATATGTATGATCTTGTGTGGGCCTCTTCATCTATATGATAGAGTTATAAGTTCCACTTATTTAATTTGATCCTCTTCGCAAGGATTGGAGTTTACAAAGATTGAGTCATATTTAGCTAGTTTAATTCTCCAACCTATAGGGACTTGAGTCGACAAGACTAGGCTTTACTTAATTAGTCTAATTCTCCTTCTCACAAGATTGGAGTTGACAAAATAGAGCCCTACTTAGCTAGTATGATTGTCCTCCTTGGAACGAGAATTGATAGGATTGAGTTCCAATTGGTCAACATGATTCTCATCTTTATATGAACTAGAGTTTGACAGTTGATACTTTTACAATATTTAAGTAGCAAACTTTAACTAAATTGCAAATATGAATGTTTAAGTTATTTTTGTACATCGATGATAGCCGTGTTGAAATAAATTTTAACAAGGGGGGTTAGTATCATTAAAATACACCAAATCTTCATGTGAATCATTGTCTGCATACAACTTTTAAGGTTCTCCACAAAGAAACTTTATTTTTAAAAATGTAAATTTTATTCTTCAAAATTATATAAAACAATCACGATCCCTAATTGGCAAATCTCATTCTCTGTGGATGAGGCAGTGTTAATAATGTTTGTAATTTGAATATTTAAACAAACCCAATCAATTTAAGTCCGAACAAGAGGCAGAGTCGACATGGTTCGAAAGTGATGCAACTAGTTATTATCCTAATAATGATCATATTGAATAAAGTTCTCAATCAAAGAGATTCACTTTTAAAATAAAACTCTTAAGTTTCAAATATAAGTGGTGCAAATTGTTCTTCCTCAATTCTCTGATCAGGTGGTCTGATCTTTTTATTGGCCCCATTATATTACTGTCTTAACTTGGGTCTTTTGACTACGTGGTTTGGTTCTTCAAAGGCTCCACCATATTATGGTTATGCCAAAGCCCATATGCTCCCCAATAGTTTAGTCTTTTCGGTGTGAATCATAAGGTTTATTTAATAGAGTATAAAACTCTATCTTAAAATTGTGTATTTAGACAAATATTTATCATAGTTTTATAAGATTTCCTTGGATGATATTGCCTATTACTAATAACAAGAATTCTTTAGTTAGGTTGAGCGACTCTCCTTTTGACTAAGTAATTTAGGGATCATGACTATCTGCGATGAGGAAATTATATGATTTTCATCATGTTCATCACTATTGTACCAACCATCCAGTTTAATTTAAAGGCATTGAATTTCTCAATCTTATAATTTAAATTGTTGTTGGTGTATGCTAAGCTCTTAGTGCATGATGACTTGCCTTAATTGAAATTTTCTCTCATCACATGAACTAATCATAGGTGTGCTTACACTTATGGGAAAATTGAAATTAGATCTAAAGTCCTCATAAAATAAAGATGAAATCTTTGTTAAGTATCTTATCTGTAATTTAATCTATCCTCTGAAAGTTTGACCTGGAACACCGAAAAACTCCTAACAAGGTATGATATTCTGCTGCCACATCGCCATGTTTTAAAATTTTTCTCTTTAGGGATGATACTCATAAAACATTTCTCTATTTAAATCACGAGGTTTCAATTTTTTTAAGTTATATCTTCATCTACATATATCTATTATTTTATAAGAAACTACAAGGCACTAGGGCATAACACACGCATCATCTTATCTTTTAGTGATAGAAGCTAGCAATTACTAACAACACACCCACTAAAATTATATATCATTTTAACCAATCTTCATTCTGCCAATCCTAAACCCTTTAATGTAATAAGTTTTAGAACCATTTGTTCTCCTGATGCTTGATGAAAATCTCTGATCATTTAGTCACCTTTTAACAAAAAAATATATTTTCATTTATTGAGAGTATTGATTTAATAAGTCATTTTCCTCTTAATTTGTTGCAGGAAAATTGAAAGAAATGGGAAACAATGTATTGGGGAGGTTTGGAATGAGCATCGACAATTTCAAAGCAGTGAAAGATCCCAACACAGGCTCATATTCCATCTCATTCCAGCGCTAGCCATGCAATTGCAGCGTTCCTATTGTGTTGAAAAATAGGAAAATCAGAACAAGAAAATATATGTAGATGATGCTTGAAGACTAAGCCAGTCCTCTTTTCTTTTGTCTCTTAAGCTACTATTTGTTGAACAAGATTCACTTATAAGCCTCATAAAGTTCTTGTCATTTATTAAAGGACATGTATAATTGAAGTAAAGAGTACCTTTCTGTAAAACATAGATTTTTGATATACTGGGTCTTTGATTTCACAAGAACTGTGGTGGGTCTGATTTGCTCTGGTTATACCCATATATTTGAGGGTTGGCTATTTTTATGATTTTAAACTTATGGCCTCAAGAGCCAAGACTGTAATGTTGCTAATAAATTCATTACCTGCCTGATTTTAAACTTTGATTTCACAAGACTGTAATGTTGCTAATAAATTAAAAATTTTTGACTCTTTTCTGCAAGAAAGATCAGACCTTGGAGTAGCTTTATAATTTATACTTAATGAAGTCGTCTTTTAGACTTTTAATATATATATATATTTAATGAACTTGTATTTTTTGTATTAATTTTATTTAATTTATGGATATTTGACATCCTGTTTCAAGCAAAAATGTTACTTCAACTTGAACTTACTAAATTCAAGTATTTGAATTTGATCAAGTTTGAGCATTGTGCTTAAGTCTTTTTTTTTATCTTTTAGGCCAAAGTGGCATTGAGTAGCTTCTATAATTGGTTAATCTACATGGTAATCCCATGAAGATAAATAACTCTTATGGAAGATAGGGCTTAGCCAAGGTGATGACTTATCTATGGATAGATCAAAGGCAAAAATTTGAATAAGAATTAAGAGAGCTATAAATGCATTATTTTTTTCATTCAAATATTTAGTTACTCAACATAATCATTTGGCTGAATAGTTTGAGAAAATATTTAATTTACTAGCTCATTAATGCAAAATTTCAAAGAAAATCAAATATATATGAAAGAAAGTTTTCATTCAATGTCTAAGTTGATTGCTAGGCCACAAAATGGAAGATTTATGAGTTTGGTTTTGAGAAATTGCTTGATTGATAAAAGTTATATGATTATTTGATGTCTTACTTCCTTCACTAGAAATATTAGCTATTTTGATAAGAAAATATGTTGCCTAGAAAGACTAAGGATGAAACATAATAGAGTAATTTTCAAACAACAATCTTATGCTTATATTTATGAGCTTGTCATAATGCCAACATAGACGATCGATCAAATAAGTATTACTTTTGATAAAACAACATATCAAGATAGTAAAAAATTTTACGTTCAATAAAATGATATTTTATTTAATTATATTATTCTTTTTATAAGATTATCTCCTAAGATATATGGGAATTAAAGAGTAAACATACATTTAAATATTTCATAGATTAGGTTGAAGTTAATTTGATTTAAAGTTCAAAGCAACCTAGTTAGGAAAGAAGAATGAAAATAGAAAATTTTCTAAATTCACTCTTGATTATCCATATTTACTATGAATTTTTAGTTTGCTATGAAATGATTAGAGCCATGGTGAACTTGATAGAATTATATTGCACTCATTAGTTTTGGTGAGCTCAATAGAATTATAGTAAATTTATCAGCCATGATGAACTTGGTATAATCATATTGAATTTATTAGAGATGGGAAATTAGGCAAAATCATGCTTGGCTTGTTAGTCATATGAAATTGGTCATATATAAAAAGCCCATAGCTTTGAAAGCTTTACATGAATAGATATGAGTCCTATTTATGATTTATGAGAAATATATTTTAATTATTAATGGAATAAGCTATAAAATTTATTAATTTTTTTAGCAACAAATAGCATAAATTTTACTTTTTCATGATTAAAATATAGTCAAACAATATTACACTTGATATGATGTAATCAAACCATGAAGGTTAGAGCTGATCTAATAGCTATTCATGCCAAAAAAAAGTAGCTAAAAAAGCATTACCAATGATGTATATTATATTATTGAATGACATATTATTTAATAGAATTTGATGCCATTGGCCTTATAAATGTGAAAAATCATAATTTTATACATCAACTTCATAAAAATATTTTTGATAAAATTTATCACTCAAATTTAAAATCAATATAGCAATGAAATACCTTTTTTATATTAAAATATTCATCTCTTTGACAAAATGACTCATGAAACATAAGGTCTATATGGGTTGTAATGCTTTGTCAAGTCAAATAATTTTGTGATTATTTTTCATAATGATGAGTGTGCATATGTGTGATTGAACAATGCACTATGATGTCCTTGATGAGATTGATTATAGTGATCATATCTCAATGATCCCCAAGTGTTGAAGGGTGGTTAACCCATCATTTTTTCTAGTTTTCTTACAAATCCATATACTAAGCATGCATTAGGGGGCTAGTATGTGCTATGTAAGTTGGAGTAGTTTGATTTTGGCCAACCTGATTTTAGGCGATAAATTCATCCATACATTGGATCACATAATCTTGTTGTTGATGGATTCATTTTGATAAGTTAGTCATTTTGGCTATATTTTTATAATATTTTGAAATAATTTGTAAACTCAATATTTTCTTAGAATAAATTGATTATTATGTTGGCTTCTTGAACTACTTCAAATATTATGCATCATTTAAAAAATTATGCATGATTATATATGAGCTTTTAAGTTCCTCAAAATAATCATCATTTATAGGGTCAATTTTTATAGATTTTTTTTTTCAATCATTCTTATTAATTATTACTGGAGGTCTTTAAGTTACTCTTCATAACTCATTTTAAACAACTTTAGTCTAATAACCTATGCCTACTCATTCTCCTTCTTAATCATCTAACAATAACTATATCTACTTTTTAATTAGCATATTTTAAATTCAAACATTATACATGTCAAAACCATTAAGAATATTTTCAATTATTTTTTCTTTAGTAGATGTCATCCAAATTATTTCCCTATTAATTTTTAAAAAAAATTTATCTAGTGGTAGGTTGTTGCTAGTATTTTAGCCATTGTTGATGTAATTAGGTCAAATATCAAGATAGTCTTCCTTTGGAAGGATAAAATGGCATTACCTTGGGCAAAATAAGAAGTAGATTATAAAGTTGGAGTGTCCACAAAAGATGGCTAGGTTGGTCCTACTCTTAGTGCAAAAAGCAACATGACCTAATGGTAATGAATGATGTATCTTACAAAGGTCGTGATGGCCATTAACAATGTTTAAGATGATCCTCTATGAGGTAAAGATCGTAAAACCTAATGATACTAAGAACATGGTGAATAAAGATTACGTATGCCACTAAGGATATAAAAAAATGAATACATCATGGTTTCTCTATTGATATGAAGGTGGTACAATCTATAGGAAGAAGATGAGGTGATGTGGAAAGTCATATAGGTGACTAATGGTAGTAAAGATGTTCAATTTCTTAAAGATGAATTTGAAATGACTTGAAATAGCTGATCAAGATGGCACTAAAAGATCATGGATTCCATTTAACTTGGATAAATCCAACTTCTCTTTGATGTAGAGATGTTATGACTTCAAGGTGATTATTGAGATAGCACTAAAAAGTTGTTGAGGTGAATAAAGAGGTTGGATCATGAGCCATTGTGATTCATGTGTTACTCATTATTGACTTGATGATATAAATATTATATGGTGCCATGCATCTAATTATTTTGTAAATAATTTTCCTAAGTTAGTTATTTCATAGTAACTATCTATATGGTGATAAAATCACTATGAGAATGAGCTCATTGGTGCAATTTATTAAGACTCGAGTGAAGATTTAAGCAACAAGGATGATGAACATTGGTAAATTGAGTGTGTGCTTTTTTAGTATTCTCTATAAATTAATAGAATAGGACTTCCTAAATACTCAAGGATGATGAACATAACTGAATTTGATTTAAATTAAATTTATACATTATTATGGTCTTATTTATCACTTTGAAATTTTGTTTAAATATTTTTATTTATGAATTTTATATATTTATTATATACATAAATTTATGATAAGTAGGAATCACATAATAGAAATATTTCATCTTAGACTTAATCACTAATATTATAAAATTTTATATGAGCTTAAGTTTCGTAATCATATCATTTAATTTATTACTTACATCATATTACACATAATTATATTAATTAAATATAATTAACTTAAACCATAGGAATTTTTAAATAAGATTAAAATTTTAAATTTTTTTAAAATTTTTTTGTGAAAGTTTATTAACTTATATAAATTGTACTAAATGTTATATTTTAAGAACTAACTTAGTATATTCAAATTTTAAAATAAATGATTAATCAAAAAATTTATTATGCATAAAGAATTTGAGCACAATTCTTATTCCATTAAATTTATTGAGTTGTTTATATAAAATCAAATATTATATAAAAAGAAATTTATCATGATTTTTCAAAATATAAGTCATTTTCCTCAAAAAATTATTTTGTAATGGCTAGTTGTTCATGGTTTATGGTTAAGCCTTGATTCTGGCTAGTAAGTTTAATTTAACTTTCTATTGGATGGCTTTTGGGATTTCATTGGAGATCATTTTGGAAATCTTCTTATAATTTTTTTGTAATACTTTAGAATTATTTTAAGATATACTCTACAATGTTGATATTATATATTGAAGAAGATAAATGTTAATGTAAAATCCATTTCAATGAGCTTTTATGGAATATAGTTCTTTTTTTTTAAAAAAAAAAAAGAAATTGAAAGTGTTCGTTAAAACACAAAGTATTATTGACTCTTTAAATTTTAATAGCTCCTCGATTTGAATATGTAAGCTTTTGTATGTAGTTTTTATTTTATGTCTCAATTCTTAGCTGTTTAGCGATTACTTATAGTATTTTGCTAAATTACAATTAGTAAGCCAATATTAAAGTGATGAAAATATTTTGATTTAATTTTTATTGTAATCTTTTAGTTTTTGACAATTGAGAATTTGTGGAGTTTTATGTGACAAAGCTTGGTTTATCGGTTGTATTTTTCATTAAATAATTAGTGGGTGTTATTTTCCTCTAAGCATATATTTTAAAGATCTAACAATCCACATAAGGAAATAAAGAAGTTAGACTTGAAATTATAATTCTGGTTATGAAATTCTAATTTTGGTGGGATTAGGTGTAGATATAAATAGATTGGTGTTGAACTTCATAAACAACTTAATATGCTAAAATTTTATGACCTAGATTTATTTTCTTATTTATTTTTTAAAACATGAATGTTAATTTATCTTATTTTTATTCAAAATGAATTAATTTGATTGTTTTTTATAGTAATTTGCTCTTATTGTGTATTAGTTTTGCTATAGTATATGAAATTTATATTATAATTTAATAATTTGTATAGTTCAGTTGACTTAGTCAAACTAATATTGAATTACTCAAACATTGGCTTTCTCATTTATAGCTTGTGCCTTAGTTCACTTGTGTGTGCTTTTATGATTTTTTTTCATTAAATGTGGCATAAAACTTGAAGTGATATAAGTGAGTTATAATAGAGGACTAATGATAGACCAATGCACTCTCTAAACTCATGATATCAATGAGAGGTAAATATTTTCTATAATTTTCTTTCAAATGAATTGATAGATTTAAATAGAGTTGTAATAGTTTTGAAGATTAAGATTTCAAACAGAAGCATTTCTTCTAATGTTAATTATATATTGGGGGAATCGAGAAAACTCTTAATTAAGAAGTTTATCACAAGTACTAAACTTGTGTTTATTTAATTAGATAAGCTCATCTCTTTCAGTATCTAAGAAGGGTATTATATGATTCAAGGGTAAGAGGATGAATCAAGATCAATAAGCAATTGAGGCATAAATTAGTAGGTAGTCCTTGACAAGCAAAGACATATAAGTTAAAGTGCTATTAGGCTTAGGATATGATTTTGGGTAAAGATATAAATTCAAAATATAGTGGGGGAATAAATAAACTTTAGGGTATTAATTGGCTTTAAAATGAATGGATATAAGACTGTGATCAAGAAAATCATAATCACGATGTATGAAAAGTCCTTCTTACTTAATGATTTATTTTTAGAAAGTGTAATATTGGTATGTGGATGTTCAAGAGAATAAAATCAAGGATGACAATTAAGGTCCTTAAAATAATCTAAAACTCTAACTCAATGAACTATCTTAAAATGAAAGCTTCATAGCCTAAAGAGTTATAAAGGTTGAAATGAAAGGAGAAGGAGGATTAACCCATTGGATAGAATGGTAGCCTTAGTCAAGATCCCATAAGTTTTTATTAGTTGAAGTCATCATGGCTCACTTAATTATAGAATGTGACTAGTCTTCTCTATTCATGATGACTCTTTTTAGGTAACCATGGCTTGTGTTAACATAGAAGGCCTACTCTTAAGCTAACGAATAGAACTTATAATTTATAAACATTAGTGAGAGAATCCAAAATAAGGAATTTGAAAGGAATGGTGATACATAAAAAGTATTTATAGACTTTTGAAGACACTTGCATGTGAGAATTACAAATGTGGTGCTTATTTTGGGATGTATATAGGGGACACCACGTAGAGTGTAGGGGATACTTATTAAAGTGATTGAGTATGACATTGAGGTATGATGTACTATCTCGAAAGATAGATGCATCACCCTTCAATGAACCTAATCACTTAATAAGAACTCCTAAGGCATGATGGGTCTTCGAATATACCAGAGATTTTTTTTCTTGCTTTACATGGATGAATAAAGCAGGGTTTATATTAAACTGGAGTTCTAAAGTTTCTTATGGAGGCAAGCCTCCATAATTAATTTAGCACTCCAATCTATCCTATGGTTGGGTTTTATGTATTTTGAAATTGAAGAGATTTAGATATTTTGAGTTAAAATTTTATTAGATTACTAGGGCTTATAGTCCAACAACTCAAGGTTGTGGGAATACCTAAGAGATGAGAATTTATGCTTGTAGCCCAAAGGAAACAACAACCTCAGATCCTAAATCTAGGGAACTTTAGCACGATACAAAAGCATGACCTAAACCTAAGCGAAGATGGGCATAAGATTTACCTCCATGAGAGAGGATAAACCGCCCAACTACTGGGCTTACAATTGCATGGAGTGGCCACCAGTTAACTCCTCCAATAATTTTAAAATCATGTGATCCGATCATATAAAATTGTAAGATAGTTGGGATGTTATTTATTTAGAAAGAGACTAAAGTCCTTAAACCAACTTTCTAGGAGACTAGAGCATGAGTGATATGAATAATGGCATAGTCTAATGCAAAATCTTTTCAAATTTTATTTCAATTTGACACTTCGTTTTGACAAAGACTTTAAGATTTTGATGCCTACCTGCATGATGAAAGTATATTATTGGCTAAATCAGTAATAAGAGGGCGTTCTCCATCACAAGGGTTCACTAATCAATCATTCCCCTATCGTACAAGGATGGAGATCCCCCAATTTCAAGGAAGAAGGAATATGTATGCATGATGAGAGACATATAACATTCAGTTGCTAAATCTTTGTGGTAAAAATTAATATTCCTATCTTCATCTATCCTCCTTTCTGTGGTGGAAAGAAGATAAATGAGAACAGGAATATAACGCCTTGGTCGGACGCCACGTAGATCCACAGATATACTTATTAGGATGATCGGGTACGACATTGAGGAGAGGTGTACCATCTCGAAAGATAGAAATCACCACCCTACAATGATCCTAATCACTAAAATATAAACTCCTAAGGGCGTTGGGTCTTTGAGGTGTACTAGAGATTCTTCCCCTACTTTACATGGAAAAATAAAGTAGCGTTTATTTTAAATTGGGTTCATTAAGTTTCCTATAAAGGCAAGCCCCCATAGTTAATTACATCCTAAAGAATGGGGATTCCTTAGAAAAACTCTCGATTAAGGTAAATGATCGTTATCTCTAAAGATTTCAATAGGGTAGGACTATCAATCGATTAGTTTATTTTTGATGATCAAATGGGATTGATCAAAGAGAATATTATTATCGAAGCCAAATGAAGATAAATAGGAGATGCTCATAATGCTAAGAAACATAGCGAGCATCTCAAACTACCTTGTGATTGGGCTTTATAATTTTGAAATTGATTAAATTTATTTGAGTTAAATTTTTCATTAGAAATTTAGGGCTTATGATTCCACAACACAAGATTATAGAAATGCCTAAGAAGTGAGGATTTATGCTTATGGCCCACAAAAGGGAGAAGCAACCTCATAACCTAAATCTAGGGAGCTTTGGCAAGGGCCAAAAGCATAACTTAAATCTAAGGCGAAAAATGGGTATTCAGTTTGCCTCCACAAGAGAGGTCAAACCACCCGACTGCTTGGACTTACAACCGCCTGGGGGTGGCTACCAACTAACTCCTACAATTTTAAATTCATGTAGGTTAGTCATATACTTTATGCAAGATAGCTCGATTATTATTTATTTAGAAAGAGACTATGTCCTTAAACTCACTCCCTAAGAAACTACATCATGTATGGGCATGAGTAATGACCTAAATCTAAAGCAATTCATATTACATTTTATTTTCATTTTTGGACAATAATTTTGACTCAGGATAATAGAATTCATATGCCTAATGCATGAAAAGTAAGATTATTGGCCAAAATCAACGAGAATGGAGGAGGTGTGTTTCCACCATAGCTCTCACAAGAATTCATTATTATGGGGGTCTTCAAGCTTCATTTTTTCATTCTTATTTTCGTCTTTCTTCTTCTTTTTTTCTTTCTTCTTTGGTTCTTTCTTTTGGATGGTTGAGAAGTGGATGCTCCAAAGGCTTCACATGGTACATAAGGCATGACCTTATAACCAATGCTCATCCCAATCCCCATAACAATCATTCCAAAATCCTAATTGTAAAGATTACATTAAAAGGAAAAGTAAATCTAGCTAACACTTGCAAAATATAGATTAGCTAAATAAACCACACAAATCCCAAGCATGTATATTGGACTTATCACCCCACCCACGGGTGACTAAGTCCACCTGGCATATTGGATTATGCTTAGGGGTATAAGCACCTACATAGTAAAAAGTATTTATATTTTTATTTATTACAACGCCCCTTAAGCACAATCTCCTGTAGAAGACAATGGTTAGACTAAGGTCGCCCTACCATTTAGTCTACGCACATGCACCTTAACATCTAGTCTAAAATATTATATCATAAAATAAAAGTAAACATCAAACCATGCACCGTCCTAACCTAAAGCTAGAAGTGGTGACTTAGCCTAATGTGTGTGCTTTTAAGGTTTGTGTGGTATGCTTAGCTATGGATTTAAGTTAGAATTTTCTAAGTGTGAAGAATGTTCAACTTAGAGGAGGATTTCATTTAAGTGGTTCAGCTATTTTGGGTTGATTTTATTTTATGTTTTGATTGGGTTCAAGTGAATCCTACAATCAATTACTAAGTTGTAAAGAGAGAGAAAGAGAAGAGAACTTCTCTTTCCTTTCCTAACTTGAGTAATTTATAAAGTGGATTCATATTTTAATTTTGTTTAGTGAATATTTTGTTATGTGTTTTAATTAATCCTAAGTTTAGATGAACTCTAAGCAAACCTATTCAAAAGATAGGCATTTTAAGATTATGTAAAGTGAATTAAATTCACAAAACACACATCACTTCATTTCTTTCCCAACATGTATAACATGCATATGAATGGATCCTAAGCATATCTATACATACCAAATGGGAATGTTTAGCACACTTTATGATGCATGCTAAGTAAGTTACTTAAGAAAATTTGAATGTTTATGGTGCATGATTTTTATTAAGTAGAAAAGGGATTTCTTATCCAATTTTCACATGCACATATGAGTGTATGAAAGGCATGAGTGAGTACGGCATCATTGTTAGCACCAGGGGTGTAAGGTACAAGACCTACTTGAGGCTACTTAAAGCCTTGCAATCCCTAAGTTGTCCAGACTAATATACGACTTTCTTTAAATACAAGCATGTGTACAAAAGAAATGAATGAAAAAGAAAGATGCAAAAGTTTGTATTTATTTTATTTTGGTTTATTTATGCAATTTATATATGTAAGTGTAGGTGTCCTTCTTAAGTCATAACATAAGAATGAATAGGAAATAGAATTAGGCAAGTATTGTGTTCTTTTCAAATGAACTATACACTTTGCCAAATTCTATTCAAAACTATACTAAAAGAGAGGAGAAGGAAAACTACACTAAGCATATCCTTATATTTTACTCACATGCAAGCTTATAAGTAAGATATAAGTAACACACTTTTAGTTTTGATAATTGATTCATATATTTTGAAAATAATTTGGATTTAATAGTGATAATAGCCACTCATATTATTACTTTAGCCAAAACATGTAATTTGACATAAAGAAAATATTTTGATTTTAAATTTGATTTTTGAAAAGAATAAATGCATGAAATGATATGACATACACATTTAGCATGTTAGGAAAGAACTAAAGTAATGAAATTATGTAAACACATTCACCTTAATTAATTCTTAAAGACAATCTTATGAAATAAGAAAGCTTAAAGAAAATCAAAGTTTGTTTAATGTGATTTTTATTTAATTTTGAGTTTGATTTAATTTGGAAAATGTGAGGTGAGTTTACTGATCCTAACCCATTCCCACATGTGTTTGATATTTTTGTTCAATTTTTAGGTGATTAGATTCATTTTATATTTTGATTAGGTTAAGATATGAATTAAGCATGTTAATTATCCCTTACCTACACCACCTTGTATAGTTAATCAAATAATTATGAGCTAATAAGATGACATAAACAATACAAGGAATTTAAATCAGCAATGTACCTAGGAAGAAAAGGGCCTAATGCAATTTGGCTCATGATTAATGATTAATTAAGCTAAGGGGTTTAACTTAAGTAATTTCAAAACACCCCTCACACATATGAGTTGACTTTTAATTTCCCTAATTGTACTTAAGCCCTTGAACACCTATGCATCTACCTAAGAAGAATTAATTGGGTTCTAGAAAGTTTTAGAATTTTATGAAATTAATTAAGGGACTAATTATTGAATTAACCCTTAATTAAGGTAAGATTAAGGAATAAAAGGCTTTAGGGAATATCTTAAGGGGAGTATCCTAAAATTATTCTCTAAACCTCACATTCACTTAATCAAAACTTAATTGACTCAATCAGAGGGTTAAATCACTAATTATATCCTTAATTAAGTCTAATTACATTAAGGGAGTGATTAGGGAATGAATTAGCAATTCCCCTAATTAAGCCACCAATAAATCCCAAGAAAATTAAAGGAGGCAGAAGTCATCCCGCTAACTATACCCAAGAAATTTAGAATTAATCAATGGATTAATTAGAGAGTAATTAGCAAATTAACATTCCCAATAATACCCAAATTCATAGAAAAGAACTATTAAAAATCAATTTTAGAATATTTTATGTTCAATTATCTTTTTAATGCAATTTATTTAATTTTTTTTTTCTGATTTTCTATGTTGAGATATAAATTTTAGAAGTTTAGGTGATTAATTAGAATTTATTAAATCCTAATTATATTCTTAATCCTGCGGGCGCCACGCATGTGGCTGATGTGGCATGTGTTTTACACGCATCACAGCCTGATTGGATATTTAAAATGTGACATCGTAGTGCCGCGTGGCGGCAGCGCTACGTGCTTTCTCCTCAGCCATCCGATCAAAGATCGGATGGCTAAGATTAAAGTCATGGATCAAAGGATTAAATACAAATATATTATGCATTTTAATCTTGGTCGTCCATCCAAAATACACAGATGGACGGCCAGAGATCTGTCCTTGTAAATGACGATGAAAAATGGACACCGTCCATCTTCAAGGAGATGATCTGAGCACGATTGAGCTCAAATTGATCCTAAATTTTACCCACACCATCAACATGCATAGAAGATTACATCCAACAGCTAGATTTTCATGGGGTGAAGATTTTCTTCACAAAAAATCAACACACAATGAAATTAAGCTCGGATTAATGGCTAACCTCACCGGAGGTGATCACTGGCACTTGATTCCCTTGGAAAAGCTTCGTCTGGTTGAGACGAAGCTTTGCTGAGAGTTTGAGGCTTGGAAATTGAATGGATTCTTCTAGAGGCCAACTCCTCCTTAGCTTGAGCTCGGCTTTGGTCTAGGGCACTCTTCCTCTGCCTTTGAAGCTTGGGAAATAGTATGGGTACACTCGACTTTGTCCTTTGATGAATCTTGAAAAAGGAATTGAGTTGATGTTGTGTGTGGAGAAAGTTGGAAATTCAATCGAGCTCCCCTATTTTCAATGATGAAAATCGAGAAATGGAAATTTCAATCTCCCTCTAAGAAGCTTGGGGTCACTTGCAAATGGATCCTTTGGCTTCCTAACACTCAATTGACAATGGCTCTCATGGAATTAGAGTGAATTAGGGGGAGTGTATCTCCCCTTTTGGCAATCAGATGGTCGAGCATGGGCTTACCATTTTGATCCAATTGCCTTGATTCAAAGGGTTTGTTAAACTGTTAGGAGTGTCCTTGAGTTCAGTTTTGGCTAGGGAGTGGAATGGTGAACTACCCATGTGCTTCAATTGAGTGTAAAGAAGATTCCCATGTGGCCATTTCCATGCTCATGGTCTATTTGGCCATTGGGCTAGGTTGGCCTGACTCAAACCCATTGGGTTGGGTGGACCACCCTCCCTAGTGTTCACTTGATCCACTAGGAGAGTGTCAAGTAAGTATGAAGAGGATTTCACCAAATTCTATGTGAAATTGGCCAAAATTTACCCTATGGCCTAGGGGTAAAATGGTCATTTGGTTTATTTTTGAATTTGGGTATGTTTGGTATGTTGGAAAAATAGGTTTGGCCAAGTTTCATTAGATTTGGAATCCATTTAGTATGGTTTGGCTCATGTTGACCCATTTAGGTCAAAATGAGTCAACTTGGGTCAAGTTGACCAATTGGTCAAATTGGGTCAAACCAAGGGTTGGGTCAAGCTCATATGACCATTCAAAATATTTTGGTGGCTTTTGTTTGATTCAATTTGGTTCATATTTGAATTTGGTTCAATGTAGTTCATTTAGGTCAAATGAGTCAAGTTGACCAATTTGACCCATTTGACCTATTTGAGCTAGGTCTTGGGCAGGTTTAGGTTTGGTTGATCATATGAAGTGGATTGGTATATTTTTTTTCCAATCAATTTTGGTTAAGTTTGAATTTGGCTCAATATGACCCTTTAGGTCAAGTTGGGTTCAAGGTCAATTGGGATAGGTTAGGTCTAGTTTGCTAATTAAGGCTTTGGTCAAGTTCAACAAGTGATTTGGAATGAACTTGACTCATTGGTTTTAATTAATTTGGCTTAGATCAAGTTTTGACACATTTTGACTTTTTAGGTCAAGTTGGGTCAAGTTGGGTCAAGTGGCCAATTAGGCTAGGTTAGACTCAAATGATAACTTGGTCAAGTTCAAATATTGGTCATGAATGAACTTAGATCAATGATTTCAATCAATTTGGCCTATGGTGGATTTTGGCTATGTTAGGTTTCATTTATGCTAAGTGTTGACTTGGTCAACCCTTAGGTTTGACTTAGTTTGACCCAATTTGAGTGATTAATCATCTCATGATGATTGTTGATCATGATGACAGGCTTAAAAGGCTAGATTCAATCCAATTTGGTTAGGATTAGAATTTGGCTCACAAGGGTACTTTAGGTCACTTTTGTCAAGTGAGCCTAATTGGGTCAAATGGCTTGGTCAAAGCTTGATTTGAGTTTGATTGAACTTGTATATGGATTTATGATCGAAATATAAATCTATTTGCAAGTGGTTTGAAGTCAAATGAGTTTTGATTCATTTGACAATTTCAACTTCAAAGGGTGAACATGAGTTTGATTTTGGCTTGATTTTTTGAATTGAGTTTGATTAAGTGATTGAAGTTTGTATTTATATTTGGATTCATGATTGAAGGATTGATTGAATCATGAAGGAAAATCAAGAGTTTGGCTTGATTTGAAATTGATTTGGCTAAGTTTATGATTTTGACTTGAAAGACTTAGGTTGGATTTTGAATGAGTTTGAGTTTTGGAATTGGTTTTGGTTGTTTGAATTTATATTTCATTCATATATGTGAATATAAATGAGAATATAAATGGGTTATTAGAAAATTTCAAGGATTTGAAGTGATTTGAACATGATTTAGGCTAAGTCCTTAAGAGAAAATCAAAGTGACTTAGGAAAGATTTGTGATTTGAACTTGACTTTTAAGTTTAGTTTGATTGATTTGAATTTATATTTCATTTATATATGTGAATATAAATGAGAATATAAATAAGTTATGAGAAAATTTCATAAATTTGAATTGATTTGAAGATGATTTAGGCTAAGTCCTTAAGAGGGAATTAAGGACTTAGTAAATATTTTGGAATTTGGAATTTCAACTTGGAATTTGATTTGATTGATTTGAATTTATATTTCATTTATATATGTGAATATAAATGAGAATATAAATGAGTTATGAGAAAATTTCATGAATTTGAATTGATTTGAAGATGATTTAGGCTAAGTCCTTAAGAGGGAATTAAGGACTAAGGAAATATTTTGAACTTGGAATTTCAATCATGGGTTTCAATCATGGGCTTCAATCATATGGTATTGATGTGAGTTTGGAGAAAATCAAATAAGATTGACTTGGAGTTTGAGAAAATCAATTAGGATTGATTTGGAATTTGACTTGAAGGAAAGAAGGTGAGGAGTGGTTCAAGCTAAGGGTAGGAAAATTTTCCTAACACCCCTAAGGCAGGACCTCTTCCTATGGCTAACCCTTCTAAGTCTCTAGGGCTAGGTTGAGTGCCCACCTAATCACTAGATGTGTCTTAAGACTAAGGATCTCTGAATTTCTAAGAGGAGTCCTATGATTAAGATGGAGGGGTTGAGAGCTCATCCTAAAAATGAGGTCAACAAAGGGCACCCAATAGGTGTAGTGTGACTCATGAAGAACACCGCACGTATTGGCGTTGACCGAAATGATCAACAACACCAAAAGATCACAAGCACTAACAAAAACAATCTACCCCTAACCCAAGGTGTAGAAGGAATCCAGAGCTTAGTGGAATGTGGCTCTACCTATGTCCAAGACATAAGAGAAGGAGGAATCCACTAAGGGATAGACTGAGTGAACCTCCACTAGGGAAGCAAGTTCAAGTCATCCACAAGGGGATGATAGATTTGATTTGAGTCTCACTGGGGAGAAAAGGATTTATTTGAGTTACACTAGGGAAGAGGGTTGAATTTGTTTTAATTTGTTGTTTGTTTAATTTGTATTTATTTGGACTCTTCAGGGGATAGAAAAGTGAACTCTCCACTAAGGAGGCAAGTCCGAGTCATCCACAAGGGAGGGGTTGTGAAATCCGCTAAGGGATTAGAATTCTAGATCTATTGGGAAGCTAAAAAGATTTGCATCTCACTGAGGAGAAGTAAGAGATTTGATTTAGATTAATTAATTATTTGTTTCTTTATTTCATTAAATTTGTTTGTTTCAAATTTTTAGATTTTGGATTTGAGATGGACCCTGTTGGTTTACGGATAGCACTGAGTAGGAGCCACGGAGGCATATACCAAACTCAGACTTACCAATCCAAAGGGGTAGTCTACTAAACATATAGTAGGGCTAGCCAACTAAAGGGATGCCTTTCGGTATACAATAGTTGTATTAGGAAGAAAGCGTAGTAGACTTACATCCTGCAAAGTAGGTACCAGTTGCTCGGGTAATCTATTGGCAAGGCAACAAATTGTACCTAACCTAAGGTTGACTATTGAGTGAATGCTGCTAGGGGGTGCTTAAATCAACTCAAAGATAGTCAAAGGTAAATTTTATTTTTAGATTATTTTGATTATGATGGATCCCATTAGTTTGCGATGGATTGCACTGAATAGGGACCATAGAGGCCTAGACCTAACTTAGATTTACCAATCCAAAGGGAGTAATCTACCAGCCACAAGGTAGAACTATCCAACCAAAAGGGTGCCTTTCAGTTTATAATGGCTGAGTCTTAAGAAGAAGGCATGGGGACTCACATCTTCTAGAAACAAGGAACCATTGGGGTGATCGGCTGCTTTGGGCAACAAATCGAACCTGACCTAGGGCTGACTATTGAGTGAATGCCACTGGAGGACTTAAATCAACTCAAGGATAGTCAAAGATTAATTTCATTCTTAAATTTATTTTGATGGATTCCATTGGTTTGCGATGGTTCAAACTAAGAAAGAGCTCATATCAGCCTAGACCTATCTTAGATTTACTGAACCAAAGGAAATAACTTCCCGGCCGACGGGAGAACTATCCGACCAAAGGAGTACCTTTTGGTCTGCAATGATCAATTTAAGGGAAGAAAGCTCGGGGACTCACATCTTTCACTACAAAAGATCACTAGGGTGGTCGGTTGCTTTGGGCAACAATCGAATCCGACCTAGGTCTGCCCGTCGATTTGTGATAGTCATGCTAGAAAGAATGCATCATAGTCTTATATCTTCCAAAGTGAAATGAATGTCGAGGCAACCTGCTTTTGGAAAAGCAGATTTAACCCGACCTAAAGGCAACTATGGAGTGAGTACCGACCCGGGGATTTATCTCAACTGAGTAGTCAGGAAATTTTTATAGGGAGTTTTGCTGACACTGCCCTAAAGATAGGATGTCTGCTTGGGAAAAGGGGCCCTTTGGGGGCTTGAATTCTTAATCCACAATCGAATAATTTCTTTGTTTAGTTTTGTTTATTTTATTATTGACCCTATTAGTTTGCAAGGGATCAAACTAAGAAGAAGCTTATATTAGCTTAGACCTATCTCAGATTTACTGAACCCAGGAAGAATTTGCAAATCCACTGAACAAATTCTCCAACCACATGGGTGGCTACTAGGAAAGGGGGACTATCCAATCTAAGAGTAACCTGGGTAGTGTCTAAATAGGGTCGCAAAGGATGTGATCCAAATAGAATGCCCTCAGGGGATGGGGTTGCTAAAGGGCTTAATCAAACACCCTGGAGAAGATAACATGGCTAGTCATATATCCAATAGTATTCGGTGTCCAACTCAACGAGAAAGCTCAGGGACTCACATCTACCGTGAGTGTGCACTCACTGTGATGTTAGCATAGCAACATCAACCAACCTAAGGTACCATTGGTTTGCAACAATCGCCCAGAAGAAAGCTCGAGACTCACATCCTCCCATAAGGCATTGTTGGGATAGTCCATTAGTGTCATCTGACCTAGGGTGATTACTGAGTGAATACCACTGGGAGACTTATATCGACTCAAATGTAGTCAAGAGGAGAGGAGCCTCTGGGGGACTTACCCTAAACCTCAAATATACTCAACTAGTTAGTGCATGATGGCTAGTTTAAGAAGAAAGCATAAGGACTCACATCTTCTTAGGCAAAGTCAACATGAGGTAGCTTACTGGCTGGGTAGTGAAGCCTACCATACTAACAAGGCACTCGTTGATTTGCAATGATCAAGTTAGGAAGAAATCACGGGGACTCACATCCTCCAACAAGTGAGCACTAGGATGACATACTAGCAAAGTAGCATGTAGACCCGACCTAGAGCAGCTAATGAGTGAGTGTCACAGGGGCTTGCTCTCACATCAAAATAGCCTGAGATAAAAGATTTGTGTTTGTTTTGTGTATGTGATAATAAGAATAGGATGCTTAGGATGCCGCTGGGGGACTCTTACACCTACCCTAAATACATTATGGTAGATTCGCAAGACAAGCAAACAATGCTTCACAAGAAGAGAAAATTTTGATAAAATGGAATCAGATTTTGTTGATTTGATAGAATTGTTTTAAAACATGACTTATTTCATGGGTAATATTTATTTAAGTAGAGTCCATTAATTGGAAGCATCTGGTGTTCCCCTTTACAATCGATGAAATGATAAGATCCTCCTTGGTAGCCTTCTCTATAGCATAAGGGCCTTCCTAAGTGAGTTTAAACTTGCCTCCCATCTTTTGATGGGCAACAATTGGTCTCCTCATGACTAACACAAGTTCTCCTACTTAGAAAGACCTAGGGCAGACCAGCTTGTTGTGAGTTTGAATCATTTTGGCCTTGTACAACTCGAGATTTTAGCACGCCCGTAGGTGACTCTCCTCCAAACCTTTGAGCTCTTCTAACCGCAACTTTGCATTCTGCTCTAAAGTGATCTTGATATCCAATGCTATTCTTAGTGATGGGAGTTGAACTTCTAAAGGTAGAATGGCTTCAGACCCATACATTAAGGAAAATTGGGTAGATTGAGTTGGAGTCCGGTATGTGGTGCGGTAGGCCCACAAGGCTTCAACCAACTACTCAGGCCACTGTCATTTGTTATCATCAAGCGTCTTCTTTAATATTTGCATGAGAGTTTTATTGAATGCTTCCGCTAAGCCATTTGCTATGGGGTAGTAGATGGTGGAGTATCTTCAATCTATATCGTGTCTTATGGCAAAGCTATTGATCTTGGTGCTTTTAAATGCAGTACAATTATCGGATATAATTCATCGAGGCACCCTGAACCTATATACGATATGATTCCTAAAAAATTGAAGCACATGATGAGCTGTGACCTCTCTGAGTGGGATTGTCTCTGCCCACTTGGAAAAGTAGTTGGTGGCAGCTAGAATGACCTGGTGACTCTTGGAAGAAGGAGGATTGATTGGACCCACAATGTTGGTACCCAAACACTCAAATGGCCATGAGGCCAAGGTAGGGTGTAGATTGTTGGGTGGTTGGTGGAGGACCACACTATGCACCTGACATTGATGGCATCTCCTAGCTACATCCATGTAGTCTGTAATCATTGAAGGCTAGTAGTATCCAAGTTACTTGATCTTCATCTTCATCTTCAGACCAGATTGATGTACTCCGCATAGACCTGAATGTATCTCGGTTATAATACCATGGGCTTCATATTTGTCTAAACAACGCAACCAAATTTGGTCAAAGGATCAGCAGTACAGGGTGCCATCAATAAGAGCATAGGAGAGAGTCTTCAAATAGTCTATGAATGGTTGTCTCCACAATCCAGCTCCTCATCCTTTTTGGCAACGACAACCTCCCCTTCAAGAAAAAGTCTCTCGATGAGTTCATCATCAATAAGGGATATGACTTATCTGTTTTCGACCCTTATTAAAATAGACTCATCTTTTGGACATGTCAGTTCCTTGGAAAGTTTGGCCAAAGCATCTGCTACTGTGTTCTCTACTCGGGGAACCTTGTAGATGGTGACTTCAGGAATCTGGGCCAACAGCTTCATGTTATACTCATGGTAATGATGAAGCTTGGTTTGAGAACTTGTATAGACCGACTGGTTGATGACCAATCAAAGATGTTGATTCTTGGACATTGTGAGCTAATTTTACCGGCAATCAAAGCCTACTCATTCTTTTATTGGTTGGAAAGATATGAGAAATTTTCATCACATGGAGTTTAAAGAGAATTTACCCCTACCTCGAGAATCATGGTGCTTCCCCTTTATGAAAAAGAAGTTGCATGTGAAAAGAAGCTGCACCATCAAAATACATCTCCCATCAGTAGTTGTCAGCCTCTCTTAAGTTCATAATTTGTTCATTGGGGAGATTATCACTAAGCAAAGAATCAGCAGAAAGTGGGTGTGCTGCTAAGAAATTTGCTAGTGCCTATCCTTTTACCACACAGAGGGGTACAGATGTAATGTCAAACTATGAAAGTATCATGGACCAGTGTGCCAAACGTTCACATAGCGTTGGCCATGTCATGAGATACTACAGTGGATTTGTTCTGGAGATCAAGTTCACCTTATGAGAAAGCATATAATGCCGTAACTTTTGGGAAGCAAAGATCAAAGCTAGGCAATATTTCTCAATATGTGGTTAGTTCACTTCAGTAGGAATCAGATGATGGCTGAGGTAGTAGAGAGCGCTCTCCTTCCCTTCGTTGTTGGCTTAGGCCAACAAAGCACTGAGAGAGTCATCCAATGCAACAGTGTAGAGGATGAGTGGTCTGTCTGGGATAGGGGCTGCTAGAACTGGCGACTTCACCAAATACTGCTTGATGTCTTCAAAGGCATGTTGGGACTTGTCGTCCCACTTGAACTTAGCATCATTTTTGACAAGTGCTGAAAATGGCTTGCATCTCTCTGATAGGTTGGAGATAAAGCATCTCAGATATGATATCCATCCTTGGAACGATCTGAGTTGTGTTAAGCTTTTAAGAGGTGACATTTCTAAGATAGCTTTGATCTTTTCAGGATCTATCTCTATCGCCCAGTGTTGGACAACAAACCCAAGGAATTTTATCAATGCACACTTGAGGATTCATTTTAAGGTTATATTATCTTAACCATTCAAAACTACTCTCAAGTCAAAGAGGTGCCTTTCTTTTCTCTGTTCTTAACTACTAGATCATCAACATAGCACTCAACGTAATGATGGATGAGTTCATTGTAGATCTGATTCATGGCCTGTTGGTATGTAGCACCACCATTTTTAAGGCCAAAAGGCATGACTTATAACAAAAGATTCTGATCGGGGTTCGAAAAGTGATTTTTCTTTCATCTTTAGAAGACATCTTTATTTGGTTGTAGCCAGATGACCCATCCGTGAAAGAAAACACTGTATGAGATAGGCGATATCCACCATTAATTCTGGTATAGGAAGAGGAAACTTATTCTTAGGACATGCCTTATTTAAGTCCATTTGACGCATTTGCTAATTTGGTCATTCTTCTTCTTAACTGGTACGACACTTACTAACCAGGTAGGGTATTTTTCTTCCCTGATGAAACCAGCATTGATCAATTTCTTCACTTCAGGAATGAAATGTTGTTCGATTTCTAATCGCATGCATCTTGGAGCTTGCTTGATAAGGGTAGTGTTAGGATATATTGCTAGATTGTGAATTGCTATGTCAGGAGGTAATCTAAGCATCTCTTCATAACTCCAGGTGAAGCAGTCTTTAAACTCCGTCAATAGTCTAACTAAGTCATGGGTTTCTTCTTCATTCAGCAATGAACTGATGTGTGTCGAACATGGATTTTCTTCTGTCCCGAGGTTGATTTCTTTGAGCTTGTCTATTGTTGAATGAATCTCCTCTTCAAATTCTGGAGGTGCATCTTTGATCTAAAGATCATATGGATCATCTAAGGTTTTTAAACACATATTCTCATAAGAGTTGGTGTTGTGTGAAAAAGACCTATCAAACTCAAATGATTGGTAACAAATAGCGGTAATCATCATCATCATTTGGACCCATAGAATCCTAGTCCTTCTCTTGATTATGTTTCCCTGCCTATGTTGTTCCATAGCTTTTCAAAATACTCAAACCTATGTCTGGACCATGTATGAGGAACCAAACCTTTTTGTATAAGATTATGAACACAATGCGAGTAAAAGTCAAGCGATAATTCTATTAATTCTTTAAATGAATCCTCCTCAAGTTTTACATCAATTTCTGGACTTGAGGATGATGATCCCAAAAAGAATCTCTTCGGCTTCATATCCATGGAAAACTTAGGGGATTCCATAACTACTAAACCTTCAGCTTTTTGAAATGAAAGTGAGGTTAGAGCTAAGGTTACCAACTGCTGCCTAATAGTCTCACATAAACCTGATTCGAATACTTTGCTTTGTCTAGAGGCTTGATCTTCGTCACTGTCTGGATTGAAATTAACCTCCAATGGAACCCCCTGAGAGGGGTTGGCTGGTATACTAATCACATTAGATTCATCCTCTGAGATGGATTCCAAATCTATGTGAATAGTAAGGGCACTCCTACAAACTGGAACATAACCTCTGTTGGCAGATGGCCAACTAGGGGGTCTTCCACCTCTAGAACTACCTCTATTTCTGCCTATGTCTCTGCCTAATCAAGGTTGATTCATTTTACCCACACGTCCATATGATGGAATGAACTGTGGGTAGAAAGTGATATATGGCTCTATTTCTTCTTCAATTCCCCTTTCGTGTCCACTTGGATTTTCATTTTTCTTTTATTTTTCTTTTGCTCTTTCTTTTTCTTCATTTTTTTCTTTTGTATTTGAAGTTTTTCAAAGTTCATGAAAAAGGGTGTGTTGAGAAAGATAGTAGGTCACATCCTCATAAATCTCAACCTCTCTAACTAAAAATGGCTTTTCATCACCATTGACACGGTATTCAATCTCATCTTTTTTGAACTTGATGCACTGATGGAGGGAGGATGAAATAATCTTGTTTGATGTATCCAAGGCCTACCGAGAAAAGTAGTGAATGAAGTATTTGAATCAATTATGTAAAACTTGGCTTCAGTCTTCCAGTCACCTATCTCCAAGGGTAACACTATGGAACCTAAAGCCCTCTCACCTTGTTCATTGAATCCTCTCAACATCATATGATCTCCTCGGAGTGTGGAGATGTCGATCCTCAAATAGGTGAGTGTCTTTAGACTCATAATGTTCACCGATGCACCTGGATTAATGAGAACTATGGCTCGTCTGAATCTGCCCATGTCAACTGTGATGTAAAGGGGACAGTTGTGCTCCAAGTCCCCCAGAAGAAGGTCTTCATCTATAAAAGTGATCCCCTAGGCTTCTTTTGCATAGTGCGCCTCCTCACCAATAGCAGTCAGCTGAGCTAAGCATATTTCAGGATCAAGGAGAGCCTTGATTAATGACTCCCTCATCTCTTTGGATAAGATAAGGGCATCATATATGCTTAGCTTAGATGATAACTTTCTTAGATGAGAGAGGACATTGTAGTTCACCTTAAGATAATTGTCCACAAGCATATCCAAGGGTGGAGCATCTTGTGGAGGTGCTTCTCAATCTTCTGCACCAATGACTTGTTTCCCTCTATTTTGAGGTGTCTAGGAGGTAGAACCTTGCCACATAGGTTGACTTGGTGATCTGGCGGGGTAATGGAAGGTTCTACACACATCAAGCTCACACTAGCTTCTCCTATGGGACCCTCGAATTGGATGATTCCAAGTCTATCTCAAGAGGCCAGTAGTAGAATATAAAGTCCAATTCTGAATAAGAAAGAGGAAGATCGGAGTTGTTATAATTATTTTGACTTGAAGAGTTATCATTAGGAATAGAAGTAGACAACCCATCAAAAGTGGCACAGATGTAATTCAAACTAGCTTTATTCTTCAATTTCTTGGATTTGAGAGGAGGTACAAAGTATAAATCAAGTAAAGTAAGAGGGGTAAAGGATTTGGTGCCCTTATCTACTGATACAAGAGTTCTACTAGTAGAAGAAGAGTTAGTAGTAGGAGAAGTCTCACGATGTGTAGGCAATGGTAGACTAGAGGCTGACTTGATCGATTGGTTGCTATTAGGCTATCAGGGTTGGCACGCATGTTCTTCTTGTTCTTGAGCTCCCCTTTTGAGTTGGCACTAGAAACTTGCAAACCTTCCTTGATGTTGGAGGTTAGAGCTGACTCGGGCACTTGTAAGGAAAGTTTCTTGATCTTCTGAATAATCTTCTTAGAGGTTTTAGATAAGGAGATATCCCAATCTTCTTTGGTTTTGGAGAGCTCACAAGTATCCCCAATGATTACCTTAAAGGAGCTGGATGGTTGTTCCACAAGGTATTCCTTCGGGATAACTATAGCACTGGTCTTGAAGCTATGTTCAAGCCAGTCCTTGAAGGTGAAGCAATCTTCCAAGACATGACTTAGGATACGGTGGTAGGGGCAAAACTTAGGATCATGGCTTTTGCCTACTTCCTCCGGTCTCTTAGGTTCGGGTAGATGGAAATCAAGCTTCTTTAAGAGGTTCTTAAATATCTTTTTGATTACCTCCCTCTTAACTGAATAAGGCTTGTTAAACTTATCTAAAAGAGTAGGTGAACCATAGCTACTTGGCAGTGGATATGTATACCATTCTTTGTGGTGATAGAGGCGTGTGTGGTTGTGGACCTTGTTGTGGCGTAGGTAGGCTACCGGTGGTGGTAAGGAGGTGGAGTGAAGGATCTTGGATGTGGTCTCTCACGATCTCTAGGTTTCTTCCCTCCTCTTGTCACTATTTTTGGCTTCTTCTCATAGACCTTCTGTGGCTTTGGCTTTGCCAACTGATCTTGAAAAGGCAACTATTTGGCCTCTCCTTATAGATTAGTCATCTTGTAGATTAGCTTCTCAAAAGTTTTGATAATTAATCCCTTAAGCATGAAGGCAATCGGGCCATGGATATTCTTTAGAAGAATCTCAATGACATGTTGTTCAGATAGCTACGGCTCACATTTCATACTCAGGTTACACCATCTGAGAATATAGTCAACAAGGGACTCACCTGGGAGTTGTTGTGCTACAATGAGATCACCCACAGTAACCTTTTGTTGAGCTCCAGAAAACTTATTGATGAAGAGTTACTGCAACTCAGTAAATGTCTTTATTGAACTATTGGAAAGTTTAACATACCAATCAAAAGCTATACATGTTAGGCTACTAACAAAGAGGCAGAAAAGCAAAGCGTCGATTCCACCGGTGTTGCAACAACTGGCTCTGAAATGGGTGATGTGCTGCCTCGGGTTTCCACTACCATCAAAACTCTTGAAGGAAGGTGGAAAGAAACCCTTGGGATATTGGATTGCATCAAATTCCTCCGGGGAGGGTCTACCCTTTGAAACTGATGATCCTCCTCGGGCTTGAGCCAATGCTTTTTTTACTTACTACTCAATAATGGACTTTATGTCATTTTCTTGTATGGCAGTACTTTCCACTACCTTCTTATACATGCGAGTGCTACCTTGCTTGACGGGAGATAAGGTCTTGGATGGGTTCGAGACATGCACTAACTATGGCTGACTGGTCTCCGCTATGGTAGGATGAACTGCTGGTGCTTGTTTCTGAAGTACTGAGACTGCTACTAACAGGTCCTTAAGTTGCTTTTCCATCATATCTATCTTTTCATCTTTCTATTTTAATTGTGCAAGGAGGTGTTGATGTGAGTGGGATGTGTCATCCTGCTCGGCATCATCACCTTCCATAGACTAATGCTCTTTAAGGTGGGATCCTCTCGTATTTATCATGCACACCCCTACTGAGTCTCCTAACAAATCATCTTCATTGGGATCAAAGCTGATCTTATCCTCATCAAACCAATCATACCCTAGAATTTCTTTATTTTCCATAAGATAATGTGCCACTATGTCCTCTAAATAATGATCAATTTGAACAGGCACAAATGTTTTTGGCTGACCGGTGTGATCCCTATCATGTATTGAGAGCACTGGGCCTCCCCTGCTATTGGAGAATCAATCCTTTGAGGATTGTACTCACTAGAAGAGACACACTCCTGACTGCCACTGGCTGTAAAAAGTGTGACACTTTTAGGAGGCTCTACAATCATGGGTGCAACAAGGCTATCATCTGCTCCCTCTGCAATAGCTGCAATCATCTCTACGTCGTACTGAATTGGTGGTGTTGGTGAAGGGACGACCACTATGCTTGTCGCCATTCTCGCACCATACTAGGCGAAGGTCAGCGGGATAGACCTCCGCCATAGTAGGTGGTAGATGGAGTAGGATCCTCGGTCATAGGGATCACCAGCGGTGCCTTCTGATGTGGCCTTCATGGCCTTGGAAAAATTGGAGATGCGACATGAGCAGTGATGATGGCGAGGTAGAAGTGTGGTGAAACACCCCGAATCTCTCTTGAAGCAATCCTTCTGTGATGAGTGGTCCAGTAAGTAGGATGCTATCTGTATGGTCGGCGTGGGTAGCATGTTGAGCTGGAAAATCAATGAGTGTAGAAGCTGCCAATTGGAGACTGAACCTCCGCCTCTCGCTACTGGTGATATGAGCAAATGTATGGGCCTCTCTATCCCTCTCCTATCGAAGATGTTTCCCCATGCTGCGGGGATGATAGATCTCAAATCAAATTGAGCTCCAGACTCAAAATGCATAAGCTCCACACGCAGAAGCGTGGGAGGGCAAATGACCTCATGCTCATGGCGGGGCGGTGTTGAACCACTGGTGGAGATGAAGTATGGATCCTTCTAGCATCCTCTCTGTCAAATCCAGAGAGAGGATGAAATGGGTTTGCTGTAACCAACGGGGAAGTCAAAATAGTCAACTTCTCGATAACTGAACGGGCGATTGTCTCCATCTCCCTAGCAATCCTGATATGGTACTTCTTAATCATGCAGTTTTTATTCCTCCTCTGTGTCCTGGTAGGGTGAGTGGAGTAAGAGCTAGACCCGTACTCAAAAGTAGGGGAGACAATCCCTGGGATCAGGGGAGCCTTACCCTTAGATGGTATTGATGAGTGGGTGCTAGCCCTCACTAAGACAGCATGAGAAACCACAGGGCTCACAGGCATTGTCATTGTCATTGTACTGGCATTGGACATGGAACCTGCTTCCTCTTTTAATGAGGGATGTCGAGTCGATGGAAAATTGATGAATGACCGACTTACGCCCGACCACTAGTCATGGGTTGAGGGGAGTGCCCTCACAGTGATCCTCACCCCTCAAAACCTCACCAAAATGGATGAGATGGGTGTGATCATTTGGGGAGATTGCTGATCAAGGCCTAGTCCATGCCGTAGGGGAAAGTAAACACAAACTTTTGTGAAACTGCCATTTATAGTCAACTAAAAATTGAAAAAGTGAACTGTAGTCAAAACTAAGACTGATGTTGAGAATTTGCAATGTTGAAAATAAGCATTGATCAGAATTTTGTTTTGATGATTTATGACTTTCAATTTAAAATTTGAACCCACATCCAACATCTTGAAAGTGTTAAGTGGGATTCAAATGGATTTAGAGAAGATTTAGAGATTTGATCGGAAAGAGAAATTTTTTAATATGAATCCACTTCAACAAATTTAGGTATGTTGAAAATGGGATCAAATATTTTTAGAAAGATGCTTCCATAGGTTCATGTTTGAAATTAGATTTTGATTTGAAGACCCTTTCCTTTAACAAATTTGAGTATGTTAAAGTAAGGGTCAATTGGTTTTGATTTGATATTTTGGAATCCACTCACTTAGCAAATTTGGGTATGCTAAGTGAGGTGTTTGAAAATAATTATTTCTTTTTCTTTTTGTTTGCTTTTGTCTTGTGAATCTTTGGTGATTTTGAAATTTAGAATTCCCACTTAGCAAATTTGGGTATGCTAAGTGGCTAAGTGAAGAACCCAAGTGTTTTGTTTTTAAAAGATTTTTTTGAAAATAGGATTCTTAGCAAATTTGAGTATGCTAAGAAAATCCTAAAGTGTTTCATTTGTTTTGGATATTTTAATTTTTTTTGAAAAATAGGATCCTTAGCAAATTTAGGTATGCTAAAGAAGTCCTAATGTACTTCATTTGGTTTTTATTTGCTTTATATATGGTATGCTAAAAATGAAGTTCCACTTAATTTTGTGAAATGGAAATTTCACTTAGCAAATTTGAGTATGCTAAATAAAATTCCAAAATATGTGTTTAAAAATTTTTTGTTTTGGTTTTTTTTTTTTTTTTTTGAAAATGGAAGCTTCACTTTAGCAAATTTGGTATGCTAAAGTGTGAAGTTCCAAAAGTACTTTTGGAAATTTTTGTGAAGTGAAAATTCTATTTAGAAAATTTGAGTATGCTAAATGAGATTCCAAAGGTGCTTCAAATTTTTGTTTTGGATTTTGAAAAAGGGAGACTTCATTTTAGCAACTGGGGTATGCTAAATTAAAGTTCCAAATATGTCTTGAAATTTTTTTTTAAGTGGAGACTTCACTTAGCAAATTTGTATGCTAAAATGAAGTTCCAAATGTGTTTTTGAAATTTTTTGATTTTCGAATTTGGAGACTTCTCTTAGAAAATTTGAGTGTGCTAAATGAAGTTCCAAATGTATTTTGAATTTTGAAAATATGATTGTTAAGTTTTGATTTTTGAAAAGAAGACTTCCATCTAACAAATTTGGGTATGTAGGAATGGAAGTCAGTCTTATTTTTGAAATGTAAAATTTTATTTTGTGTGTGATTATTGCCTTTTGAAAGAGGGAATTCCAACTTAATCATATATGGAATATGTTTAAGTGGGATTTCCAAATGATATTATTTTTATTTGGGAATGAAACCTCCACTCAATAAATGTCGGTATATTGAATGGAAAAGTTTCATATGTGCTTTTTGAAAGTTTTATTTTGATTTTCATTTTTGATTTTTGGAAAGATGATTGTTCATTTTATTTTTGAAAATGAAATATTCATCAAAGTGAATTGAGGGAAGATGTTCATTTGTGATTTTGGAAAAGATTGTTAGTTTTATTTTTGAAGATTCCTACATGTAACAATTATGAGAATTGTTAGATGAGGGTGATTTAAGAAAATTTTATGGACAATATTTTATTATGTGCATTTTTAAAAGAGTGCTTTTGAAAAGCAAGATTTTTATGAAAAATTTATTTTGTCTTTATTTTAGAATGAACCTTTCCTTATCATAAAAATGATAAGGAAGAAGTCTTTAAATGTTTTCTTTTATTAGATCTTTTTTTTTTTTTACTTATTGGAGAACCCAATGGGGGTTTCAAGACCAACACTGGGTGAGGTCCTAAAACCTAAAGATGTTGGCTAGCTTGACTTAAGGATGAAATAAGTTAAGTGCCAATAGAAAGAAAGATAGTCTTGGGTTCATACAAAAGTACAAACTTACTATCGATACTTAGAGACAATGATCATTTACCAAATATGGAGAGAGGAGCCATCCCCAGTGGAGTCGCCAGAAAAATCTGTGAAAGAAATTAATATTCCTGTCTTCATCTATCCTCCTTTTTGTGGTGAAAAGAAGATAAATGGGAACATGAATATAACACTTTGGTTGGACACCACGCAGATCTGCAAATGTACTTATTAGAGTGATCAGGTATGACATTGAGGAGAGGTGTACTATATAGAAAGATAGAAATCACCACCCTACAATGGACCTAATCACCAAAATAAGGACTCCTAAGGATGTTGGGTCTTCGAGGTGTACCAGAGATTTTCTCCTACTTTACATGAAAAAGTAAAGCAAGGTTTATTTTAAATTGGGTTTGTTAAGTTTCCTATAGAGGCAAGCCCCCGTAGTTAATTACATCCTAAAGAATGGGGATTCCTTAGGAAAACTCTTGATTAAGGTAAATGATCATTATCTCTAAAGATTTCAATAGGGTAGGACTGTCGATCAATTAGTTCATTTTTAAAGATCAAATGGGATTGATCAAAGAGAAAGAAGCTAAATGAAGATAAATTGGAGATGCTCAAGATGCTAGAAAACCTAGTGAGCATCTCAAACTACCCTGTAATTGGGCTTTATATTTTTGAAATGGATTTAATTTATTTGAATTGAATTTTTTATTAGAAATTTAGGGCTTATGATTCCACAACACAAGATTATGAAAATGCCTAAGAAGTGAAGATTTATGCTTATGGCCCACAAAGGGGAGAAGCTATCTCAGAACCTAAATCTATGGAGGTTTGGCGAGGGCCAAAAGCACAACCTAAATCTAAGGTGAAAAATGGGCATTCGGTTTGCCTCCATAAAAGAGGACAAACTACCCTACTGCTTGGACATACAACCGCCTGGGGGTGGCTGACAACTAACTCCTACGATTTTAAATTCATGTAGGCAAGTCATATGCTTTATGTAAGATAGCTTGGTTGTTATTTATTTAGAAAGAGACTAAGTCCTTAAACTCACTCCCTAAGAGACTAGATCATGTACGAGCATGAGCAATAACCTAAATCTAATGAAATTCATATTACATTTTAGTTTCATTTTTGGACAATCATTTTGACTTAGGCTAATAGGTTTCATATGCCTAATGCATGAGAAGTAAGATTATTGGCCAAAATCAACGAAAAGGGAGGAGGTGTGTTTCCACTATAGCTTTCACAGGTCAAGCCAAGTTTTTCTGGCAAAGGTGGAAGCCCTTAAATTAAGAGTGAAGCATGATGCATTTATGCATGATGTTATAAAAGAAGTACTCATCCAACTAAGGGGTTGCTAATTCTTTTATCTTGATTTTAAGCCTAAGCTTTAGGGGAGGTTATGAGTTTTTTATTTTAATTTTGAATTATTAAATTTGGTAGAAGATTTGTTTCTTCCTAAGTGCCTAATCATTATCCAGGCCATACATCAAGCAAGAAAGAAACTATAAAAAGGATGCCACTTAATGCACAAGCTAAATAAATCATCAAGCAATTTACAAAGCTAACGTAAAAGAATAAGAGGCCATTTGTAGTCGGGCACCACCACACAAACCCAAAAATAAGTTGGGTAGCTAAGCTCTACCCTTATACAACTTGGATTACAAATGAATTAAATATAATTAAGCAAGGAATTCATTATTATGGGGGTCTTCAAGCTTCATTTCTTCATTCTTCTTTTCTTCTTTCTTCTTTAGTTCCTTCTTTTGGATGGTTGGGAAGTGGATGCTCCAAAGGCTTCACATGGTACAAAATACATGGCCTTATAACCAATGCTCATCTTAATCCCCATAACAATCATTGTAAAATTCTAATTGCAAAGATAATATGAAAAAGAAAAGTAAATCTAGCTAACACCTACAAAATAGAGATCCCAAGCATATATATTGGACTTATCACCCCACACATGGGTGACTAAGTCCACCTGGCCTATTGGATTATGCTTAGGGGTATAAGCACCTACACAATAAAAGTATTTATATTTTTATTTATTACAGTGCCCCTTAAGCACAACCCCCTGCAGAATACAATAGTTAGACTAAGGTTGCCCTATCATTCAGTCTACACACATACACCCTAACAACTAGTCTAAAATATTACATCATAAAATAAAAGCAAACATTAAACCATGCACCTTCCTAACCTAAAGCTAGAAGTGGTGACTTAGCTTAATGTGTGTTCTTTTAAGATTTGTGTGGTATGCTCAGCTATGGCTTTAACTTGGAATTTTCTAAGTGTGAAGAATGTTCAACTTAGAGGAGGATTTCATTTAAGTTGTTTTGCTATTTTGAGTTGATTTTATTTTATGTTTTGATTGGGTTCAAGTGAATCCTACAATTAATTACTAAGTTGTAAAGAGAGGGAAAGAGAAGAGAACTTCTCTTTCCTTCCCTAACTTGAGTAATTTCTAAAGTGGATTCATGTTTTAGTTTTGTTTAGTGAGTATTTTATTATGTGTTTTAATTAATCCTAAGTTTAGATGAACTCTAAGCAAAGCTATTCAAAAGAAAGGCATTTTAAGATTAAGTAAAGTGAATTAAATTCACAAAACACACATCACTTCATTTGTTTCCCAACATGTATAATATGCATATGAATGGATCCTAAGCATATCTATACATACCAAATGGGAATGTTTATCACATTTTATGATGCATGCTAAGTAAGTTACTTAATAAAATTGGAATGTTTATGATGCATAATTTTAATTAAGTAGAAAAGGGGTTTCTTATTTAATTTTCACATGCACATATGGGTGTATGAAAGGCATAAGTGAGTACGTCACCATTGTTAGCATAAGAGGTGTAAGGTATAAGACCTACTTGGGGCTACTTAAAGCCTCGCAACCTCAGGGTTGTCCAGACTAATATACTACTTTTGTTATATACAAGCATGTGTACAAAAGAAATGAATGGAAAAGAAAGATGCAAAAGTTTGTATTTATTTTATTTTGGTTTGATTATGCAATTTATATATGTAAGTGTAGGTGTCCTTCTTAAGTCATAGCATAAGAATGAATAGAAAATGGAATTTGGTAAGTATTGTGTTCTTTTTAAATGAACTATACACTTTGTCAAATCCTACTCAAAACTATACCAAAAGAGATGAGAAGGAAAACTACACTAAGCATATCCTTATATTTTGCTCACATGCAAGCTTATAAGTAAGATATAAGTAACACACTTTCAGTTTTATTAATTGATTCATATATTTTGAAAATAATTTAGATTTAATAGTAATAATAGCCACTCATATTATTACTTTAGCCAAAACATGCAATTTGACATAAAGGAAACATTTTCATTTTAAATTTGATTTTTGAAAAGCATGAATGTATGAAATCATATGACACACACATTTGGCATGTTAGGAAAGAACTAAAGTAATGAAAGCATGTAAAAACATTCACCTTAATTAATTCCTAAAGACAATCTTATGAAATAAGAAAGCTTAAAGCAAATCAAAGTTTGTTTAATGTGATTTTTATTTGATTTTGAGTTTGATTTAATTTGGAAATTGTGAGGTGAGTTTGTTGTTTCTAACCCATTCCCGAATTTTTTTTTTATATTTTTGTTCAATTTTTAGGTGATTATATTCATTTTATATTTTGATTAAGTTAAGATATGAATTAAGCGTGTTAATTATCCCTTACCCACACCACTTTAGAATATTTAATCAAATAATTATGAACCAATGAGATGGCATAAACCACACAAGGAATTTAAATCAGCAATGCACCTAGGAAGAAATGGGCCTAATGCAATTTGGCTCATGATTAATGATTAATTAAGCTAAGGGATTTAATTTAAGTAATTTCAAAATAGTTGAATTTTGATTTTCTTAATTGTACTTAGGCTCTTGAACACCTAAGCATCTACCCAAGAAAAATTAATTGGGTTATGGAAAGTTTTAGAATTTTATGAAATTAATTAAGGGAATAATTAGTGAATTAACCCTTAATTAAGATAAGATTAAGGAATAAAGGGGGTTTAGGAAATATCTTGAGGAGAGTATCCTAAAATTATTCTCTAAATCTCACATTCACTTAATCAAAACTTAATTGACTCAATCAGAGGGTTAAATCATTAATTGAATTAGCAATTCTCCTAATTAAGCCACCAATAAATCCCAAGAAAATTAGGGGAGGCAGAAGTCATCCATATAATCACGCCCAAGAAATTTAAGATTAATCAATGGATTAGTTAGAGAGTAATTAGTAAATTAATATTCTCAATAATACCCAAATTTAGAGAAAAGAATTATTCAAAATTAATCATAATCAATTTTAGAATATTCTATGTTCAATTGTCTTTCTAATGCAATTTATTTCATATTTTTTTATTTTTCTTTGTTGAGATATGAATTTTAGAAGTTTAGGTGATTAATTAAAATTTATTAAATCCCTAATTATATTCTTAATCCTACAGGCGCACGCATCATCTACCTAATTGGATATTTAAAATGTCACATCATAATGCCACATGGCGGTAATGATACGTGCTTTCTCTTCAGCCGTCCGATCAAGGATCGAGTGGCTGAGATTAAAGCTGCAAATCAGAGAATTAAATATAAATATATTGCACATTTTAATCTTGGCCATCCATCCAAAATGCGCGGATGGAAGACCAGAGATCCATCCTTGCAAATAATTGTGGAAAATGGACACCGTCCATCTTCAAGGAGATTATCCGAGCTCGATTGAGCTCGGATTGATCCCAAATATTACCCACACCATCAACATGCATAGAAGATTACATCCAATGACTAGATTTTTTTGGGGTGAAGATTTTCTTCACAAAGAACCAACACACAATGAAATTAAGCTCGATTTAATGGATAACCTTGCTGGAGGTGATCACCGGTGCTTGATTCCCTTGGAAGCTTTGCTGAGAGTTTGAGGCATGAAAATTGAATGGATTCTTCTAGAGGACAACTCCTCGTTAGCTTGAGTTTGGCTTTGGTCTATGGGACTCCTCCTCTGCCTTTGATGCTTGGGAAAGAGAATGGGTGCACTCAACTTGGTCCTCTGATGAAGCTTGAAAAAGGAATTGAGTTGATGTTGAGTGTGGAGAAAGTTTGAAATTCAATCGAGCTCCCCTATTTTCAAGTGATAAAAATCGAGAAATGGGAATTTCAATCTCCCTCTAGGAAGCTAGGGGTCACTTGCAAATGGCTCCTCTGTCTTGCTAACACTCAATCGACAATGGCTCTCATGGGATGAGAGTGAATTAGGGGGAATACATCTTCCCCTTTGGCAATCAGACGGTCGAGCATGGGCTTGCCATTTTGATCTAATTGCCTTGATTCAAAGGGTTTGTTAGGCTATTATGAATGTCCTTGAATTTAGTTTTGGCTATGGAGTGGAATGTTAACTCCCCATGTGCTTCAATTGAGTGTAAAGAAGATTCCCATGTGGCCATTTCCATACAAATGGTCGATTTGGCCATTGTGCTAGGTTGGGCTGACCCAAATCCATTGGGTTGGGTGCACCACCCTCCCTAGTGTTCACTTGATCCACTAGGAGAGTGTCAAGTGAGTATGAAGAGGATTTCCAAGTGGAATTGGCCGAAATTTACCCTATGGCCTAGGTGTAAAATGGTCAATTGGCTAATTTTTGAATTTGGCTATGTTTGGTATGTTGAGAAAATAGGTTCAGCCAAGTTTCATTGGATTTGGAGTTCATTTGGTATGGTTTGGCTCATGTTGACCCATTTAGGTCAAAATGGGTCAACTTGGGTCAAGTTGACCAATTGGTCAAATTTGGTCAAACCAAGGGTTGGGTCAAGTTCATATGACCATTTGAAATATTTTGGTGGCTTTGGTTTGATTCAATTTGGTTCATATTTGAATTTGTTTCAATGTAGTTCATTTAGGTCAAATGGGTCAAGTTGACCAATTTGACCCATTTGACATATTTGAGCTAAGTCATGGGCAGGTTTAGGTTTGGTTGGTCATATAAAGTGGATTGGTATCTTTGCTTCTAATCAATTTTGGTTAAGTTTGAGTTTAGCTTAATATGACCCTTTAGGTCAAGTTTGGTTCAAGGTCAATTGGGCTAGGTTAGGCCTAGTTGGCCAATTGAGGCTTTGGTCAAGTTCAACAAATGATTTGGAATGAACTTGACCTATTGGTTTCAATCAATTTGGCTTAGATCAAGTTTTGACACATTTTCACTTTTTAGGTCAAGTTGGGTCAAGTGGTCAATTAGGCTAGGTTCGGCTCAAATGTTGACTTGGTCAAGTTTAAACATTGGTCATGAATGAATTTACATCAATGGTTTCAATCAGTTTGGCCTATGGTGGATTTTGGCTATGTTAAGTTTCATTTTGGCTAAGTGTTGACTTGGTCAACCCTTAGGTTTGACTTAGTTTGACCCAATTTGAGTGATTGATCATCTCATGATGATTGTTGATCATGATGAGAGGCTTAGATGGGCTTGATTCAATCTAATTTGGTTTGGATTAGAATTTGGCTCATAAGGATACTTTAGGTCAATTTGGGTCAAGTGAGCCTAAGTAGGTCAAATGGCTTGGTCAAAGCTTGATTTGAGTTTGATTGAACTTGTATATAGACTTATGATTGAAATATAAATCCATTTGCAAGTGGTTTGAAGTGAAATGGGTTTTGATTCATTTGACAATTTCAAGTTCAAAGGGTGAATATGAGTTTGATTTTGGCTTGATTTTTTGAATTGAATTTTGATTAAGTGATTGAAGTTTGTATTTATATTTGGATTCATGATTGAGAGACTGATTGAATCATGAAAGAAAATCAAGAGTTTGGCTTGATTTGAAATTGATTTGGCTAAGTTCAAGATTTTGACTTGAAAGGCTTAGTTTGGATTTTGAATGAGTTTGAGTTTGAGTTTTGGAATTGGTTTTAGTTGTTTGAATTTATATTTCATTCATCTATGTGAATATAAATGAGAATAAAAATGGGTTATGAGAAAATTTCAAGGATTTGAAGTGATTTGAACATGATCTACGCTAAGTCCTTAAGAGAAAATCAAAGTGACTTAAGAAAGATTTATATTTTGAACTTGACTTTTAAGTTTAGTTTGATTGATTTGAATTTATATTTCATTTATATATGTGAATATAAATGAGATTATAAATCAGTTGTGAGAAAATTTCATGAATTTGAATTGATTTGAAGATGATTTAGGCTAAGTCCTTAAAAGGGAATTAAGGACTTAGTAAATATTTTGGAATTTGGAATTTCAACTTGGAATTTGATTTGATTTATTTGAATTTATATTTTATTTATATATGTGAATATAAATGAGAATATAAATGAGTTATGAGAAAATTTCATGAATTTGAATTGATTTGAAGATGATTTAGACTAAGTCCTTAAGAGGGAATTAAGGACTTAGGAAATATTTTGAACTTGGAATTTCAATCATGGGTTTCAATCATGGGTTTTAATCATGTGGTATTGATGTGAGTTTGGATAAAATCAAATAAGATTGACTTGGAGTTTGAGAAAATCAATTAGGATTGGTTTGGAATTTGACTTGAAGGAAAGTAGGTGAGGAGTGGTTCAAGCTAAGGGCAGGAAAATTTTCCTAACGCCCCTAAGACATGACATATTCCTATGGCTAACTCTTCTAAGTCTCTAGGGCGAGGTTGAGTGTCCACCTAATCACTTGATGTGTCTTAAGACGAAGGATCTCTTAATGTCTAAGAGGAGTCCTATGTTTAATATGGAGGGGTTGAGAGCTCATCCTAAAAATGAGGTCAACAATCGTTTAGTTCTCTTATTTAATGCCTAAGCTTTATGGTGAGATTATAAGTTGTTTAGTTTTTTTAATTATGATTGATTAGTCGAGGTAGAAAAATTAATTTTTCTCTAAGAGCCTAATCGCATCGAAGCCACACATTAAAGCATCAAGCATAAGAAATTATAAAAAATATATTATTTTTGATGCACAATTTAAATATAGCATCAAATAATTTTATAAAACTAACACAAAAGAATAAGAGGCTGATGCGGTCGGGTGCTATCGTACAACTCGAAAGAAAAAGGTGGGTAGCCGAGCTCTACCCTTATACAACTCAGAATCACAAAATAATAATTATAATTTATAAATGCTATGGGGAGTCTTCTTTCTTCATGTTTTTATCCTCATATCTCTACTTGATTTGATTAGCTCCACTTCAAAAGCATCACATGGCCTCCCAAGATAAAACCTTCTATCCAATGCTCATCCTTATCCCCCATAGCACTAATCCTAAGTCCTAATGAAAAATTATATTAAAAATAGCAAAAATAAATCTAACTACACCTATAAAATAGAGGTTAGCTAAACATACATACGTTCTCAAGTAGTTATACTTATAATTTGGACTTAGCACCCTGCACATGGATAACTAAGCTCGCCTATCCTAGCTTGGATTATGCTTAGGGGTTTAAGCAACTTGCAAAGAGAGCATTCATATTTATTTTTATGCAACCCCTTAAGCACAATCCCCTGCAAAAAAATATGATTAGACTAATATTAGCCTAACATCTAGTCTACGAAACATACATCCTAACATCCAGTCTAAAATAATACATCACAAAATAAAATATACATCACACCATGCACAGCCTAACATAAAGTTAAAAGTGGTGACTTAATTCTAATGTGTGTGTTAAGTCTTATGTGGTGTGTCTTACTAGGCATTAGAGTTGTAGTTTTCTAAGTGTAGAAAGATGTAATTTAACATGAAAGGTTGCTTTCACTTGAAGTTATTTAATTTATTTAAGAATTGTATTTTGTGTTATCTTTTGTTTCATTTGATTACACTTAGCAACAAAGTGTTGTAAAGAGAAGAAAGATGATTACCTTCTTTCATCCCTACCTTAACCCACTTTCTAGAGCATATTAACTTGATTTGGTTCTCTTTAGTGCATAGATTATTACACATTTTAAATTAATACTAAGCTTAGATTCACTTTAAATAATTCGATCCAATGTGAAAGGCATCTTAAGATTAATTTAATTGAATTACTATTACATGGCACATTAAATCATTCATTTTCATCACATGTAACATTCATATAATTTAATCGTAAATTTATTTATACATGCAATATGTTTTAGCACACTTATATGATGAATGTATGTGTATGTGAAGTTTATATCATTTTGTGTGATTGAATTATTTAATCATATTAGTTTAAAGCTCTATCTAAATTCTCAGGATGAAATTAAATAGGTATGTATCATTGTTAAATAGGGAAGTGAGGTAATCAAATGACCTCATTGGGGCTACTTAAAGCCTCGTATTTTTGGGATGTCCAGACTAAATATTTACTTTTCTCAAATAAATATGGATGTATACATAAATAAAGGAAGGAAAACCATGCAAAGATTGTATATCTTTTGATGGAGTTATTTAGGTACATGATTTAAAGCATTATCTAAATTCTTATGTTAAAGATACATAAGAATGAAATCAAATGAGTACGTGTCATTGTTTAAACCAGGGAAATGAGGTAATCAAATAACCCCATTGGGGCTACTTAAAACCTCATATTCTCAGGATGTCCAGGCTATACACCCATTACATTCATGCTTATGTAAATCAACATGTGAATAAAGGAAAGAGACTTTAATTCATACACTAAGGATATAATCATATACATCTCCTATGTATTTATAACTAGCATCACAACATATGTTATTTTTCATTTATAAGCTTTTGAAAAATATATATGGATTTAATAGTGATAATAGCCACACATATATTAAATTAAATAAACATATGCAAGCTTAATATAAGGAAACTTCATTTGATTTAATTAATTTTGAAAAGAGATGGATGTATGAATCAAGTGACATGCAATATTTAATATGATTGGAAAAAAATAAATAAACATAAACATATATTTTCATTCAATCAAATTAATTCCTAAGGACAATCATATCAAGTTCTTTCTATATCATTTTAATTTCATGTTCAATTTGATTTGAAGAATGAAAGAAGGAGTTTGTTAATCCCAACACATCCCCATGTTTGTAAGTTAATTTGGTTTAATGGAATGTAATTAGGTTGATTTTATGGGTTAATTAAGTTATGGTATGAATTAAGTTCATTAATTACCCCTTATTTATGTCACCTTAAAGTAATTAACTAAGTAATTATGAGCCAACATGATATGCATAGAAAATAACTTTGCAATGATCCTAAGAAATGAAAGGGCCTAATGCAATTGACTCATAATTAATAATTAATTGGGTTAAGGAACTTAATTAAGTACTCTTATAGTTTTCCCACACATGTGGATTAACCATAATTTCCTTAAATGCCTTTAGGTTATTGAACACCTAAAGATCCACCCTTCATTTAATTAAGAAAGATCATATGTGATTTAACTTTTAATTTAACTAATGAAATCATTAATTAATTGAACTCTTACTTAATTGCCAATTTGATTAATTACCCTTCAAATGAAAGGGACTTAAGGAAAAGGTTAGGAAAGACATCCAAACCCTTTTCCATGAGTCCCTTCAATTAATTAAGCAAGATCCTATGTGATTTGAACTTTAATTTAACCAATTAAGTAATTAATTAATTAACTAATCTTTAATTAATTTTTTTCTTGAAAAATGAAAGGAGCTTAGGGAAAGGGATTAGGAGAGAGGTCCCAACCCAATTCCCCTTACCCATCCACTATTAGGCAATGATAAATGTGCCCAATTAATTGATTAATTACTATTTACATACTTAATTAAACTTTAATTAAGTTAAGAAGGTAATTAAGGCTTAATCAACTAAATTTTCTAATTATATAACCAATAAATCTCAAAAAAATTAGGGGAGGCAGAGGTCATCCCCTTAAATAATCTCAAAATTTTTATAGTTAATTAATTAATTAATTAAGAAGTAATTATACTAATTAAAATTTTAATTAAATTATAATTAAGCTTTAATTAATCTTCAAAATTAATTAAGGAATTTTTTAATAAATTTCTCTAAAATACCTTTAAAATGAGTATTTATTTGCATTTTTTTGGATTTTTTTATGGTTTGTTATGATTTTATGAAGTTTCAGCCATTAACTCCAATTAATTAGCCTTAATTAATCCTAATCTCCCTGACGTCACATGGCGCGCTGACGTGACGCACTTTCCACATGGTATTGTGGGATTGGATATTTAAGTTCACAATCAACGCTGAGTCAGCTGGTGGTGAGATGCACGTTCTTGTGCACCGTCTGATATAAGATCGGATGGCCATGATTAATCCTACGGTTAATAACAGATTAAATGGGATAAATCTAATGGATCTAATCATGGCCATCCATTTCGACCATGCGGAATGGATGGCGCGTGATCTATCACCTCGCGAGTGATGAGAGATAGAACTTGTCCACCATTGCTCGTGCGATCCAAGCTCACCCGAGCTCAGATCCACTCCAAATTCATCCCACACCATCGCGCAAAGGATCTAAGGAGATCCAATGGCTATGATCAGTGCACATGCACATTCTCTTTGAAAAGCTCCAAAAAAATTTTAAAGATAGCTCAATTTTAATGACATTACTTCATCGGAGCTAAGACCGGCAGCACGCATGCCTGAGGAAGCTTCGTTTAGTTGAGATGAAGCCCTGTTGAGTGTCAATTGAGTTGATTCTATGTCCTTCGCTTGGAAGATCAAGATACGTCATTTGAAGACTCAATCTTGACCGAAATGGCACTTCTAATGCACTTAGAGCTTGGGGGAAGATTTGTTTGGCTTCGATGAGGTATAGGAATGGTGTGTGCAAGGGGAATTTGGTTTTGATTAAGAGATGATGAAGTTGGGATCGAAGAAGGCTTGCCCTATTTCAGATGCACTAGGGAAGGAGAAAAATGGTGAGGGGAAGCCTTGGGAATGCTTGGGAGCACACTAGGGGACTCAAAATTGCCTTAGGAAGCTCTCACGAATTGAATGTGTGAGTTTCCCATGCAAATTGAGGGGGTATATCCCTCAATTTTGTTGTGATGGACGGATAATATCATCTCCCATTTTTTGATCAGCCAGCCACCACCAGAGTGTCGGAGTTGTCTCCATCACCTCCACATGGCACAACTTGAGTGGAGGAAGGCTTGGGAGGTGGCTCAAGGTAGAAGTTGGGTGGTTTGTATCTAATGGGTTCTCGACTTATGAGGGAGGTGAGTTAACTCACCTCCCTTTGGTCCATGGCAACCTAGCCCACTTAGGGTGGATTAGGTGGCTAGGTCAGACCCCAAATTGTGTGTTTGATGGCTGCCAAATGAAAAGAAAGAGTGAACTTTACTAATTTTGGCAAAATCTCATGTGGGGAGACAAATCCAAGGGAGATTTTCCTTGGGTCTGAGTTTAATTGGGTTTGGGTTGATTTTGGGCTGACCCAAGGTGGGTTTGGGTCAGGTTTGGTCAGGTTCCAAAGTATCATGGCTTGGTTCAAAGGGTTTGGCTCAATTTGACTCTTATAGGTCAAATTGGGCTAGGTTAGGTTAGGTTGACCAATTGTTCAAATTGGGTCAAACCAAAGCTTGAGTTAAGTCCAAATGATTTGAAGTGTTTTGGTTCAAGTGATTTCAATCAATTTGGCCTAGGTTTGATTTTGACTCATTTAGATTCATATAGGTCAAATGGGTCAAGTTGAGCAATTTGACCAAATTGGCCAAATTAGCTTGGGTTAGGTGTTGGTTCAGGTTCAATTGATCAATTGAATGGGATTGTGGGCTTTGGTTTGAATCAATTTGGATTTAATTTAGTTTTTGGCTAATTTAACCCTTTAGGTCAATTTGGGATAAGTTGGTCAATTGGGTCCAATTGGTCAAACTCGTCTCAATTATGGCTTTGGTTAAGTTCAATAATCAATTTAGAATGAACTTGAGCCATTGGTTGTAATCAATTTGGGTTGGATCATGATTTGAACTATTTTTGCCTTTAGGTCAATTTGGGTCAACTTAGGTGGCCAATTGGGTTTGATTTGTCTTAATTGATGGTCAAGTCATGTTCAATCATTGATCATGGGTTGATGTAAATCAATGGTTTCAATTGATTTGGTGTACGATAGGTTTTGGCTAGTTTGGGTTCATATGAGTTAAAGGGTTGACTTAGTCAAATGACCAAGTTGATTTGGTTTGACCCAATTTAAGACAATTGATTATCCTATGGTGGTCAATGGTCACGGTATGAGGTTTGGATGGGCTTGGTTCAATCCAGTTTGGGTTAGATTAGAACTTGGTTCAAATGGGTTCTTTAGGTTACTTTGGGTCAAGTGAACCTAAATTGGTTAATTGGCTTGGTTTTTATTTGATTAAGGTTTAGTTGAATTTATATATGAGTTTAGGATTGAAATAAAAATTCAACTACAATCAATTTGGGCTATGATAGGTTTTAGTTCATTTGAAATTTTCAAGTCAAAAGGACTAAGTTGGGCTTGACTTTAATTTTTCTTGATGATTGTATATTTTATTTATATTTGGATAGATGATTAAAGGAATGATTGATTCAAGAGAAAATCCTTTGATTTTGGCTTGATTTAGATAAGAATTGGCTAAGTCCAAGGAATTAGCTTAAAGGATTTAGATTGGGATTTGATTTAATTTTGGATTTGGTTTTGGTCATTTGAATGTATATTTCATTTATATTTTGGAAGATGATTAAAGGAATAATTTATTTATGAGAAATTCAATTAAATTTGAAGTGATTTGGAGACAAATTTGACTAAGCTCATGGAGGTGGGTCCATATGGCTTAAGAATGGTCTTGACTTGACTTGATTTAGTTTTGCTCATTTGAATGTGGGTTTCATTTATATTTGTGAAGATGATTGAAGGAATAATTGATTTATAAGAAAATCAATTGAGTTTGACTTGATTTAAATGGGATTTTGGCTGAGCTTATGCAAGTGGATCACATGGCTTAAAAGGGATTTGGAGCTTGGATTTGATCTTGGGTTTCAATCATTTGGTGTTGAATTTGGATTTGATAAATGATTGAGGTATTGAATTGATCTTGGAGAAAATCAATTGAATTTGAATTGAATTGGATTTAGCTAGGGCTATGTTCATGGAATTCAATCATAAGGCTTAGGAAGGGTTTTGAGCTTGGATTTGAGGTAGAGATTGATTGTAGATTTTGGAAATTTGATTTTGAATTTGAATTTGGGGTTTGTTTTAAGAAGGAGAATATGAATTAGGTTTAGTTCATAGGATGGGCAAGTCTCCTTAAGTCCCTAAGGCATAATCTACCCCTAAGACTAGCCCTTCTAAGTCTCTAGGCTTAGGTTAAGTGTTCACCTAATCACTAGAAGTGTCTTGAGATTAAGGAACTCTTAATGTCTATAAGAGTCCTAGATCTATGATGAGGAGATTGAGAACTCACTCCAAAAGTGAGATCAACAATAACATTAGTCATACTTGTGATCAGAACACTTAACACTGTAAAACTTTCATCTTGCTTTTCAAGAATGATACCAACTGATCTAGATGTATATAAAAAGTAAAATCAATCAATCTCATATGAACGAGAAAAGTAGACACACCCTAAATTTGGCTAGCATAAGAAAGAGTTGTGTGAAGTACTTTTATTTCAAGTTATCTATCTAAATGTGAATCATAAATTACATGTAGACTCATGAATTCATGATATAATGTGTCATCTAGAATCTTACTAGCACGTTGCTTATCTATGTCTAACATAATGAATACTTGTGCTTAACCACCTTTTCTAGTAGAAGCATGGACTAGGGATAAGCTCATTTTAAGGAAATTTGACTTTGAAAAGAGGTCATATAATTCCTTATCTTGATTTGAAATTTTGGATGGATTTTAATTACTTGTTTTTATGAGTGTAGAATATATATCTTAAGTTTAATTATCATCATAGATAACCAATACTCATCTTCATAAAACATATGAACATTTTGCAATACAAAAAATAAATAGTAAAATGAGATGAATATTATATTTATTGTTCTTTAAGGACTTATTATCATATGCATCATTGAAAATAAGTCAACAAAATAACATCATGGCTCTAATCATATCATCTTAATACATCAAATATCGGGCTAATATTTTACATTTTTTGTGTCATTGCTAGATGAAAAATAGACCTAATATTGTGAATTTAATTTAATTATGGCATCTAAACAACATGTGTGATAGTACAAGTGTATAAACATTAAAGGCTATATGGCATGCTAGAAATATCATGCATTATAATTTAATTCAAATTTTTTAAAGAGAAGCCACTCTAATGATTTTTTACATGGCTATGTAAAACAATTAAAAAATAATTAGAGATATGCAAAATAATCTAAAAATGCTTGTATTTTATTATGCATGGATGTTTTTGCAAACATATCACTTGAATGATGTTGACCTTACTTTTGGAGTGAGTTCTCAACTTCCTCATCATAGATCTAGAACTCTTATAGATACTAAGAGTTCCTTAGTCTTAAGACACTTCTAATGACTAGGTGAACACTTAACCTAAGCTTAGAGACTTATAAAGGTTAGCCATAGGAATAAGTTATGCCTTAGGGACTTAGAAAAACTTTCCTACGCTATAGCCTAAACCCAATCCATTCTTTCCTTCTCAAACCAAACCTAAAATTCATACCAAACCAAATTTCCAAGACTCATAATCAAACTCATGATAAAATTCAAGCTCAAGATTTCTCCATAAAACCCCGTGATTAAATTCAAAAATCCTTCCTAAGCCCTTTGATTTCATCCTATGGACTTAGCCTTAACCAAATTCAAATAAATCCCAATTCAATTGATTTTCTCAAGAGATCAATTCAATCCTTCAATCATTTACCAAATCTAAATCCAAATTCTAAACCAAAAAAATCAATCTCAAATCAAATCCAAGATCAAATTTCCCTCTTAACCATTATGACTAACTCTCATAAGTTTAATCAAATATCAACCCAAATTATCCCAAACTTGATTGATTTCTTTATAAATCAAGTATTCTTTCATTTATATTCACAAATATAAATAAAATCCAAACTCCAATAGCCAAAACCAAATCAAACTAAATCAAACCAAGCCAAAATCCCTTCTTAAGCCCTATGGACCTACCTTCATAGGCTTAATCAAATCTTAAACCAAATCAACCCAAAATCAATTGGTTTCTTTATAAATTAATTATTTATTCATTTATATTTGCAATATAAATGAAACCCACCCTCCAATGACCAAAACTAAATCACAATAAATCAATTCCCTCCTTAAGCCCTTTTGACCTATATCCTTAAGCTTGGTCAAACTTGCTTCCAAATCACTCCAAACTCAAGTGGTTTTCTCATGACTCATTTATATCTTCATTTGTATCCCCAAGTATAAATGAAATATAAATCCAAATAGCCATAACCAAATCCAAAATTAAACCAAAACCCAATTTAAGCCTTTTTAGCCAATTTCTCGAACTTGGCTAAATCCTATCCAAATCAAGCCAAAACTAATGGATTTTCTCTCAAATCAATCATTCCTTCAATCATTTAGCCAAATATAAATATAAACTACAATTATCAAATCAAACTCAAGTCAGCCCAAGTTAGCCTTTTTGACTTGAAAACTTCAAATGAGCCAACATCCATTGAACTCCAAATTGATTGTGGTTGGATTTATATTTCAATCCTAGGCTCATATATGTGTTCAACTAAACTTGAATTAAGCCACAACCAAACCAATTGACCTATTTAGGTCTACTTGACCCAAAGTGACCTAAAGATCCTTTTTGAGCTAAGTTTTAATCTAACCAAAATTTGATTGAACTAAGCTCATCCAAACCTCATATCATGATCAACAATCATCCTAGGGTGATCAACTACCTTGAATTGGGTCAAACCAAGTCAACTTTTAGCCCAAATGAAACCTAATTAGCCAAAACCCACCATATACCAAATTGATTGAAAGCATTGATTCAAACTAATTTATAATCAGTGATTGGGTATGATCAAACCCTCAATTAAGCTAAACTAAGTCTAATTGACCATTTGACCTAAGTTGACCCAAACTGGTCTAAAGAGTCAAAATGGGTCAAATCATGATTTAACCCAATTTGATTGCAACCAATTGCTCAAGTTCATTCCAAATCAATTATTAAACTTGACCAAGGCCATAATTGAGCCTAATTTGACCAATTGGTCAACTTGACCCAACCTAGCCCAAATTAACCTAAAAGGTCAAATAGGCCAAAATCCAAATTAAACCCAAATCAAATCAAACCAAAGCCTACAATCATTTTCAATCAACTAATTGAACAACCAACACCCAATTTTAAAATTAATCAAATTGGTCAACTTGACCCATTTGACCCATTTGATTTCAAATGAGCCAAAATCAAACCTAAGCCAAACTAACCCAAATCATTCGAACCAAAAAATTTCAAAACATCATTTGAACCTAACCCAAGCCTTGGTTTAACCTAATTTGACCAATTGGTTAACCCAACCCAACATGAACCCATATGAATCCATTTGACCAAATGAAGCCTAAGAACCCAAAATCAACTCATGGGGCTTTGGTGGCTGACCAAAGCCAACCCAAATTGATCTTAATTCAACCCAAAATCTGCCCATAAGTAAAGTGGGCCCCACCCAAGGGGATTAGCCATTGGACAAACACCTTGGAATAGGATTCCATTCAAAAGTGGCAAAGTCCACTCTCTCCTTTTCTTGGCAGCCCTGAACTTTGCTATTTGGAGTATCATCAACCCCCATAGCCCACTCTAAGCACAATTGGATCAGCCATGGATCAAGGGAAACCCAACCTCATCCCCTTCACTCCAAACCGAACCCCATGGAAAAAGGGAGGAGGAAATCAGCCACCACCTGCCCATATCAGCCTTGGAGACTCCTCCTAAGATTTCCCCACTCGTGTGGGTACATGGACCCGATGGAGACAAGTCACTCAAGGCGGTGGCAAGAAAACATGATTGAATCCCTCCCATCCACCTCAGCAATTGAGCCCTAGAGACTGAAATGAAACTCATCAGCCATTTTCCAAAGCTCCCAAGCTCCCCCATTTTCTCCCTTCTCAGTTTTATGTCAAACTAAAATAAGGGAGGCCTCCCTTGATTCAAACTCATCCATCTCTCAACCAAACTTTAATCAAACTTGAACACACCATATTCATGTGTCATCGAAGCCATTGAAGCCATTTCCCAAGTTTCAAATCCACTAGAGATAGGAGTTCAACCAAAATAGCACGCTCAAAGGGAGGCATTCCACCTCAAACCAAAGCAATTGCTGTGAGCAGGGCCTCATCTCTACTAAACGAAGCTTCCTCAATCACTCAAACTTCTGGTCTTAGCTCCGGTGAGGTATGTCCATTAAAATTGATCCTTAGCTCATTTTTAGTTGGTCTTTTATGAAGTGAACATGAATGTGAGTCGATCATAGCCGTTGGATCCCTTTAGAACCTTCGTGCGAAGGTGTGGGCTCGATTTGGAGCCAATTCGATATCTGGTGATCTCGGATTGCACAAGATATAATGGATGGGTCCCCTCTTCTGCCTCCCATGTAGAGGAAGGATCATGAGCCATCCATTCTGTGCGATCAAAATGGATGGATCTGATTTGATCATGCTAGAGTCGCGATATTTCCTCCCTTAAGCCTCGAGTTTGATCTGCATCGTCCGATCCAAAATCAGATGACATGGATTAATACCACGTCCACTGCGACCTGATGTGGCATGCAAATGTGGCAATTTAAAGAACCAATTCCGTGGCGCCATGTGGAAAGCACGTCACGTCAATGCACCACGTGGTGCCGACGGGATTAAGTTTAATTAGGGCTGTTTAATTTATTTATAATGCGAAAATTTTTAAAATTTATAACTAATTATAGAAAAATTCAAAAAAATATAAATAAGAACTAATTTAGAAGGTATTTCAGAGGAGAATCCAACAAAATTATCATTATTTAAATTGAAACAATAATTTTTGCTTAATCAATGTTTAATTAAAAAAGCAATTAACCTAATTACTCTTTAGTTACTCATCTGATTAATTTTAAACTTTCTAGAGATGTTTAGGCGGATGACCTCTGCCTCCTTCATTTTTCTTGAATTTTATTAACTGATTAATTGGGGTAATCAATTGGTTAAGCCTTAATTACCCTTTTAACTTACTTAAGGATAATTAATCAAATTAACAGTAAATTAGTTAATTAATTAAGCTTAATGACCTCTATTAACAATGAAGGGACTTTAAAAAATGGATTGGGACCTTTCTTCTAATCTTTTCCTTAAGCCCCCATCATTTTCTTTAAAGAGTTAATCAAGAATTCATTAATCACTTAATTCACTTAATTAAAGTTTGGATTGCTACATAGTTTAATTAATTAAGCAAAGGGCTTGGGGATAGGGATTGAGGCCTCCTTCTTGGTCTCTTTCCTTAAACCAATTTTATCTTACTAATCCAGGATGGTTAAGGCTTAATTAATTGATTTATGGTTTATTTAATCTAACCCTAATTTCAAATCATCTTTAATTGGATTAATTAAACCTTGGTAGATCTTTAGATGTTTAATAATCTAAAGAAGCTTAATGAAATTATGATTGGTCCACATGCATAGAAATTATAAAAGTAATTAAATAAATCCCTTATACTTAATTAACTATTAATTATGAGCCAATCGCATTAGGCCCCCTCTATATCTTAGGAGCATTGCTAATTTACTTTCTTATGTTGTTGCATATCATGTTTGCTCATCATTATTTAGTTAATTAACTTAAGGTGATGTAGGTAAGGGTTAGTTAATTTATTTAATTCCTATCTTAACTTAATCTATCCATGAAAATGAACTTAATCACTCCTCATTAAACCTAATTAATTTACACAATTGGGGATGGGTTAAGATCAGCAAAGTAAGCCTCAATTTCATAAATCAAAACCAAAACATAAAGCAAAAGTTACTTTAAGAAACTTTGGTTCATCTTAAATAAGCTTATTTAATGTGATTGTCCTTGGGAATTAGTTGGATTGAAAGAAATTACATGCTTGTGTTTCTTTATTTATTTTCAATCATATTAAAGTGTTGTATACCACTTGATTCATGCATCCATTTCTTCAAAAATCAATAATAAATAAATAATTTCCTTTATGTAAAATTTGCATGTGTTGACTTAATTAGAAATATGTGTGGCTATTATCACTATTAAATCTTAAATATATTTTCAAAAGCTTATTAATGAATAATAATACATGTTGTGATATTAGCTATACATATATAGGAGGTGCATGTGAATATATGCTCAGTGTATTGTTGACCTCACTTTTGAAATGAGTTATCAACTTCCTTATCATAGATGTAGGACTCTTATAGACATTAAGAGATCCTTAGTTTTAAGACACTTCTAGTGATTAGGGGAACACTTAACCTAAACCTAGAGACTTAGAAGGTTTAGCCATAGGAATAGGTTATGCCTTAGGGACTTAGGAAAACTTGCCTACCCTATGGCCTAAACCCAACCTATGCTTTCCTTCTCAACCCAAACCTCAAATTCAAATATCAAATCAAACTCCAAATTATAAATTAAATTCCAAGTCAAATGATTCAATCCCATGATCAAATCCAAATGCCAAAAGCCTTCCTAAGCCCTTTGATTTTGTTTTATGGACTTAGCCTTAACCAAATTCAAATCAACCGCAATTCAATTGATTTTCTCAAATATCAAAATATCAAATCATAAATCAATTCTAAACCAAACAAATCAATCTCAAATTAAATCCAAGACCAAATTTCCCTCCTAAGTCTTATGAACCACTATCATAAGCTTAGTCAAATATCAATCCAAATTATCCCAAACTCAATTGATTTTCTTATAAATAAATTATTCCTTCATTTATATTCACAAATATAAATAAAACCTGCCCTCCAATGACCAAAAATTAATCAAACTAAATCAATTCCCCACTTAAGCCCTTTTGACCTACATCATTAAGTTTGGTCAAATTTGCTACTGAATCACTCCAAACTCAAGTGATTTTCTCATAACTCATTTATATCTTCATTTATATTTTCAAATATAAATGAAATATAAATTCAAATAGCCAAAACCAAACCCAAATCAAATAAAAAATCTAATTTAAACCTTTTTTAGCCAATTTCTTGAACTTAGCTAAATGATACTCAAATCAATTCAAAACCCATGGATTTTTTCATGATTCAATCATTCCTTCAATCACTAACCCAAATATAAACATAAACTGCAATCATCAAATCAAATCCAAGCTGACCCAAGTCAAACCCAAGTTAGCCCTTTTGACTTGAAATTGTCATATGAACCAAAATCCATATGGATTTAAACCATTTGTAATTAGATTTATATTTCCATCTCAAACCCATTTATCAATACAACTAAACTTTAATTAAGCCACAATCAAGCCAATTGACCCATTTAGATCCACTTGACCCAAAATGACCTAAAAGACCTTTTTGAGTCAAGCCCTAATCCAACCCAAATTGGATTGAACTAAGCCCATCCAAACCTCATAACATGATCAACAATCATCATAGGTTAATCAATTATCCTGAATTGGGTCAAACCAAGTCAACCTAGCCTGTTGACTAAGTCAACCTTTAGCCTAAATGAAACCTAAACTAGCCAAAATAAACCATATGCCAAATTGACAAAAACCTTTGATTTAAACCATTTCATAATCAATGATTGAACATGGCCAAACCCCCAATTGAGCCAAACCAAATCCAATTGGTCATTTGACTCAAGTTGACCCAAATTGGCCTAAAAAGCCAAAATAGGTCAAATCACAATCCAACCCAAATTGATTGCAACCCAAATTGATTATTGAGCTTGACCAAAGCCATTATTGAGCCCGATTTGACCAATTGGTCAACCTAACATAACCTAGCCCAAATTGACCTATAGGGTCAAATTAGCTAAAATCCAAATTAATTCTAAATTAAACCAAACCAAAGCCTATAATAATTTTCAATTAGCCAATTGAACTTGACTCAACACCTAACCTAACCTAATTTGGTCAATTTAGTCAAATTGGTCAACTCGACCCATTTGACCTATATGAACCCAAATGAGCCATAATCAAATCCAAAGCAAATTGAACCAAACCAATGACACCAATACACTCCAAATAGACATGTGAACTTGACCCAACCCTTAGTTTGACCTAATTTGACCAATTGGTCAACTTGACCCAACCTAACCCAATTTGACCTAAATAGGTCAAATCAAGCTAAATCAAATCAAATGAACTCCAAATCACTTGAAATTTAGGCTAACCCACTTTTGGCCTATCCCAAATCTATCCAAATCAAACTCATAGCCAAATGACCACTTTGCTCTTGGGACTAGGGCATCCCATGAGATAAGACACACCTTTGGTCATTTCCTTTCGTTGGCCACTTGACACCCATTCATAGGTCCACTTAGGCATCAAGGACCATGGTTGACCTGACCCAAGGGTGGTTGGGTTGGCCATGACTCATGGGGAGGTGAAATCACCTCCTCATTCCCATTAAAGCTTTTCAAACCACCAAGGACACCCATTACTCCCATGGCAGCCACCTCCAACCCTCCTCCGCTCATGTGAGGCCAAGTGGAGTGATTCTCTGCCCAAACTGAGCTCCCCATCACAGCCATTAATCCAAAATGCTGAAACCATCATCACCATCCAAGCCAAGGAAGAAGGGGGTATACCCCCCTCATTCTCACTCAAACACACACACTCACACTCGATTCAACCCTAGCAGCCAAAGAGAGACATCCCAGAGCTTCCCCTTGCATTTCCCGAGCTCCCCAAAATCCCTATTCTTTTTTTTACATGAAACTAAAATAGGGAAGCATACTAGTGATTCCCATTTCTCTATTTCACAACCAAAGTGCAATTAACTTTGCACACACCATCCTTGGACCTAGATGAGCCAAAACGAACCCAAGCTTCTCAACGGTTGGAGGGTGGAGTTCGATCAAGATTGATTTCTTACATGTCATGGGTTGGTCTTCCGAGCAAACTACACCAAATCAAGCTCATGTGGCTCAACAGGGCTTCATTTCTGTCAAATGAAGCTTCCTCAATCACTGGAACTACCAGTCACAAGCTCTAGTGATGTATGCCATTAAAACCAATCTTTAGTTTAAAATATGTTGGTCATTTATGAAGAAAACTTGTATCTCGTGTGATCCCCACAGTTAGATGTGCTTGTTGTGCTTCCCCAAAGGTTTGGGATCAATTTGATCTCCATATGAGCTCGGGTGAGCTCGGATCAAGCGACGATCGATGGACGATATTCGTTGCTCACCGCTCGGGAGGAGACAGATTATGGACCATCCATTCCACATGATCAGAATGGACGGTCCTGATCTAATCAAATGTAGAACCCCTCTTTATTCTTCGAAATCACACGTTTAATCGTGCCTGTCCGATCTTAGATCGGATGGCCCACGCAGAAAGCACGTTCCGCCATTGTACGCATTAGCATTTGACGTGATAACTTAAATAACTAATCTCATCGTGCCATGTGAAAAGTGCACTGTGTCAACTACCATGTGGTGCTGATAGGATTAGGGAGTTAATTAGGTTAATTAATCTATTTTTTAATGCTAAAATTTCCAATATTCATAATTAATTGTTAAAAACTCCAAAAAAAATATAAATGTAAGCTCATTTTAAAGGTATTTTAGAGGAGAATCCATTAAAATTATTAATAATTTTTTATTTAATTAAGGTTTAATTAAAAATTTAATTGGCCTAATTACTCTCTGATTAATTATCCATTTAATTTCAAACTTTTCAAAGATGTTTAGGGGGATGACCTCTACTTCCCCTATTTTTCTTGGGATTTATTGGATAGTTAATTGGGGAAATCAATGGATTAAGCCTTAATTACTCTTCTATCTTAATTAATGATAATTAAGCAAATGAACAGTAAATTGATTAATCAATTAAGCTTATTAACCTCTGATAATGGTGATGAAGCTTAGGGAAATGGATTGAGACCGCTCTTTCAATCCTTTCCTTAAATCATCTTCATTCCTTCTTTAAAAATTAATTAATTAAAACCCATTAATTAATTAAATTATTCAAAATCCAAATCATACCTGAACTTTAATTAACTAATTGAAATTATTTAGGGATTGAGACTTAGGCTCCCATTTTTGTCTATTTCCCTAAGTCTATTTCATATTGTTGATTAAGGATAATTAAGATTTAATTGGATAATTAATGAACTTAATTAATTTGATTGAATCTACTTCTCTAATTAACTTTTGTGTTGTTCTTTGGGTGTCCAATAACCTAAAGAGAGAGTTAATGAAATTATGGTTAGCTCACATGTGTGAAAAAATCATAAGAGTAATTAATTGAGCTCCTTAAGCTTAATTAATTAATAATTATGAACTAATTACATTAGGTCTCTTTCATTTCATAGGAGCATTGCTATTTACTTTTATATGTGATTGTATATCATATTAGCTCATAATTGTTTAATTAATTACCTTAAGGTGACATAGGTAAGGGTTAATAAATTGATTTAATCCATGTTTAACTTAACCAATTCTTAAAATCAACCTAATTGCTCTTTATTAAATCAAATTAATTCACACACATGGAAATGTTATTAGGATCAGCAAACCTCTTCCACATTTCATAAATCAAATCAAACATGAAATTAAAAGTGGCTTTAACAAACTTTGGTAATATGATTGTCTTTAGGAATTAGTTGGATTGAATGAGATTGTATGTTTGTTTTTCTTTACTTCTTTCCAATCATATTAAAATATTATATGTCATTTAATTCATGCATTCATCTCTTTAAAAATTAATTAAATAAAAAATAATTTCCTTTATGTCAAATTTGTATGTGTTGACTTAATTAAAAATATGTGTGGCTATTATCACTATTAAATCTCAAACATATTTTGAAAAGCTTCTTAATAAATAAGAATATGTGTTGTGACTTTAAGTTTATATATATAGGAAGTGCGTGTGAATATAAAATTAGTGTATGAAGTGAAGTTTCTTTCTTATATTCATATATTGATTTGCATAAGAAAGAATGTTAGCGGGTATATTAGTCTGGACATCCCAAAGACGCGCGGCTTTAAGTAACCCTAAGGAGGTTCATACCTCATCGCTTAGTGTATAAAAATGGTGAGCTACTTGCTTGACTTCATTCTTATGCATTTTTGACATTAGAATTTAGATAGAGCTTTAATTCATGTACACAAATAAATCAATTAAATTGAATCCAATCTTTGTATAATTTTCATTTCTGTAGTTTCTTGCACATTTGTGTATATATATATATATATATATATATATATATATATATATATATATATATATATATATATATATATATATATATATAAGAATATTTTGTATATTATTACGAACATCTCTGGACTACCTTTAAGTAGCCTTAAGGAGGTTTCTACCTCACCCCTTAGTGCAAATAATGGCATTGTACACTAAAATTCTTATATATATATATATATATATATATATATATATATATATATATATATATATATATGTATGTATGTATGTATGTGTGATACAACTAGTGGATGAAAACCATAACTTAAACAAACCAATTCTACGTTTGCATGATTCTCATTCTTATAGTTGCTTATACATCCATATGTCTCTGAGGATAGCTGGTATATTAGTCTGGACATCCCAGGGATGCATGACTTTAAGTAGCCCTAAGAAGGTTCCAACCTCACCCCCTTAGTGTAAGTCAATGGCAATGTACTTGCTTAAAACTCTTACACATTTGTGTGTACATTTGGCTAATGAATGAAAATCCCCTTTTATATTAAAAAGAAACATGCATTCATACTTCATTCAAGTGGTTGAATTGATTAATCATGTAACTTAAAGCTCTTTGCTTATACTTTTGCATAAGAATTTCAATAGAGCTTTAAATTAATATGATAAAATAATTCAATCAAATGAAATATCAATTTCAAATACATTTGCTTACTTTCATCATTCAAGTATGCTAAGATATAAATTGCATGTATAGGTATGTTTAGGACTTAACTATATACATGTTATATATGATAGAAATAAATAAACAAACATGTGTCATTTGATGGTAGTTCATTTCAATTAATCTTGAGATGCCTTTTTTATTGAATGGGTTTATTTAAAATGAACTTAAACCTAGGACTAATGAAAATACATAATAAGCCAAGCATTAAAGAGAATTATTTAATTAATTAGCTTTGGGTGTGGCTTAAGGTAGGGATAAAAGAGAGTGAGCCTCTCTTTTCTTCTTTTTATAACACTTAATTGTTAAGTGTATACCAAGTGAAATAAAGGAAAACATTAAGTAAAAATTACAAATCAATTAAACCACTTAAATTGAAATCATCCTTTTTAATTAAGTCCTTTTTTACTTAGAAATTTATAATAAAGCTTAGTTAGGATATACCACACAAGCCTTAATGTACACATTAGAATTAAGTCACCACTTCTAGCATTATGTTAGGGCGATGCATGATTTGATGTATGTTTTATTTTGTGGTGTATTATTTTAGACTGGATGTTAGGATGTATATTTCGTAGACTGGATATTAGGTCGTTATTAGCCTAATTATATCTTTTGCAGGGGATTGTGCTTAAGGGGCTGCTCAAAAATAAATATAAATGCTCTCTTTGCAAGTTGCTTAAGCCCCTAAGCATAATCCAAGTTAGGACAGGTGGGCTTGGTTACCCATGTGCATGGTGCTAAGTCCAAATTACAAATATAACTACTTGGGTGTATGTGTGTTTAGTAACACTTATCTTGCAGGTGTAGTTAAATTTACTTTTCTTATTTTTAATATAATTTTACATTAAGAATTAGGATTAGTGTTGTGGGAGAATTAGGATAAGCATTGGCTAGAAAGACTATGTCTTGTGTGCCATGTGATTCCTTGAAGTGAGCCAAATCATTTAAGCAAAGAGGAGGAAAGAAGCCATCAAGATTTGAAGATGAAGACGCCCATAGCATGTATTCATTCTTAATTGTATTTATTCTTTTGTAATCCGGGTTATATAAGGGTAGAGCTCGGCTACCCATTTTTCTTTTCGGGTTGTATGGCAGTACCCAACCGCACCGGCCTTTTATTCTTTTATGCTAATTATAAAATTATTTGATATTTTATTTAGCTTGTGCATTAGAAATGGCATGCCCTCTTATAGTTTTTTTTTTTGTATTGATGCTTTAATGTGTGACCTGGATCCGATTAGGCACTTATGAAAAAATAAATTTTCTATTCAACTATAACTTATAATTAAATTTTTAAACAACTTATAAAAAGTCTAGGCATTAAATCAAGATAATTAAAAGATTTAGCAACCCCTTAGCTGTATGGTTGTATGTCTAATATCATGCATGCATCTTCTACCACTCTTGTAAAAATGAGGGCCTCCTTCCATGGGAACGCTTGACCTATGAGAGAAACTCTTCTTGGAGAACTTCTCTTGATTTGTCCCATAACTCATTTCAATATGGATTTAAGCATACAAAAATCCTATGACCTTTGTCAAAATGAAGTGTCAAATACAAATAAAATTTGAAAATATTTGCATTAGATAAAGTCATTACTCATACCATTCATGCTTTAGTCTCTTTAGGGAGTGGGTTTAAGGACTTTAATCTCTTTCTAAATAATAACAACCTAACTATCTTGCAATTCATATAACTTGGCCACATGGATTTAAAGCGTAGGAAGAGTTAGTTGGCTGCCACTCCAGGTGATTGTAAGTTTAGTAGTCGGGTGATTTATCCTCTCTTGTGGAGGTAAACCATATACACATCTTCACTTAGATTTAGGTTGTGCTTTGGTTCTTACTAAAGTTCCCTAGATTTAGGATCCGAGATAGCTATTTCTTTCAGGCTATAAGCATAAATCCTCACCTCTTAGGCATTTTCATAATCTTGTATTATAGAATTATAAGTCCTAATTTTTTAATAAAATTTTAATTCAAATACATAATTCTCCTCAACTTCAAATATATAAAGCCCAATCATATGATAGATTGTAATGCTCACTAGGTCTCCAAGTATCATGAGCCTCCTCTACTCATCTCCTTTGGCTTCCAAAAATAAGTCTCTCCTTTTGAACTTTCCCAATTGATTTTCTAAACATAGCCAATTTATTGATAGTTCTATCTTTGAAATCTTTGGAGATAACAATTTCCTACTTTAATCGAGAGTATTACTAAGGAACTCACCTTCCTTATGATGTAATTAACTATGGGGGCTTATCCCCATAGGGAACTTTAGAACTCAGTTTAAATAAACCCTACTTTATTCATCCATGTAAAGTAGGAGAAAAATCTCTAGTATATTCGAAGACTTATCATATCTCAGGAGTCCTTATTAGGTGATCAGGTCTATTATAGAGTGGTAATTTCTATCTTTTCAAGATAGTGCACCATTCTTTAATGTCGTAGCCCATCACCTCAATAATTACACCCTCATATCTGCATGGTGTCCCCCATTCACATAATCAAAAATAAACACCACATGTATGAAATGAAGTTTCTTTCTTTCATTCATATGTTGATTTGCATAAGTATGAATGTTAGTGGGTATATTAGTTTGGACATTCCGGGGACGCACAACTTTATGTAGTGCCAAGGATATTCCTACCTCACTCCCGTGGTGAAAAATAATGGTGACATACCCGTTTGAATTCATTCGTATGCATTTTGATAGTAGAATTTGCAGAGATCTTTAATTCATTCACACAAATAAATCAAATGAATCAAATTCATTTTTTTTTCAGAATTTTCTATTCTTATATTGCTTATACATCCATATGTATTTAAGAATAGTGGGTATATTAGTTTGGACATTCCGGGGACACACGACTTTAAGTAACCCCAAGAAGGTTCCTACCTCACTCTCCTGGTGCAAAACAATGGCGATGTAATTGCTTAAAACTTTTCATACATTTGAATGTATATTTAGCTAATGAATGAAAACCCTATTTTCTATAAAAGTCATTTTTATGCATCTTACATTTAAGTGTGCCAAAAAGATATTGCATGTATAGATATGTTTAGGGCTTAATTATATGCATGGTATATATGATGGAAAGAAATGAATGGATAGGTGTCATGTAATAGTAGTTCATTCCAATTAATTTTAAGATGTCTTTCTTATTCAATGAGATTATTTAAAGTGAACCTAAACTTAGGATTAATTTAAAATATGTAATAAGCCATTCAATAAAGAGAATTGAATAGTTAATTGGCTTTAGATGTGGCTTAGGGTGGGGATAAAAGAGAATGACCCTCTCTTTTCTTCTCTTTATAACACTTAGTTGTTAAGTGTAAACTAAATGGAACAAAAGAAAAAAATAAATAAGAATTCCAAAATTAACTAAATCACTTGAAGTGAAACTACCCTTCAAATTAAATATCTTCATACTTAGAAAATAACAATAAAGCTTAGCTAAGGCATACCACACAAGCCTTAATACACACACTTTAGATTAAGTCACCACTTTTAGCCTTATGTTAGGGAAGTGCATGGTTTGATGTATATTTTATTTTATGATGTATTGTTGTAGACTGGATGTTAGGGTGTATGCTTATTTGTTAAGTGATTAGCTTATATTTTGCAGGAGATTGTGCTTAAGAGATGCTTAAAATAAATATAAAAGTTCTCCTTTGCAGGTTGCTTAACCCCTAAGCACAATCTAAATTAAGATAGGTGGACTTGGTTACCCATGTGCAAGGTGCTAAGTCCAAATTATACATATAATTGCTTGGGTTGTATGGTGTGTTTAGCTAATACTTATCTTACAGGTGTTACTAGATTTACTTTTTCTATTTTTGGATATAATTTTACATTAGGAATTAGGATTAATGTTATGGGAGATTAAGATGAGCGGTGGCTAAAAGGCTTTGCCCTGGGAGGTCCCCGTGATGCCTTTGAAGCAAGCAAATCCAAAGGAGGAATGAAGGAGAAATGAAGAAAGAACATATGAAGACCCCCCATAATATTTATTCAATTAATCAATTATAATTATTCTTTCATATACCGGGTTATATAAGGGTAGAGTTCTGCTACCCATTTCTCTTTTCGGGTTGAACGGCGGTACCCGACCGTGTCAGCCAATTATTCTTTTACGTTGGGTTTATAAATTGTTTGATGCTTTGTTTACAATTATGTAATAGAAATGGCATGTATTTTTCTAGTTTCTTCATGTATGATGATTTAATGTGTGGCCTCGATCTGGTTAGGCTCTTAGAAAAAAATACACTTTCTACTGCCCCAACAATAACTCATAACTAATTTTCTAAACAACTCATAACCTCATTTAAAGCCTAAGTATCAAATCAAGATAATTAAAAGATTTAGCAACCTCTTTGTTGGATGTTGTCTGCTTAAGATCATGCATGTCATCTTATTTCACTTTTGCTAAGAGAGGGTTTCCATCCTCGTACGATTGTGAAAGACTTGACCTTTAAGGTTCTCCCTTGTGGTGGAAAACACATCTTTCTCTCTGATTTAGCCAATAACATCATTTCATCATGCATTTAGACATATAAAAATCCTATGGCCTTTATCAAGATGAAGAGTCCAAAATCAAATAAAAATTAATAAAACTTGCATTAGACTAAGTCATTGTTCATACCACTCATGCTCTAGTCTCTTAGGGAGTAGGTTTAAGGACTTTAGTTTCTTTTTAAATAATAACATCCTAATCATCTTGCAAAATATATGACTTGACCACATGATTTTAAAGCATAGGAGGAGTTAGTTGGCTACCACTTCAAGTGGTTATAAGTCCAGCAGTCAGGTGGTCTACCCTCTCTTATAGAGATAAATAATATACCAATTTTCTCCTTAGATTTAGAATGTGCTTTGGCCCTCGCTAAAGCTCTCTAGATTTAAGATCTGAGGTTGTTGTTTCCCCTCATGCTACAAGCATAAATCCTCACTTTCTAGGAATTTCTACAATCTTGTATTGTGAGATTATAAGTCCTAGTTTTTAAATAAATTTTAGTTCAAATAAATAATTATCTTCAATTTCAAATATATAGAGCCAAACCATAGGATAAATTAGAATGCTCACTAGGTTTCCTAGTATCATGAGCATCTCCTACTCATCTCCTTTGATTTCGATAAAATAAGTCTCTCCTTTTGATCTATCCCACTTGATTTTCCAAACATAGCCAATTTATTGATAATCTTATCTTTGAAATCTTTGGAGACAATAATTATCTACTTTAATCGAGAGTATTCCTAAGGAACTCATCTTTTTTAGGATGTAATTAACTATGGGGGCTTGTCCCCGAAGGGAACTTTAGAACCCAGTTTAAATAAACCCTACTTTATTCATCCATATAAAGTAGAGGAAAAATATCTGGTATATTTGAATACCCATCATGCCTTAGGAGTCCTTATTAGGTGATTATGTCCATTATAGAGTAGTGATTTTTATCTTTTGAGATAGTGCATTATTTCTTGATGTCGTACTTGATCACCCTAATAAGTACACCCTCAAATCTGCATGGTGTCCCCCATACATATATTTAAAAATGAACACCACAAATGCATAACAATAAAATATGATTATGTCTCAAACAGTTTTTCTTTTAAAATATATACCATGTAAATAATAATTGCATTATTTTTAAATGCAATAAACATCTCATCCAATATGTTGGATTTAAATAAATTACTTCATAATTTATTTAACATTAAAATAAACAATTTTTAATATTGAATATATCTTAATAAAATTTTATTCAAATTCAAAATATTCAAAATTATATTTTTATAGTGCAAACATAGGTTTGGTGAACATATTACATGAATGCATAATAATTAAATATGATTATATTTTAAACATTTTTATTTAAAAATACATAATATGTAAACAATAATTGCATGCTTTTCAAATGCATAAAACATCTCACACAATATATTGGATTTAAATAAATTACTCTAATAATTTACTTAAAATTAAAATATTTTTTTAATATTGAATATATCATAATAAGTTTTATTCAAATCCAAAGTATTCAAAATTATATTTCTATAGTGCAAACATAGGTTTGGTGGTTTGAACATTTAATATACATGTTATATAAATATTTTTATCTTCTTATAATGTAAAAATCACAATATATAAATAATAGAAAACTCATATAAACTATATAAAATTTTAAATAAATATAATGCATGCATTTTATATTGTGCTGTTTATTTTTGGATGTGGGGTGGACACTATGCAGATTATAGGGGGTATTTATTGAAGTGATCGGGAACGACATTGAGGTATGATGTACTATCTTAAAAGATAGGGGCATTACCCTACAATGGAGCTAATCACCTAATAAGGACTCTTAAGGCATGATGGGCCTTCAAATATACTAGAGATTTTTTTTCCCTGCTTTACATGGATGCATAAAGTATAGTTTATATTAAGTCGGGTTCTTAAGTTCCCTATGGAGGCAAGCCTCCATAGTTAATTACACCATAGGAAATGAAATTCTCTAAGAATACTCTCGATTAAAGTAGACAATTATCATCTCCAAAGATTTCAAGATTAGACTATCAAAGTATTGGCTATGTTTGAAAAATCAATTGGAAAAGTTCAATGAGAAGACCTATTTTTGGAATGCAAAGGGAGGAAGTAGGAAATGCTCATCATACTATGAAGCCTAGTGAACATTCCAATCTATCCTATGGTGAGGCTTTATATATTTGAAAGAGAAGAGATTTTATTCATTTGAGTTGAATTTTATTAGATTGATAGGGCTTATAATCCATAAACACAAGATTGTGAAAATGTCTAAGAGGTGAGGATTTATGCTTGTAGCCTAAAGGAAATAGCTACCTTGGATCATAAATCTAGGGAGCTTTAGTATGAGCTAAAGCGTGACCTAAATCTAAGCGATGGGTGGACATGATGGTTTGCCTCCACAGGAGAGGATAAATCGTTCAACTTCTGAACTTACAACTGCCTGGAGTGTCACCAGCTAACACCTTCTATGATTCAAAATCATGTGGTACAGTCTTATGAATTGCAAGATAGCTAAGGTAATTATTGAATTGGAAAGAGACTAAACTCCTAAAGTCACTCCCTAAGAGACTAGAGCATGAGTGGTATAAGCATATAACTTAATCTACAAATGCAAAATCTTTTCAAATTTTAATTCATTTTTTGACACATCATTTAGAAAAAAGGCCTTTAGGATTTTTATATGCCTAAATGCATGATAAAATAGATTATTGGCCAAATCAAAAGAGAGAGGGTGAAACTCTATCAGTAGGGATTGCTCTCATGGATCAATCGGTCCCTATGCATGTAAAGATAGAGGCCCTTATTTTACATGAGTGACTCAAGATGATATGCATGATGTGAGACATATAACCATACAACTAAGGGGTTGTTTATCTTGATTATAGCCTAAACTTTATGGTGAGGTTATGAGTTATTTAAAAATTTAATTATGAGTGATTAATTTGGTAAAAAATTTATTTTATTCTAAGAGCCTACTGTATCCGGGCCACACATTAAAGCATCAATCATAAAAAACTATGAAAAGCATGTCATTTCTTATGCTCAATTTAAACATGACATCAAATAATTTTATAGCTATCGTAAAAGAATAAGAGGTCGGTGCGGTCGGGTATCGTCGTATAACCCGAAAAGAGAAAAGATGGGTAGTCGAGCTTTACCCTTATACAACCCGGTATATAAAAGAATAATTACAATTAGAAATTAATACATGTTATGGTGGTCTTCATTCTTCACTCTTCCATCTTCCTCCTTCTTTCTCCCTTCTTTGATTTAGATGTGCTTGCTTCAAAGGCATCACATGGCACCCTAGGACAAAACCTTCTGGCCACTGCTCATCCTAATCCCCCATAGCACTAATCCTAATTCATATTAAAAAAATTACATTCATATAAGAACGAGTAAATCTGACTACACCTACAAAATAGAGGTTAGCTAAACACATATATAATCCCAAGCAGTTATATGTATAATTTGAACTTAACACCCTGCACATGGGTAACTAATCCTAATTCTTATGGCCGAGTCGCTGATAGGTCTGTTACTCAATATGCCACAAAGGTCATAATAAGGGATCCTCCTACTTCATTAGCTCAAAGACAAGAGCATCTAAATCTCCAAATCCCTCCAACCTGGTGAGTTCAAGTGGCCCAAACTATGGTCATAAAGTCATTTCCAAAATCCAACAAAAAAAATATCCTCATTCAACAAGGCACTAAGTCGAGTTTGGTATTAATATAAAATGTGAAATCTCAACTTCTTCAATATGCCTGTTAAGCAGAAAGCAAAGATCGAAGGAAACTCTTTTTCAGTAAGTCCAATCAAGCAGAAAGAAAGGGACTGAAGAAGTCACTCTAATGTTCATACAAAGCCAAAGGCAGGAGGGAGTCATCAACATGTCATGTGCATTACGCTGGCGTGGGGTGATGACTCTTTGTCATTGACCAAACACAGGCTCACAGGGCTAGGTCATTTGCTGACATTCTTCTATAAGCCCATGAAAGCAGAAAGCTAGGGCAGAAGGTAAGTTTGTATCACCTAACAAGTCTTTAAGATAATTTAGGGAATTCCTTTGCCAAATTCGTCAAGGCATAAAGTGAGGATAGAAGAAAATATGAACCATAAAATCTTGAGATTGAATCTTCAACAAGTCTGGCACAAAGTATAGTACCGAAGACATTCTCATCTCATCAATAAATCATCAACTCCATTAAGTCCACAAAGGCACAAGACCAGGATAGAAGAAAAATATAAATTTTAAACTTTCAAGAGGAAGTCTTCAATAAGTTCGAAAGCATAAAGCATAGGACTAAAGACATTCCAAATTCTCTTAATAATTATTGCGAAAGCTCCCCCTATTAGACAGGGGGCATTTTTATATATTTATCTGAGTTGATATCATGCTTTTAGCCGAGATCTTTAGAAAGATACATATTATGATTGAAAATATATCACGCCCATTTTACATTAAAAGGGAATCAAGCTTTGTAATGCATTTTTGAACTAATATGTAATCCCCCTGTTAGATAGAAGCCTTTTTTTATAATGAAGGTTGTTCAATCATCTCTTGTGAAATAGGAGAACTTTTTACATATGTTCAGGTTGACATCAAGCTTTATGCCGAGATCCCTGAATATATCTATAATTATTATTGTTAAAGTTATAGGTCTTGTAAGAACCAAAAGAATCTATTTCTATACATGAAAAGACAGCCATAAATATCAAAAGTTTGTCTCTCAAATTTGTCAAATTCTGAAGATCAAGTTATAAGAACTCCCAATTTCGGAAGCTTCAATCAACTATGTTAGAAGAATATTAACATCTACATCTTCAAGTCTAGGACATAGATGGGTTCTAAAGGTCAAACTCAACAAGCCCATAAATGGTCGAGTTGTTGACGCTCTCCTCACTTAACAAGCCATAAGAAAAGGCTGTAATAAAAGAGCCCTCATTCATTAGTCTGGTGATAAAACTACCAATCCACCACAGCTTAAGTTGAAGACCCAAGTAGGTTCTAAAGGTCAAACTCAATAAGCCCATAAATGATTGAGTTGCTGATGCACTCCTCACTCAACAAGCCATAAGAAAAGGCTGCAGTGAAAGATCCCATGCTCGTTAGTCTAATGATGATAGCTATTTAATTTTAAACCAAATTTAGCTTAGTGATTACAGCAGCTATAATCCAATTGATCTTTCTAGTTGATTGATATACTAAGACAATCTGAGAAAATAACTCTTAACCTAGAGCTGCCTCAAATCAATCTCTATATTGCTTGTAAGGTGATATCCTAATCTATTTTCAAACAGCTTGATCAAACACAGAACACAGATCAAAGCCAATTTCCTCATGAAGTTTGCCAAAGTAGAAAGCACAGGATAGAGGAAGTAATTCCATAGTTCATATGAAACCAATGGTTGAACTAAAAGAATTATGTGGTTATTCAGTCTGTTAAAGCACACATTGCAAGACTGACAACTTAATATTATAAACCTCTTATAAGCCAAAAGATTGGGTCATCTGTATGCAACCTTCAATGAGCCTGTCAAAGCAACAAGCACAGGACTAAAGACATGCATACACTCCCTGATTAGTCAATATGGATAAATCAGGTCAATCTTTCATCAAGTTCATCCAGCCTAAATCTAGGATAGAAGAAATTTCAAATCTCAAAGCAAACAAACTAATTGTTCCATCAAACCCGATCAAACATGAAGCTAGGGTCGGTTGAAATCCAAAGCTATAAAGACACAAAATAAAAACATCTTCAGCGAACCCATCAAAGTAGAGAGTAGATGGTGGAAGAGGCTCTTCAGCAAACCCACTGAAATCGAGGCTGGAGTAATTTGAAATTCACGGTAAACACGAAAGGTCAACCAATTTTTAACAAATATGACTCACTCCATACACGAATCACATTTGTTGGGGGGTATTTGTTGACTCAAAATGCGTCGTCATAAGTCGAGAGTGAGATCCTGATGAATTTGACGAGCTTCGGATCGCACATCGAAGCTAAAATACACTGAACATTACTGAAACTTGTTGAAATAATCTCCAATTGATGAACGGACTTCTCCATCACATTCATAACATTGAAATTGATCATAATATACATATTGCACAATTTGATGGTTGACCAATCAAGAAGAAAATCCATCGATATGCACGTATATCGAAGTCAAGAGGGTGTGACGATTCTCATACGACCTTCGTTCATGAAATTGGTCATATTGTTAGCTTCAAAATATCGAAATCTATCAAATGAGATTATCTACACTCAATTCGAATAAGTAGGCACAAATATCGAGTGATCAAAAGTGATGACATATAATTTTGACTGAAATTGATCTGATGCGACGTCGACTTGAACCAAACAGCCTCCAATCATAAAATGGACTGCGTCGTTGCATCTAGAACATCAAAATAATCTTATATATATATATATATATATATATATATATATATATATATATATATATACTATACAATAATGTCATCACAAAAGTCAAAATTAAAGTTGATTTTAATTAAATAAACATATGACTTTATAAATACTCTCATATATGTAACACTAAAGGATATAACTCTTTATTCCCATTCCAGAGCTGCAGGACAATAAGCTTCTCCCATGGTTCGTTTGCCCCACCTGCTTAAGTAAGCCACACGCGACTGCCTCTGATCCTCTCTCAACCGAAGGCCGAGCGACATCCCTCGTCTCCCATTTTTTCTCTGCAGCAACCGAACAACTCGCAAGCCGAGCGATCAAACTCTTCTCTTATCCTCTCCATCCATCTGTCTCATGCAACAGATGGTGTCTCATTACTCTTAAACTTGGTTTTAGGAGCCTCATTGGCTCTATTTAAACTGTCTGGCTTCGTTTCCACATTGAGTTCATAGCTCCTCCATTCCAGTTCCTCACAAACATTTGCGTCATTCTCTTCCTTGTTCAGAGTGCTGACCGCATCATTCTATGCCTTGGGTGCTTCTGGATCCACTTTAAGAGAATCGAACCCGTTCTGAATTCCATGATTAAGGATGGAGAAGAAGGAGAGTTCTTTCCAATGGTGCTTTTCCAAATACCCATGTACAATGAAAGAGAAGTTTACTTGCAATCCATTACTGTTGTGTGCAGCCTGGACTGACCGAGTTCAATCTTGATCATCCAGGTTCTTAATGATTCTAATGATCCCACAACTTAGACTCTCATCAGAGAAGAAGTTCAGAACTGGGAGGAAACTGGTGTTCCAATTGTTTACTGTCACTGTGTTATCCGATATGGACACAAAGCTAGAAACTTGAAGTCTGCAATGAATCATAGTTATATTAAAGATTATGAATTTGTTGTCATTTTTGATGTCGAGTTCTAGCCAATGCCAGATTTTTTATATAGAATCGTGCCATATTTTAAGGATAACGATGAACTTGCATTAGTGCAAGCAAGGTGGTTCTTTATGAACAAGGATGAGAACCTACTGACAAGGTTTCAGAACATCAATCTATGCTTCCACTTTGAAGTGGAGTAGTAAGTGAATGGGGTTTTCATCAACATTTTTTGGGTTTAATGGGATTGCTGGAGTTTGGAGAATAAGGCCTTGGAGGACTCTAAAAGGTGGCTTGAAAGGACCATTGTGGATAACATGGATATCACCATTAGAGCGCATCTTAAGGGCTGGAAATTCATCTTCCTGAATGATGTTGAGTGTCAATGTGAGTTGTCATAGTCTTATGAAGCTTACAAAAAGTAGTAGTACCGGTGGCATTCAGACCCCATGCAGTTGTTTCGGCTTTGTTCACTAGATGTGATTAGATCAAACATGCTTGAAGCCTCATGCATGCTTTTTTAAGCATGGTGGGTTTGAAGATTTAGGCCACAGTGTCACTCGTCGCCGATTGTGCACGTCTTCTTAGGCATGGCAGGCAGGCCCAACATACCCAAAATAGACCCCTATGTGGAGACGACATCAGGAGGCTGCCAAAATTTGGATTGATAGAAGACTTAATTAATTTAATGCAAAATGAACTCTAAGCTCAAAATAAAAATATAAATTTAAATTGCATGTGTTGAAGGCCTATGCATGCTTTTTTAAGTGTGGTGGATTTAAAGGACTCTCTAAGCCACAGTGTCACAAAACACTAACTATGCATGCTTTTTTAAGCATGGTAGGAATAGCACGCTATGTGGAGATGACGTGAAAATTTCATTAAAAATAGAAATTAATATTAATGAAAATAAAATAGTTAAAGAATAATATTTGAATCTGAAATGATTAATAAGATCAATAATTGAACTAAGTCAAATATACTAAGCTGCTGAGACAAGATTGGGCTTACAATTAACTGACTAATAATAGTCTACAACAGGTTACATGTCTATTCAATGCAAGCAAAATACTTGAATAAATAAGAAATGCACTGCGCAATGAAATATTCAAAAGATTTGAAGCTGAATATAAATGAAACTTATAATATATGTCACCGAATCTGCAACTCATATATGCTAACAGATAGAAGGCGTTAATTTAAATTCTAAACAAGCATTGCATGCTTCATAAGATGTTTATTAAATTCAATTTAGACATTCTTGAAATTAATATAAATATCTGAACAAATTTAATTACATATGTAATGCATCTTAAGAGAAACTTATGGTTGAATTCAAATGCTTTGGAATTCATATCAATTCATTGGTATCAAAGTATATGTAAGTGCTTTAAAAATAATAAATTCTTTGAAAACTTGTGTAAGCACTTGAATTAAAGACACCCTCATGGGCTCCGACACTATCATGAATGTTTAAACTTAGTATCTAAGGATGCCTTGAGTTGATTCTCGAATCTTAGAAGCGGTTAACAAAACTTAAAAATCTAGTAAATATATTATAAGAATTTCAACTTGGTAAAATATCTGAGAAGCTAATTATGTCATATGATAGTAGATTTGATCCTCTATTATTAAATTAATAAAGTCGATAGGATCTTGAATAACAAAATGAATGATCAAGCCCCGATGATGGCTGTGTTGAACGAAGATTTCAACCGAAGGGGATACTTATCATAAAAATATGCTTGGAAGCTCAAATCGAATTAATCAAAATAAAGTATCAATACAAATACAAAATCAGATAAATTACTAAGTGTTAAATGTTTAAATGAAATTTAATATCTAAAACTTAAAGCTAAAACTTAATCCACCTTCCGCAATTATTTACTGAATGTGATAAATTAAAAAAACTCTAGCTCATAAGGAGTCAATGTCAAGTCAAGTGTATTTCTATATTCATTCTCAATTAATCTCATGCTAGTAAGGACGTGACTCGTGTCCTCTGATCATGTGGTTTGTTTAGTAGGCTCCACATATGATGCGGTTACGACCAGAGTCCTCTCATCGGGTGGTTACTGTCAAATGACACCATTATATTACGGTCACGACTATAGTCCGTATGTTCCCCAATGGCTCTGCCCTTTGAGATGTGAACCATATGGTGCACTTGATAGGGCAAAAAGCCCTATGTTAGCTAAGGTGGACTTAAACTTATCTCCCTAGATAAACACCACCCCAGGTCTACAAGATTCTCTTGGGCGGCAAACTTGTTGATAAGGATCCCTTGGATCATACCTCCTCTAAGTAGGAGACTACGATGATGCGAGATGATGGAACCATGGGATCTTGATCGGGCTCGTCATCATTCCCTCGACCATCCTCTTTTAAGTTAAATAATGATGAATTTCATAAATTCATAATTCTATACTCAACATGCTACTACTATACGCTATTCATTTAGCGATCTAACGACTAGCCTTAATCGAAAGTTCTCTCTCAGTATTGGGAGGGGTAATTAATTATAGTTGCTTGTGCCTATAGGAAACTGGAACCATATCTAAAGTCCTCGCCAAATGAGGGCAAAATCTCTGGGTAGTGTCTTATTTACTGTCTCATCTGCCTTCTGAAAATTTAACTGTCATTTAATTAAACTCTCTTAATTAAGAGGTCGGCGGTGAATTTTCGAAACCCACATTAATAACTTAGGTGAATATGAATGCATGCATTTTTAGTAGAAAAGGAGGATCCTAATTTTTTAATTAAATACACATTTATATGTATAAAAGATATGAACAAGTATGTGTTATTGTTAACCAGGAAAGTGAGGTAATCAAATGACCTCCTTGTGGCTAACTAAAGCCTCGTATTCCTGGGATGTCTAGACTATATACTTGATTTCTTAGATACATATGAATGTATAAATAACTAAAGGAAAGGGGAACATACAAAGTTGAACTTTTATTTATGTGATTGAATTATTTATTCTTATGATTTAAAGCTCTATCCAAATTCTAATACAAAAAGACAAAAGAATGTAACTAAATAAGTACATGCCATTATTAACCAAGGAAGTGAGGTAGTCAAATGACCTCCATGGAGTTAATTAAATCCTCGTATTCCCAGGATGTCCAAACTATATACAAATTAGCATTTAATCTCATGTGAATTTATATAAAGATTTAGAAAAAGAAGATTACTATCACATGACTAAGCTATACACACATGCAAATCCTATGTATATTCATAACTATCAACACTCTAAGTATTATAATTGATTTATAAACTTTGAAAAATAGTTTTGAATTTATTAGTGATAATAGCCACACATATATTTAATTAAGCTAACACATGCAAGCTTACATAAAGGAAATTCATTTAATTTATTTAAATTTGAAAACATGAATGCACAAAATCAAATGGCATACAACATTTAATGTGCTTGGAAAGGAATAATTAAATATAAATGCATGATTCATTTAATTAAACTAATTCCTAATGGCAATCACATTAAATAAACTTATTTAAACAAAACCAAAATTCCTTTATTAATTTATAATTTGACTTTTTGATTTAAATTTAAAGAGGAGAAAAATCACTTGATGTTTTAATCCCATTCCCATATTGGTAATTTGATTTAGTTTAAGAAAAGATAATTAGGTAAATTTTATGAATTAATTAAGTTAGATCTTTAATTAAATCAATTAATTACTCTTACCTATGCTTCTTTAATTTGATTAACCACCTAATTATGAGCCACAAATGATATGAACATTTGAGGAAATAAAATTGCAATGCTCTTGCAAATGGCTCAGGATTAAGGGTTAATTAAATTAAAGAACCTAATTAAGTACTTTTATAATTTTTTCACACTTATGGGTTAATCATAATTTTCTTAAAGGGTCTTTATATTATTAAACATATAAAGAGGAACCTTTAATTTCATTATTAATTATCTGATGTAATCATAATTTAAATTTGATTAAGTAAGACACTTATTAATTAATTAAACTCTTAATTAATTCCATTTTTAATTAATTTTCCACTAAAGAGAAATAGACTTAGGAAAATAGGTTAGGAAGGAGGTCCTAACCCCAATCCCTTTGCCCATTCACTGTTCAATAGTGATTAGTGTACATATTTAATTAATTTTCACTATTTAGGAGGTTAATTAATTAAATAAACTAATTAATTAATTAAACTAATTAAGAGAATGATTAGAGCTTAAATAGTAAATTACCCTAATTAACCAAGTAATACATCACAGGAAAATTATGGGAGACAGAAGTCATCCCATTAAACTAACACACAAAGTTTGGGATTAATTACTCAAAAAATTAAGAAATAATTAAGCTGATTAAGTTTATAATTAAACCCCTAATTAAGCTTTAATCACTATTAAAAATTAATTGAATTTAATTTTAAATAAATCTCCTCTGAAATCCCTTCAAAATAAGTATTTGTTTATAATTTTTGAATTTTTCTACAATTTATTATAAATTTTTAAAGTTTCAGCCATTAAAACTAATTAATTAAGCATAATCCCATCGGCACCATGCAGACCACTAATGTGACACGCTTTCCACATGGCACCACGGGATTGGCTACTTAAACCCGTCCGACTCAGTACCTACGTGGCTGGTGGCGGACACGCTATCTTACCCGCCATCCGATCTAAGATCGGACGACCAGGATCAACCCTGCAATTCTTATGAGATTTAATTGGATTAATCTAACGAATTAACCATGATTGTCCGTTCTAATCATGCAGAATGGATGGTGTGTGATCCATCATCTCCTGAACGACGAAAGATGGACACCGTCCACCTTCTGTCGCTTGATTTGAGCTCACCCGAGCTCAGATCGAGTTGGGATTCAACCCACACCTTCACGAGGTAGATCCGAAGCGATCAACAGATTAGATTTGTGCGACATAATAATTTCCTTTAAAAAGCTCCAAATAATTTTCACCAAGAAGTCGGTTTCATGGAATTACCTCACAGGAGCTCAAGACCAGTGGCAAAATCGATTGAGGAAGCTTCATATAGTGGAGACGAATCCTTGTTGGTCAGCACGCATGAGGATTCCTTGTTGTTTGCTCAGAGGGCCATGAACCAACGATTTGGAGGCCGACGTTGATCGAACTCGAACTTCTGATGGTCGGAGGGCTCAGGAGGCGATTCGTTCTTGTTCGACGGAGTGCGGGGATGGTGTGGGTGAACTTAATTTGAGTTTAGTGGAGAATTGGAAGAGTTAGATTAGAAATGGGGCTGTCCTATTTCAGAATAGTGCGCTCTGAAGTTGGGAAGGCTTAGGGTGCTCACAGAAAGCTCTAAGGATTTCAAAAATTCCCTAGGAAGCTCTATAAGTGTGTACATGTTCATTTTGGATCAAAATAAAGGGGGTATATCCCCCTCCCTTGGATCGAATAGACAGGATTGAAGCTAGAAATTTTGGCCGCTCAGCCACCATTCGAGCGGTGGGGTGATCGGTGTCACCTCCACATGGCTCGACTTGGTTGGTTGGATGTTGGGTTGGTGGCTCAAGGTGGTTGGCTTGAGGTTGGGATCCAATGGGTTTCGGCTAGTGTGGGGAGGTGAGTCAACTCACCTCCCTTTGGTTCATTACCGACCTAGTCCACTTGAGTTGGGCTAGGTGAGTAGGTCAGGGCTGTCAAGGGGAAAAGAGGAAGGTTAACTTTCCCAATTTGGGAAAAATTCCATGTGGGGAGGAGAATCTAATGTGTATTTCCTTGGGTTGAATCTAATTCGGGTTGGGAGTTTTAGCCTGACCTTAGGTGAGTTTATGATGGGTTGGATCAAGTCCCATTGGGTTTGAGCTAAGTTTAAGTGGGTTATAGGTCAAATTGGGCTAGGTTGGGTTAGGTTAACCAATTGGTCAAATTGGATCAAACCAAGACTTGGGTAAAGTTCAAATGATGATTTGAAGTATTTTGGTTTAATTGGTTTGAGTCAATTTAGCTTAGATTTGATTTTGGCTCATTTGGATTCATGTAGGTCAAATGGGTCAAGTTGACCAATTTGACCAAATTGGCTAAATTGGCTTGATTCTTTGGTTGATTCATGTTCAATTAGTTGATTGAAGGTGATTGAAGGCTTTAGATTGAAATAATTTGAATTTAGGCCAACTTGACCCTTTAGGTCAATTTAGGCTAAATGGGTCAATTGGGTTCAATTATTGCCTTGGTCAAGTTCAACAATTTATTTGGATTGAACTTGAGCCATTGGTTGCAATCAATTTATGTTAGATCATGATTTGACCCAATTTAGTCTTTTATGTCAAATTGGGTCAACTTGGGTCAAAGGACCAATTGGGTTAGGTTTGGCTCAATTGATAATTAAGTCATATTCAATTAGTGATGATAGGTTGGTGTGAATCAATTATTTCAATTAATTTGGCTTGGGTTGAGATTTGGCTAATTTGGCTTATGTAGGTTAAGAGGGTTGACTTGGTCAAATGACTAAGTTGGCTTGGTTTGACCCGATTGATGACAATTGATTAACCTAGGGTGATCAACAATCATAATGGGAGGTTTTGATAAACTTGGTTTGATCTAATTTGGGTTGGATTGGAATTTGGTTCAAATAAGTTCTTAGGTCACTTTGGGTCAAGTGAGCCTATTAGGTTTGGTTGAGTTGGTTTGGATTTAGTTGAGTTTATATATAAATTTAGGATTGATATATAGCTTTGATTACAATTGACTTGGGTTCAAATGAGTTTTGGTTTATTTAGATATTTCAAGTCAAATGGATTAAGTTGGGTTTGATTTTGATTTATTTGATTTGGCTTGATAATTATAGATTTCATTTATATTTGGTATGATGATTGAAAGAATCATTGATTCATGTGAAACTTAATTGATTTTGGTTTGAATTGAAGGAGATTTCGCTAAGCCCATAAGATTGAATCAAAGGGCTTAGGTTTAGATTTGAACTTGGTTGATTATGGTTTGGATTTGATTTGATTGTAGATTTTGGTAAATTGATTGAAAGGTTGAATTGATCTTTGAGAAAAATAATTGAATTTTGATTTAATTAAGGCTAAGTCCATATGATAAAATCATAGGGCTTAGGAAGGGTTGATTTGGTTTGATTATGATTTGATTTGAATTTAGCCAAAGAGGTAGGCATAGATTGGGTTTAGGCCATAGGGTAGGTTTGTCTCCCTAAGTCCTAAAGCATAGCTTAATCGTATGATTAACCCTTCTAAGTCTCTAGGGTTAGGTTAAGTGTTCACCTAATTACAAGAAATGTCTTATGACTAAGGAAGTCTTAGTGTCTAGAATGCTCCTAAGCCTAAGAAGAGGAGATTGAATCCTCACTCCAAAAGTGAGGTCAACATATATATATATATATAATAGTTAAAATAAATTTTAAATAATGCAACTACCTTTATATTTTCTATGAGTTATCTATTTATTTATTATTTTTTATGACTCTAGGTTTATTTTAAATAATTTTAAATTGATTAAAGCTGATTAGGCATGGCTTATGCACATGATGGGGTTCATCTATAAGCATTTTGTAATGTGTTTCATGCTATGGTTAGCTATTTGCCCATTATACTTCTAATTTGAAATCCAACAACCATTAGTTGGCTCCTTCTTCTGCTTGGGTAGCTATAGCTCGCATAAACTTTTCACTTTGTTTAAGCTCACATGGTGAGGACCGTCTTGTTGAGGCTTTACTAGTACCAAAGTTGATGCAATTGCCAATGAAGAATAAATTTTATGTAATTAAACCTCTTGATATACAAGATATTTAATGTTTGAGTGGGTTTACGAATCTTTTGTAGGTGTTTCTTAACCTAGCTTATGCTTTATATAAAAAGTCTAAAGGATTTAATAGGGTGGAAGGCCACAAATTCATTTGCGAGTGAGGGAACATATAATAATTTTAAATGTAGGTTCTATTTTTTGTTCCAATTCTTAGAGGCCAAAAATGCCCATACGGGAAGTTTCAATGCCATAAATTATGTGGATATGGAGGGAGATATCTTCTTTAATTTGTGCCTTTAATTTTTGGTTTAAAGAAGAAAATGGATGGTGAAAATGTGTGCCAATGCTTGAGAAGTTGTTGAGTGGTGAAGCTAACTATCTTCATGCATGATGTGGCTTGGAATAACAAGTTTAACTTCAAATAAAAATAATCATTAGATTTAACTAATGCTAAAGTTAGTTTGACCAAGGCTAAAAACTTTTACTTATATGTGTCCTAAGTACTCATGTGGTTTTCTAAAATCTAATGCTCCTAGGAATTGAAATGGTATAGCATAAGGTGTATTGAGATTATTAAATTTAGCCTAATCACCTAAGTTTCACTAAACTCAATTTATTAAATAATAAGTATGACTAAGAGACCTAAGAGGGCCCTCATTGGGTCTAATGTATTATGGTAGGATGACAAACTCCATACGATGGGCCAAGTACAACTAAGCTCACCAAAGTGCAATTTTTTTTCTTGGAGATTGGATTATGTTGGACGCTAAGTTGATTATGAAGCTTGGAGTAACTTGATGCAACCATTGAGTCAAAGGTTGACTGGTTAGGTCAATGGTTATGCATAAGCAAGGTCTAGATGTTTTAGGAATTTTGTGGTCATTCTTAGGCTTGTCAAAATTTAGTAGGTTAACTATAGGCTGAACAAAGATACTAGGCTAATCAGGGCCGATCTAGGTGTTATGTGGACTAGTTATGTCTCTTTAATACATATAAAGCCTAAAATGTATGGGGTAAAATTAATTTTATTTCATAGAGTGACATTTGCTATAAATGGTCTAATTAAATCTTTTTTCTAATAAAAATATGAAATGAGTAAATCTTAATAGAACACACTATGTGTTCAAATATACATGTTGATTAAATGAACAAAATTTATATTAACAAGTTAATAATCTTATCAAATAGAGTTAGAATAAGCTTAATAAAACAAATGATATGTTATGATATATTAGGTTAACTAAATAAGTAGATGACAAAGTCATTGGCCTAATTAAATAATTGTTCAGGTCATATACATAATATGGAGACTCGTGCATCGAGATTAGTGTATGAGATACATTTGACTAAAATATTCAGAGAATGTCCTAAGCATAGGTTTACTAGGTGTATTTAATAGCACAATAAATGCAATATGAGATTGGTTAAATGCATGTGCAAGATATTACATAAACCAAATTATAATTTAGAATTAACTACTTTATGTATATTTAATGCCAAAGTGGATAATCCAAACATTGACATGAATGCCTATCACTAAGATATTGACTTAATAATATTAGATCTTGGGCTCCTATTAGGTGGTAGCACAATAGATGAACTAGAATACGATATGTAAGAATCAAAAGGACATCTCCTAGATAAAATCAAAGAATGTAATAAGATGAATATAACAAGTTTGAGCACAAACACCAAAAAACTTATGTTAATAATGTGTGATCACATTTATATGATTGAATTTTTTATTTATAGGTGTGCATGTTTTGTAATACACTTTGATGTAATATCTTCTAGATTATGGTTAATAGGCACATAATCAATTATATTAGGTATGCACAAATTTTATATCATGCTTTCTACATTTATATACTTATAAGTGCATTTATATATTGATATAATTTTTAAATTGCATAACTTTCATTATATATTTTGTTATGAGGGTTTTGATTTAGAGGATTTCAAAAGAAATCTAAAGTATCCATGCATATCAATTCTTGTAATGGCATGCCTTCACTTCAATGATGTTCCCTATAAGTAGAGATGTTATGACTCAAAGATAATGGTTAAGACAATACAAGAATGTTATTAATGACAATAAAGATAATCTAGTATATTATCCTCCTAGAATTAAAGCCAACAAGAACCTACGATACATATCATATAAAAGTATCATAGGATGGTTATGGAAGACACCAAGTGTCACACCCCAGATGACCCCCTTATGCTAGGGTCAATCTGAAGTGTAACAGAATAGGATGACTCGATTGGACACACACGCGTTCCAACCAGTATCTTCGAGCAAAAGTGAAATTTGCATCTAATCAAATCATCACAAATATTTAAAATTCATATACTAATTAATTCATATCACAATTACTGGAAGCATGAAATTTTTAAGTTTATAAATAAATACAGAGCAACTAAAGACATCAGTATTAAAATTTTGTACATACCCAAAAAGCCTTTAATCTTCCCAAAACTATACACCCCAAAACTGTACAAATCAACAAAACGGTCTAGCTTCTACCCAACTCGTCTTTTCCTGAAATTATCAACGGTAGCATCATAAGCTAAAGCTTTGTGAGACAAGAATGATAAAGTAAGCTCAGTACAAGACAGTAGAAACAATCATGCATGTACATTTAAATTTACAGAAGAGTAAAACTGGTAAACAATGCTGCTGTAGAGAATGTAAGAACAATATGCTGTAGATTCGTACTGTATCAATGTCATGTCAAAGGAGCAGTTATTTAATGAAAGTCATTTCAGTTCTATATCAAATCATTTCAGTTCTATATCAAATCATTTTTCTAGAAATGTCATTTATAATTGCATAGGTTTTGACTTCATAACAAAAGGGTCGTCCCCGTCGGCTGAAGGTAAGGTAGGGCGAACCCTACTACGACACCCGGTTGGACAACGGCTCCAACCTCAAAATGTCAGAGTTGGGGATACTAAGATCCCCTGCTCACGGCTTATCTCGTCAGAACTTTTACTTATCTGCGCAGATTTCTATAATATAGCCTTCCTATCACAATTTTCCGGATATTTCCCTGTTTATCACATTACTGCATTTAACAACATATTTTAAAACATTTCTATATGTCCAACAAAATCATATGCTAATAAAGAAAATGCACTAACTGGCTTATAATCATTGAGCATTTGTAATGACATACAATATGACAGGAATATCTATATGTATGTCATTCATATAATTTATAAAAAGTGGTAGAAACAATGGCGTATGTCATTCATACAATTTATAAAAAGCGGTAGAAACAATGACATTCATAGGACTATAGAAACTGAATTTAAATTAGCAATTATGTCTCACCTCAGTGTCTAGGTTAGTGTCGTGATGTGCTCGATGATTCCTCCTCGAGTACACAACCTATCATTAAATAACTCTTCTAAATACATGAAACTCAATTAAATGCATTTAACACGGTAGTATCACCAACTTAACCGTCATTCTTACCTGAAATTGATATCTCCTCATATAATCTTTCGAAAAACTAGAGCACGACTCCAAGGTAATGTACTAACTCCATTATTAATTACCTGATTAAATTAACAAACTAAAATTAACAAAATTGATGTCCCCATTTTAATACACAATAAGTCTGCAACTCACCTAGCAGCCAAAATAGATTTTGGAACTCCCCAATCACGCATTTCAACACCAAGGAAGGCTGCCGGCTGAAAGAAAAGGAATAGGGAAAGAAAATTAGCAAGTCACAGAACTCCCCAGGCTTCCCTCTTATCGGCCAGGACCCGGAATTCCAATCCCGAGCCAGCTGATTCACGGAACTCCCTAGCCCGTGCGTCTTACCTCACGGACGGCTGCGGTTCCGTCGAAACAGGAAGAACGCGACGCGGAGGAAAGGAAGCCGACCGAACTCCGGCTCGCCGCGTTCGTCCGGGCGGTAGTTCTGTCGAGCCGAGCGAAGCGAGCGGCGGTTCTGTGAATCGAAGCGTGATCGGCTTATGCGTTCGTGTCACCGGAGCGGCAATCCGTCGCCGAGGCGTTTTGTCACGGAGTGGCAATCCGTCGATGCCGAGGGAAGGGAAAGGAGGAGACGAACTCGATCAGCGTGAAGGAGATCAGCATGAAGGAACTGAAATAGGAAGCTGCGGGAGAGATCCAACCATACACGCGTCGAATGGCTTAATCCGGCCGCTGCATGCTTAGTAAAGTGGGTTTGCTACAGTAACAACAAAATTAATTAGGAAATTAGGAAATAAGATAATTGGATATTAATTGGATATCACACCAAGAATAGTGAGGATGGTTCTCTTCATGGAGTTGAAAGAGGCATCACTCATAGGAGAATGCAAACGTGGTTAAGTTAGTACCTCTTTTTGAAAGAAAGTGAGATAATATGATTCAAAGATGATAAAAGTATATGATAAACTTTTTTTTAAAAGGACTATATAATTCAAAGACATGTGAGAGATAGATTTGGGAACACTTAAAACCTTGACTAAAAGTCTAGGCATGGGTGCATCTAATACTAAAAATTTAAGTTTTTAGCAATATTAGCTTCTTGAAGTTTGCCAACTTAAGTGCTTTGACAATTCATGATTTACAAGCATTAAATAAATTTTATCATGATTCACAAGCTATCCATGATCTTCATCTTTGTAGAGATTTGTGTCTTCATGGTATGTATCTCTTAAGCTTTTTCATATGCATATGTTTGTGTTTGGCTTATGAATTTCTCTCTATGTTAATTTAATTGCACAATTGAACAAGATCTTCTCCATTGCATCTCTCATTAGGTCCTCTCTCTCTCTCTCTCTCTCTCTCTATTATATAATCCCACACCTCAACTGTGTTTGTCTAACTCTTTCCCATTTTTAATATAAAGTTAGTCCCAAAATATTAAAATAAGTCATTTTCGTATAAAACAAGTATGCACCCTCTCGTAAGCTTCTTTTGTATATATAGAATTTTTTTAATTATAATGTAGTAATTAAATTTTAATTAGATTAATTTAAAAGATTGACATGCGATATTTTTATTATATTTAAATGTCATATAATTACTTAATTTTGCTTTATAAATAAATTAAAATAATGAAAGCATATGCTATAAAGTATTTGTTAAAATATTAAAATATTTATATTTAATTAAATTATTATATATATATATATATATATATATATATATATATATATATATATATATATATATATATATTAACATATATTAATCTTTAAGATTAGGCTTACAAAACTTGGTTCAAAATATTTCTAACTTAATCTTGATTAGGAATATGATAGAACCACATTATATTTTATGATTTGATTTTGTATAAAAAATTTTAAAAAGAATGAACTTATTTATTATAAGCTATAGTAAATTATTTATATATAATAAGAAAAATAAATATTAAAAAATTTACTGCTTTTTTGAGAACTATCAATTTATATTCCCATTAAGAAAAATGCTTGACTCCTCTAACTTCTGGTGGCGATCAAAGCTTTAAATTTATTTATGACTTCAAAGTTTAAAATATTTTATATTATAATCCAAAGTTATGAGGGGATATCCTTCATTCCTATCAATATTGGATGGGGCAAATTATTTCATTCCTTAAGTGAAAGTGAATATGTATATACTATTAATATATATATATATATATATATATATATATATATATATATATATATATATATATATATATATGAAAATTTAGATATTAGATATTTAAATATGTAATAATTAAATGCTATAAAATAAATTTTGAAGTTGAAATTGAATGCCAGTTCAATTCCTTATAAGTATGTGCTTTGCATCAAAAAATTATATTTAGTTAGATAATAATATCTAAATTCTAATAATATTATAAATCTAAAATACTTATTGAATAACTATTTTTAGCAATAAGTTAATTATGATTAGTGTAAATATCTCATATTTTCAGCTCGTGATAATAAAATAAATTATTAATTTTAATACATATATAAATTGCTCTTCGCATGCACCGATAGTCGCCTGTTCTTCCCCGGCTTGTCCGAAGGGGAGCTAAGAATCCTCGTCACACGCGCCGCACGTGCGTTGTTCTCCCCTGCTTCTCTCCAGGGCTGGAGGGAAGCACTGAGCCTAGGGTTTCTTCGATAATTCTTTCCGGGTGAACAAGGAAGAAAGGAAAAGCGCGTGCCTCAAATTTTCTTTTCATCTCGCTTTAATTCCTCTACTCCTCCAGTTCCAAGGAAGAGGTGAGCGCTGCTTCTTTCCGCTTCTTGGATCTTTTTCTAGTGTTATCTGTTAGTTTCATTCTGTCTTCTAGGATTTCACATGTTGGCAGTATGTTCTACTGATACACCTCTAGGGTTTAATCAGCCATTTATGCGAGGTTTCTTTATTTGGTTTTAGGAGTTGGGAATTCAGAAGCTGGGCTGTGTGTGTTGCTTGCTTGATTACGGTTTCCTTTGGAAATTCCTGTTTATTGCTTCTTGATACGAACATGGTGTGGGATTTAAAGCTTTAGGTGATTTCATTATGTGCTTGGAATTGGGTTAAGCATTCAAGATGTTTTTTTTTCCTTCACTACTTATGTTTGTTCTAACTGGGTTGTTCGATTTGAACTCATAGGCAACTGAATTATGGTTATGAATCACATGTTATTTCTGTTTCTTTGATCAATTTTGTTTTTTTTATTATAAATTGTTTTGGGAAGATACGAAACTTAGGGTCATTAATTAGCCCCAGGATTGAACTGCTTTCACAAGATATGGAAAGGCTAATGAGCTTAGTTTTGTTGGTGAAGATACCATATGGGCAAGCTTAGCATCAACTATTAGGTATTCAATTTCACTTAACTGTTAACAGATGCTTGATTGTGAGCTTTAATTAACTGGTCAATCATTTGTAACAACAAACTTATCATAAATTGGTAGCTTAATCATAATGATAATCTATTTAATTTTTGTTGTAATGTTCTTAATTTCCAATTTAGATAATTAAATATAATTACCATTCAATTTATGGAAAATGGACTATCACAAGTTAATTAATTTATTAAAAATGAATAAAAATGTTTTATTAATTGCAAATGATTAATCATCTATATTATCTACTTAATCATAGTTAACCATTAAGAACTAATAAATTTGTGTAGCATAGATTCACATCCTATCAACACTTAACATGATAGATGGAGGATGAGGATTCATATTGCTAACCACATAATTGTGATAAAAGGGTAGTGAAGGCATCGATAGTGACTAATTAACTATAGGAAAAATTCTTTGTTTGAATGTTTTATAATAGAAACAACTTTATCTACAATGAAAATTTAACTTCCTTGCCCTATTCCTAAATTTCTTGGTGAAATCTTTCTCATGTCTTTCAAAACTATCCTAATGTAGGCAAATTTTTCGTGGCATATCCACATACAACTAGATACTAACAACCCATGGAATAACAAATTCCAAGCTATGGCATCAATTTCAGTTGCAATCTTTAAATAATAATGAGCTCTACTATTTAATCAAGCATCTCACATAAAGTACCTTATTAGAAACTTACTAAGAATAGATAAATAACCAGTAATACATTCAAAATAGAGGCATATTTGCAAGGCATTCAAGGAAAAAATCAAAGTATAACATGTGGGAGAATTTTAATTATCGAATTGAATGTCATCAAGGGAAAGTAGCAGCTTTCTTAGTTTTTGACTATCTACCTCTACTATCAAGTCACAAACTATACTAAGTAGGAAATTATGAAGTGTGAGAAGAAAAGGTATGAGATCACGCTATTGTGTAAATAGGTGAGGCAATACGTTGGTAAGAACCATGAATTATGAACACAAGATGCATCACATGATTGAAGAAAGTGAAATTTATTTTTGAAAGTTCTCTCTAATTTTGGCATCAAATCAATAATTTAGCTTTATTTCATGCAAAACACATTATTATGATTAACATAATAACAAACATGTTTAAGAAATGTACTTTTCATTGGAGGAAATAAACGAGTTTCACATCTAATATGATAAGAAGGAATTAACGTTAAGGGCATAATTAGCTGGTAAATAGTGATCACCTCATAGTTGGTTTATTGGCCAAGTTGCTGTTAGAGGTTACACCATCTATGTGATGAGACCTACATTTCTTCCCAAGTTCATAAGCTAAAGAAAACTATCTCAAACTGAACTAGTCTTGTTGGCTCTTTTGTCCATCCTCTATGCGTTTTGGGATGTTTTAAGATCTAGTATTTTTGGTGCGCTCTATTATGAGATGTTGAAAATCACATAAAACATAAAAAGATTTATAACAATATTTAAAAAGGGGAAATTATAAATTGAGCTATTTTCCTTAGCAAGGTAAGGTAAGGCACGATGTAAGCCTTTAGGCAAATTGAGGTGTAAGCCTTGAAATGAAAAATATTAAAAACTTGTAAAATTAAAATTAACTCATAAATATGATAAAAAGTCATTGATATATTTATTTAATTCATTATCATAAAGATATAAATAACGTCTCAATTTTAAATGTTATTAGAAAAATAACGTTTAAAATGAGATTCAAATTAAGCACTCACTAAAAACTTAAATACATCATGAGAATCAAGATCCATGTGGCTTTATCCTAACTTTCACATCTACAAAGGATTTATTCTATGCAATTACTCTATCATTCTCTAATTTTGTCTTATCAATATTTTTAAAATCTTCTTTAATCTCCCTATATCAATTAACATTCAATTCAATATAATTTAAAATAAAATAAAAAATTAATAACAGAACTAAGGAATCCATTATACTTAAATTACCATTTGAATTTTTTGAAAGTTCAAATCCACTTTGTTTCATTCATTTAAATGATTGTAAGATAGAAGCTACTTCGAATTTAGTTTTATCTCTACAACTTGAGTTGTTTATCTTTCATATATATATTTTTAAATATAACATAAATCAACTTGTTAAATCATTTTGCAGCCAATTGATTCCCTTTTTTTGCATGCACTTAGTTGAATGAGCTTTAATTATGTTCATATGTGAAAGCTAAACAAGTAAGATTTAGAGTATTCACTGCAAATGCTTTGAGTTTAAGCATAACATTTTTAAATTGTGCCCACCAACATTTTTTGAATAGAATGACAATGAGATGCTTGATATATATTAAAATAGGACGGTTAAACATAAACTTTTAGATGTGAAATTATACATGAATGCAAATTTATCGGAAGAGCATGTCTTGTAGAATGGTTGAGCTGCTCTAAATCCAAACATCGCATTCTTCAAATGAAATTTTCAAGTTGAGCTTTAGCTTTAAGATAGTTAGCCTTAGAGGTAAGTCTTCCATGCATTCATATTGACCAATCTTAACCTTCTTATCCACATGAGAGTTCTTGTCATAATAAGGGTTTAGATAATTTTTAGCATCATGCAAATAGTGATATAGCTAATGATCTCACTTTTAATTTTTAGTTTCTCATATTTTTTTAATAAGCAAATCCTTGTTTCTCTAAATCTCATGTTATTTTTATTCTTTTGCTTTATTCATAGTTTTATAGATGAATCTCATAGCTCTAGTCTTCTTACCATTACATTCTTAATACCTTTACTAAAGGTTTCATGGTCTTTAGAGCATAATTAATGCCATGCCAAATAGAATCATCTTTCATTATAATCTCATGCCCCTTTAAATCTCTTACTATTTCCTTTTTTTTTATCTTGTTTATAGTTTCATAGATGAATTTTATAGTTGTAGCCTTCTCACCGTTGATCCTTCACAAAGGGTCTCATGGTCTTCACACCATAATTATTGCCCTGTTAAAAAAATCATTTTTGATTATAATCTTCTATAAATGCTTTCTTTAAAGTTTTTGTTGCTCAAGAACTTCTTTTCCATTTTTTAAAAATAAATATGATCTCTACCAATTGATGTAACTCTTTAAATCTTTGTAAAGTCAAATAAGTTATGAAAAATCTTGTAATTGATGATCGAATATAAATTTTCTCATCAAGCTCAATATTCAAGAATTGTTGTAAATAAAAATGCTTATTTTTTTGTTTGGAGCAAAATATATTTATGTTATGGCAATTGTCGCAGCCTCTCAAGTATCAAATCATGACAATGAGCAACGCATAGACTTCAATAAAGATACCTTTTCTTATTAACACTCTCTCTGTTGCCTTATCGACACTTGTATTAGCTGTAATCACCTGAACAACCTTGTTCTCTTCTATTTCCTCAACAATCTTATCAAGTGTGCATTATCAACAAAGACATGCGTTTTAAATATTTTAAAATATATTTTAATATAGGTTGTTAATAAGTAAATTTATAATGCTCCTTTTTTATTGTCTAATCAATCATCTGGAATTATTATAACTTTTGTTTAAGCTTGTCTATTTTGTTTCATTATGCATCTTTGTCGTTTTTCTTATCCCCTCAATCTAATATTCATGTGTGAAGTGCATACATGCTAGGATCACCTAGTCCTTGTTTATAATTTTCAATAGAATGACGTATATTAATCTGTGAAGGATTTCTAGCTTCATTGATTGGAATTCCATTCATAAAAGCATTCTGCAATATCTAAACATGTTTTATTATATTGTGTTGTTTGATTAAGCTAAGGAGGAATTGCTTGAGAATTATTATTTGCATTTTTATCTAAATTTACAATAAATCTATCTATAAGTCTTTAAGCTCTTTTATCAGAAGAGAAAAAATAACTTACACTATTGGACCCATCTTGTTTGTTGCCAAAATAAGAGCTATTCTTAATCATTACTTTTATATTTTCTTGAGCAACTTTTTTGGAGGTTGTGTAATTTTTTGACTTTATTTTGCACTTTCTCACATTCTAACATTTGATGTGTGCAAGCTAAATGATCTTCTAGTCTTTTGACACCCCCATTAATCCACTTGTTAGAAAATTTACATTTCAAATAAGCAAAATCCTTTTATGCACTTTCTATTAGTATTTCAACTTGAGTACTATATTTTTAAGTTGGATCTTTTCTTTCAGTCCCATCACTTATTCTCATAACTAATATAATAGTAGTTGCATGATACTTAAGAAAAAAATACCTAAAAGATAAATAATTTAAATCAATCAAATGAAGCCTAAGTATTCACTTTGATTTGAACTCTAAAGGATAATGTTAAGCTTTCATTGATCAACATTAGCTTAAAAATGCTAAGAAGATGATAGTTACAAATCATGTTTCACAATTGATCTTTTGCCAATCTCTTAAGATTAGAAACCATATGCTATTACTTGATCTTTTGTCTATCTTAAAAGATAATAAGATTTCTCATTTTTGTATTTATAAAATTATCTTTGTTTCATTTGAATAGATGATTGAAGAACAAAAGTTATCTATAATAATTAGACTAAGTATTTCTACTTCTATACTTTAAAGTAAGCTTACCTACACAGTCAAATTATTCCTTTATATTTACAAATCAACCACCTTTAATCTTAATTTTTCAATTTGACAATTAAATATTGAAATTCATAAGAAACGCCCAACTCATATTTTTATTTTTTAAAATTCTCAACAATTTGATTATGGTACATGCAAATACATGTGTTCGATAGTTTAAAAAAATAGAGAGGCTCGTTAAATTGTAAATATATATATTTTGGGTGGTTGGTTTGTAAAAATCTTTTAAGTAAAAGTTATTGATAACTCAATGGAGTATGAGTATGTTAATTTTTTAGTTGTGCTCCACTCAAATAAATCACTTTATTAATTTTTTTTTTCATTTCAATTTTTTTATATTTTTATAACAAGGCTTCAAAATATTAATTGCCTTCATATGACTTGATTAATTCTTCCATCTAAAATCTAATCTTGTTCTCTTGAATCACTTTTCATATGACTTGGTTGATTCTACCATCTAAGATCAATTTTACTTTCATTAGGCTTTAGAATCAAATGACCTTCATTTAACTTAATTGATTCTCCAACATAATTCTAAAAAAGCTTATATGCTTTCAAAATTTACTAGAAAGCATAAAGTTTTCCATTTTGTTATACTATTATTTTCATCTAGTTTATCATACTCAAAATACTACACAATTTAAGATGCGAATATTAACCCAACTTACATGGTGAATAATACTCTCATTCTCATAATAAGAATTAAGAAAAGTCTATACCTGAAACTTTTTTTCACTTGTTTTCTCGCTCGTCTTTTTTATCAGTCTTGGAGATGACCTTGCATGGTTGCTTGTCCTCATTGTAATTTGCAGTCACTCATTCTTGCGATCGAAAATGATCTCTCGGTATGGATCAACACGATCTCCTCTTTTGCTCTCGAACAATCGCGATGAATACTACCAATCATGAGACTTTCATTGGCGAGAGCTATTATCGACCTCTATACCCTAAAAATTAATAAGTTTTTTTATAATCAAAATTAATTTTTTTTTACAAGCATAAAGCTCTTTTTTATAAAATTTTTTCATTTGATTTTGTATATTTTGAGTATGCAATCTACAAAATCTCAACACTTGACAACTATAATCTAGTTCTTTTCCCAAATGTTTTGAAAAGTGCAATGCACACGTAAATGTAATATGGTTGCTTAATGCTAGAGGCATTAAGTAGATTATAAGCATTCACTCGAGCGAAGTGGGGGCTTGAAAAAAACAGCTATAACTTATTCATTTATTTAGGGGCTGTTTGGTTGTCTGCATTTGGAGTGTAAAGTAAACCAAATGCAAGGAATCTAAATTTTTGAGTATTTGGTTTGGTGCAAAATAAAATTTAAAAGCATTTATAGTGTATTTGAAATGCATTGGAAATGTGATTTGTGGTGTATTTAGAATTCGCTCAAATTGGGTGAATTTCAAATACATCGCTCAGTGTAAAGTGAGAATGACCGCCCCACTTCCGTCAGCCGCCACCACCACCACACTCATTTATCGCCTCCCCACCGCCACTGTCTCACTCCCACCTCTTGCCCCTCCCGCTCTTGCTTGTCGCTGGCCACCGCTAACACCAACCTACTGAAAGCACCCATCGACCACCACCGCCACCCATAACTCCAAAAATACTTTACATTACATTCATTCTACAAAATAGAAAAAAACAAATTCATGTATTTGTAGAGTTTTCAACCAAACAACTTAAAGTAATTGAAATATAGTGCATTCTTTTTACACTGCATCCTTTTTTCAATCAACCAAACAACCCCTTAATTATGAGGAGTACTATTAAAAACAATCAAATGATACTCATCATATTATATTGTAACTACTTGCTTATGAAGAGTATGGTGGGGTGGGTTGTGGGGTTAAACACGTAGTTGTCACTTATTAATTAATTTAATCATGGAGGATTCTATTGAAAACTATCAAATTATAGTCATCACATTATATTATGTTGAGCAAAATAATGAATTTTCAAGTTTCATTGTATTTGAAGTTTAAAATTTTACTCAATATGTTTTTCAAACAAGTACAATTAAAATTCTTACTTTTTTAGCTTGTATATATTAGGGATTATATAATCTTCACTACTTTTTTTTTTCTATTTTTTGTCATCATTAACATTTTCTTTTTTATCTTTAGATCTGTCGATCTTAAATCTCTGTGTTTTTAGACCCATACTTTTGTTCCAAGAGCTATTACTCTAAAACTTAATGTTCTTGGGCTTGTATTTGATCATCGTATTTTCAAGAGTGCGTATTCATTTATTAAGTTATTAATACTTAGCACTCATCCTCAAATGAAGGTGCCTACCTTTTTACCTAGCACGTTACGATAGAGTGCTTACTTATGCATTTTGGGCAGTGGTTGAATGAGCTTTACCGGTCTCAAGTCCGGATGTGAAAAGTGGAGGGTTGCGATAGGTTTTCGATAGCTAGCGTAAAACTTGTCGAAATAATCATGGCATGAATCCTTTAAATCATTGTGTTAATGCTGGAAGCTATGATCAATACAAGAAAAATGTGTGGTCACGTGCGGTGCTGTTAAATAAGCAAGTTCCCCACATTATGGACGGATGCGCAAAGAAATTAGTCCATGAAACTAATTAGGTTAGGATCTTGGAATATAGATACTCTTACAGATAAATTATTGGAATTAATAGATATTATGGTTCATAGAAAGATAAATATTTTATGTGTCAAGAAACTAAATGGGTTGGAGAAGGCCAAAGAGATTGATAGTTTAGGTTTTAAACTTTGGTATTAAGAACTGAAAAAAACGACGTGTGATTATAGATAAAAAGTTTGAAGGATAATGTTATAAATATTAATAGAGATAAATTATAAATTTAAAGATTATTGATATTAAAATTATCAATGTTATAAGTGTTTATGCTCCTCAAGTAGGTTTGGATGTAAGCTCAAAGAAAATTTTGGAATAAATTCGGATTAATACAAAAGATACCTCTGAAAAAAGTATTTATCGGGAGGATTTAAATGGAGATGTTGGTAGAGTGAAGAGAAAAGATTTTAAGTATTTAGATTTAATTAATGAAGAATGTATTATATTAGATTTTGCTTTAACTTTTATGATTTTGTAGTTGCTAATACTTTATTTAAGAAAAGAGATGAACATATTATTATTTATAAAATAGATCTAGTAAAACACGATTGATTATTTTGATAAGAAAAATAGATCGCTTAAATCGTAAAGATCAGGCCATTCCAGTGAAAGTTTAAGAAACATCGATCGTTAGTTTTAGATTTTAAGATAAAAGATTGTAAGATAAACGAATCAAATTATTGTCAGATTGAAAGACACTTAAAGAAGAACACAAATAAAAAATATTTTTAAGAGCAAGTTATAAGAGAATTTGGGATGCTCAAGGAAGTTAATGTTATGGGAAAAAGTTGAGTGAAATTCAAATTACTAAAATGTACTTGGAGAATCAAAAGGAAAAACTCTTTAATAAAAATAGTGAGTCGCAAAGAAAGATAAGAAATAAGAAGCATTTTAAAATTTGGTTTAGATGTAAAAATTTGGAGAATTGGGAAATATATAAAGTGACTTGTAGAGATTTTAAGAAAGCAATATATGATACAAAAAATTTAGTTTTTAGTGATTTATATAATATATTGAAAGAAGGTGAAAGATGTATGTATAAGTTAACCAAAGAGATAGGAAAAGTAAAAAGACCTATTTAAGTGAGTATTAAAGATGAAAATAATAAAGTGCTTTTCTTAGAAAGGATATTGAAAATAGGTGGATGAGGTATTTTGATAAACTTTTCAAGGATCCGAAAGTATGATTGATTTTAGCAATCTTAATATCCTAAACAAAAATAGAGAATTTTTTTTTATTTATTAATAAATCAAGTTAGAGAACTTTAAAGAAAATGAAATGTGGAAAACAGAGACGATGATATTCCAATAGAAGTGTGAAAATATTTAGGAGATCAAGGAATTTCTTGGCTTACAAATCTTTTTAATGTCATTTTAAACTCTAAAAGATGAGATGAGTGGAGAAAGAGTTTGTTGGTTCCTATATTTAAGAATAAGATGCACAAGAGTGCATTATGAGGAATTAAGTTAATGTGTCATACATTAAAATTATGGGAGAGAGTAACTGAGCATAGTTACGATGTGATACAAAAGTTTCTCACAATCGCTTTGGTTTCATGCCGTAGATCTACTATGATGCTATACATTTGTTAAGAGGTTTGATGGAGAAGTATAGAGAAAGTAAGGAGGATTTACATATGATATTTATTGATTTAGAGAAAGCCTATGATAAAATTTCAAGAGTTGTTCTTTGGAAAGTTCTAGAACAGAAAGAAGTTAATATTGGCTATATTCAAGTCATTAAGGATATGTATACTAGAGCTGTTATTTGTGTTGAAACACAAGGAGGATTGACAAAATATTTTCCTATTTCAGTTGGATTACATCAAGGGTCAACTTTAAGCTCATATCTTTTTGCTTTAGTTATGGATGTTCTTACTAGGCATTTATAGGAAGATGTACCTTGGTGTATGATTTTTGCTGATAACATTCTTCTTGTTGATAAGACTAGAGAAGGAGTCCAAGAGAAATTTGAATTATGGAGGTCAACAATAGAGTCTAAAGGTTTTCGTTTAAGTAGATCTAAAACTGAATATATGGAGTGTAATTTTAGTTGTAGAAGTTCTAGTGGTAGTGTTGTGACATTAATAAGAGTGAACGATTCAGATATTTAGGCCCTATTGTTCAAAATAATGGTGAAATAGATGGAGATGTTATTAGTAGAATTCAAGTTGGATGGTTGAAGTGGAGGAATGCATCTGGCCTGTTGTGTGATAGAAAAGTTCCACTTAAACTTAATGGAAAATTTTATAAGATGGTGGTAAGACCTATAATGACTTATGGTGCACAATGTTGGCTAATAAAAGAGAAGCATAAGACTAAGTTAAGTGTTACAGAGATGAGGATGCTCAGGTGGATGAGTGATTTTACTCTTAGAGATAAAATACGAAATGAGTATGCTCGGGAAAAAGTTGGAGTAGCTCTAGTGGTATAAGATTAGAGAGAGTCGCCTTAGATGATTTGGCCACATAAAGCGTCTGGACCCTACAGAGAGTAGATGCATTAGATTTGCTTTATGTTAAGAAAGGTAGGTAAAACCTAAAAGACTTGGTGAAGATGTATAAAAATGACCTAGTATCTGAATTAAATGAGAATTTGACACATAATAGGACACAATGGAGACGAAGGATTCATGTAGCCGACCCCACTTAGTGGGATAAAGGCTTGTGTTGTTGTTGATGATAAATGAGCTTTACATCAATTTTCTTGGATTAACAAAATCAACTTGAATTAATTCTTTAATTGATGTTTCTTTCATATATCTAAGCATAAACCTTGGATTTTATGTATAAATATTTATAAATGATTAATTGAAATATGTATCTATGTTGCATAAGGTATTTGTAATATCCACCATAACAAGTGGGTTTGATTCATCTCCAATGATCTTCATAAACAATACCAACATGGCCATCTAAAGATTATGTCTATGGTGTGTTGGATGTGAATATCTCTAAAGAAATGTAGAAATAAGAGAAAAATTCCTGACATTGGTTGCTTATTCATGATATAAAGTCAAGATAGCGGGTAATTTATTAAGAATTTTTGTGGCTTAGATGTATCATTACTTATCACCTGGTTCATTTCACATTTATATTAGACTTAATAATTAACATAGTTGAAAGTAAGTGCTTTTGTGTAAATTTTCTTATGGATCATACTTATATCAATTGGATAATGGATACTACAATCATGATGTGGATAACAAGTTTAAATCTTTACTTATTTCTTAATAAATTCACTATAGTTAATTCCTTAAATAGGGTGAAGATGAATAAATCTAAAAAGTGATATTTATTAAGTTCAATAAAATTTTCCCCTGTTGCAAATCATACAAATATGAAGTACTAATCAAATGGACAAACAACCTCTTTAAAAAAATTACTCGATTAGTTATGATAAATTTAAATATTTTAGAATTTGACAAATTATATGATTTTTTTTAATTACATATTTGTTTAAAAGAAACTATTATGAATGAATTATTTGGTATATTGGCACAATTTTATTTTCTAAATAAAGTTATTTTTACATGTGTAATTCAATAAACTAAAAAAATAAGTTAAATATTTGTTTGATTCATATTCATAGACATAATTTCAATAGATACTTCGTTGAGAGTTATGTTTTATTTAAAATTTTGACTTTTCACTTTTAAAATTGGCTATATGCTCAAAATCTAATTCAAGGTTAGGCCTATCTATAATCTTATATTCAATTTTTGATAGTGGGTTTAAGTCTTGGCCAAATTTTAATTTATGTTCTTTAACATTTTTTTTGCGGTGGTTCTATTGAGATTTAAATTCAACAAAACCAATTATAGGCCATTTTATAATTTTAACTTATTTTTTTGCATCTTATCCATCATTTAAAGAATATTTTTGAATTAGTTTCTTCAATGAGATTAGATTGGACAATAGTATATACCTGTTTGGCTTGTGTTTGGCATGCTTTATATGATATTTTAATTATTTTTATATGAATATTAAGGATAAGGGCCATAGCTTTAACAGGAAAATAATTGTAGTATTTCTCAATCTTTAAAGCAATTTATAAATCCTCATTTTTTATTGATTTGTAGCTTAATTCCTACTTAATTTATTTTCTAAGATCTTATTTAAAATATGCATTAATAACATATTAATTTATTTGCATATATAAACTTGTTTACAAGGCATTTAGATTTTATAAAATATGCAAACATTGTTTGCCTTGTTTAATTTTAAATTGATTATGTATTTGATCTCTATAACCACTAAATTGTAAATATTATTCTTAATTTTATATTTTATATTAGCCCAAGTATATTTTGTTTTAGTAGAAAACTTCACCCGCATAATTGAGCTTGTCCCAACTAGAGGATATGGATGTTTTGGTTTCTTTCCAAACTAGTTAGTAATTAAAACCAAATCAAACCAAAGGTTCAGTTTTAATTTCGTTTTTGGTTTAAGAATATGTGTTTTGGAATTAGTTTTTCTGTTTGATTTGATTTGATTTTAGATAGTTTTTAGATGTTTGATTTGGTTTTGTTTAACAAATCTATGGCAATGCAACCGACATGTGGTAAGTGTTCAATTGACAAATTTAGGTAATGTAAACCATACGTCGATAGTAAATTCTCCAAGCACGCATCAAGATATCAATAGGATTGTACACTACTAATGTTAATGGTGGCTTGGTAAGAATATTTATGAGTATCATTGATTTTTTAATCATAATGAAGGTAGAAATGACATAGTGTTCAATCTACATGCCAATCATGAAGTTTATATCCTACAGTTATGATTATTCTTGACTCAACTATATCTAAATTAACTTGGACTAGAGAGCCAAAATATAATGTGTGAGTCTGCAAATGGTTTACTTATGTGGGATTTGACACTCTAAATTCTTGATATTCATGTTATTTTTGAGTTTATTTTTTCTTACATGGTGATTTGACGTCTCTAAGTGTAAAGCCACTCATCTACATGAGCATCCTCATCTTTGCAACACTTAATTTAATTTTATGCTTCTCTTTTATTAGCCAATATTCTGCTCCATAAATCATTGTAGGTCTTACCACCATCTTATAAAAATTTTCCTTAAGTCTAAGCAGTACTTTTTTATCACACAACAGGTGGGAGTAGCTCCAATGGTAAATAAGATTCTTGAGAGTCACCTTAGATGTTTTGATCACATAAAACGTTGGTCATCTGATGACCCAATTAGAAGAATAGATGTATTAGATTTGACTAATGTTAATAAAGTTAGAGGTAGATCTAACAATGCTTGATTAGGTAGTATAAAAAAATTATCTTATTAGAATTATATGAGAGTTTAACACTTAATGGGACACAATGAAGAAGAAGGATTCATGTAGCTGACTCCATGTAGTGGGGTAAAGGCTTGTTGGTGGTGGTGATTTGAGGTGGATGGTTTCTCTTAAGATAATCATGTATCATTAACCATTATAATAACAATAATAATAGCAATTTATGTTAATTTGTTAGTGATGCTGTGATAATTATATTATATTATTTACTTGATCAAGTGTAGAGCTAACATTGGAATGGGTTTGATTGTTTAGTATAATTGGCTTCAGGATCACCGATCTGCACTGCAAAGGAAAGCTTGCCATGGCTGCTGCTGAAGCAACTCAAGCATCAGCAGGTCCTAGCTTTGCTCCAGAAGATCCGACTCTCCCAAAGCCCTGGAAAGGGCTCATTGATGGAAGTACTGGCGTCTTATATTATTGGAATCCTGAAACAAATGTTACCCAATATGAGAAACCAGCTGGTTCTGTACCTCCACTGCCTCCAGCTCTTCCTTCTTCGGTGTCACAACTAAATGCTGCTCCAAGCCAAGTCTCCCAAACTATACCATTAAATGGGTCTTTACCTCAACAAAATTCAGGGCAGCAAACTCTTCAGCAGCCATATCAACTTGTGCAGCAACAGCAGCAGAGTCAGCCTCAGATACCAATTCAACAGTCAGTTCATCAGATACCGCTCCAGCAATTGCAGCACCTACCCTATCAGCAGCAGCAACCAATGCACACTTTTCAACAGCATTCCCCACATTACTCACAGATTCAGCAACCCCCTTATCAGCAAATTCCATACTTGCAAGGTCAAATCATGGCACAACCCCGAGGCCAATTTCCATATCAACCAGGGCAACAGCCACAAGCTTTTCAGTTTTCATACCAGCAAGGGCAGCAATTACCAGCACCAAAATTCCCACAAGACTCGACTGGGCAGCAGCCTCTAGAGTCTCAAGCTGGTTATCAACTGGGGCAACAGCTTCAAGGGACCCAGACTTCACAACAGCAGAGCCAACCATTGGCAGTTCCCCAAAGCATTCATGAACAGGGACAGAACTCTCAGAGTCAACATACTGCACAACAGCAGGGAGTGCAGTCACATGTGCCACAAGTCTTTAGACAACAGGAGATGCTTCTACAGGGGCAGCAACCTGCACATCAACAATCACAACACTCTGGATTTCCAGGAGTTGGGGATGCTGGTCATCAAGAGACAAAGGTGGCGGGTCTTTCTCCATCAACTGCCCAACAACCTGCTAACTGTCAATCACCAGGATTACCTGTACATGCCCAGGTTCGACAATCTGGAGCTAATGTATTTCAACCACAACTGCAGCCTCAGCTTGCCCCCATTAACCACAAACAAGCTGTAATGAGCCAATCACATCAGGTGAATGTGGAATATAGTCATCATCAAATGCAAACAGGAAGCTCCATGTTTCCTAATCAAATGGGCCAATCGATGCCTCAGCCTCATATGGGTTCCAAAACTGGTTATGAAGATGACCATCATGAAAAAGGAAGTGACTTTTATTCGTCTGGTAGGGCTGAGGGATCAATGATGCATTCATTACAGCCTAAGCTCGCACCACTTCCCCTTGCTCAAAATAAACAGGTTTAAGTTGTTTTATTCTTACATTTCTTCGGTTGTGTTGTGTTGAATTTTATAAAATTTTCTATTTTAATAGGAACATAGGATATTGATTGGCTTTTACATGCATGCAAAGTTGCATATGTTAGGTCCATTTAACTTGTTAAATCTATTCAATTTTTTTCATTTCCCTGCAAAGAATTGTTCAATATGAATTATAGAGCTTTTGATTTGATCTCATCAATTGTGTTATTGTTTCCATTACTTGTGTTTGCCATGCTGTTTTGTGGAATAAATTATCACATAGGGCAGTAATTTATTGGTATTTCTACATGGCTTATGATGAAATTGGACTTCTTTTTCATTTTAGGCAAGGATAAGGTTTTTTTTGTACATAATTTTGGATTGTTTTGTACCCCAGCCAGTTTTAGCTTCCATAAATCTTGGTCACTTTAGTTAGTAGAAATCAGTAAATGATGACATACTTTTATTTCTTTCATTCATTTTATCATTCTAAGAAAGCAATATATCATGCAAAAAATTTAGCTTTTAGTGATTTATACAATAGATTAGATACCAAAGAAAGATGATAAGTTAGCCAACCAAAGAGATGATAGAGAAGTAAAGAGTAGTGAGTATTAAGGATGAAAACAATAAAGTGCTTTTCTTAGAAAAGATATTGAAAATAGGTGGATGAGGTATTTTAATAAACTTTTCAAATGAAGGATCTGAAAGACGATTGATTTAGCAACCTTAATCTAAATAAATAGAGAATTTCATTTTATCGTCGATTAGTAAGTTAGTGAAGTTTTAAAGAAAATGAAATGAAAAAAACAAGAGGACCTGATAATATTCCAATAAGTGTGGAAATGTTTAGGAGATCAAGGAATTTCTTGGCTTACAAATCTTTTAATGTTATTTTAAAGGCAAAAAAGATGCCGATGAGTGGAGAAAGAGTTTGTTGGTTCCTATATTTAGGAATAAAGGTGATGCACAAGAGTGTGCAAATTATAGAGGAATTAAGTTAATGTGCCATACATTAAAATTATGGGAGAGAGTAATTGAGCATTGGTACTATGTGATAAGTTTCACAATCGCTTTTTCATGCCGTAGATCTACTATGGATGTTATACATTTGTTAAGAGGTTTGATGGAGAAGCATAGAGAAAATAAGAAGGATCTACATATGATATTTATTGATTTAGAGAAAGCATGATAAAGTCTCAAGAGATGTTCTGAGAGTTTAACGTAAAAGAAGTTAATATTGGTTATATTCAAGTCATTAAGGATATGTATACTAGAGCATTTGTGTCCAAACACAAGGAGGATTGACAAAATATTTTCCTATTTTTGGATTACATTAAGGATCAACATTAAGCCCTTATCTTTTACTTTAGTTATGGGTGTTCTTACGAGGCATTTACAAGAAGATGTGCCTTGGTGTATGCTTTTGTATGACATTCTTCTTGTTGATAAGAGAGAGTCCAAGAAACTTGAATTATGGAGGTCAACTTTAGAGTCTAAAGGTTTTAAGTAGATCTAAAACGAATATATGGAGTGTAATTTTAGTTGTAGAAGTTTTAGTGGTAGTGTTGTGACTTTAGGTGATCAAGTCATTAATAAGAGTGAACGATTTAGATATTTAGGCTCTATTGTTCTAAATGATGGTGAAATAGATGGAGATGTTATTAGTAGAATGCAAGTTGGATGGTTGAAGTGGAGGAATGCATCTAGCCTATTATGTGATAGAAAAGTTTCACTTAAACTTGGAAAAATTTTATAAGATAGGTAAGACCGAATGACTTATGGTGCGAATGTTGGCCAATAAAAGAGAAACATAAGACTAAGTTAAGTGTTACAGAGATGAGGATGCTCAGGTGGATGAGTGGCTTTACCCTTAGAGATAGAATGCAAAATGAGTATGTTCGGGAAAAAGTTGGAGTAGCTCTAGTGGTAGATAAGATTAGGGAGAGTCGCCTTAGATGGTTTGGCCACATAAAGCGTCTAATCCGTCCATTAGGAGAGTAGATGCATTAGATTTGCTTATGTTAAGAAAGGTGGAGGTAGACCTAAAAGACTTGGTTAAGATGTATAAAAATGATCTTAGTATACTTGAATTAAATGAGAATTTGACACATAATAGGACAATAAATGGAGAAGGATTCATAGACCCCACCTAGTGGGATTAAGGTTTGTTGTTGTTGTTGTATTCATTTTATCATTCGATTTATCTTTTAGGTGAAAGAAATCGTGGGCTTTGTTTTTTTGTTCTTTAAATTTTCTTGGAATGGTTCATTTGTATATATTTCTCATCAAACTGTCCTTGCATGCCTGGCACTTAAAAATTATTTTTTATACTTTTGTCCGTTTAATTCATGCTTTGTTTTAAATGCTTTAGATATTTTAGTGCTTGCCACTACTATAAATTGGTGACAACCGATGACTTCCCATGTAAATCGATATCTTCATATATAAATTATTTGATTTCTTTTTTTTCTTTTCAATCGCCATCCTAGCTATTGTTATAACTGAAAACAACCTAGTGGTCACACTTTTGTGATCTTTATTTTCAAACTAAAATTGTCTTATTCATATTGTTAGTGACGATAAATTAATTTTTTGTCTTGTTGTTTTCATTATGGATGGTGAACCTATTTACTGGGAGAAACCTACTTCTTTCACTATTTTGTTTCTGTTTGGCTGGCTTTGGGTGGGTATATTAAATTGCGAGTTTGTGTTAAAGAAAATTTAGCTGCTCTTTTATACTGTTGGCGTGTTTACTCTTGTTGGGTGATCACAATGGGGGCTATTTACACACTATAATTATTTCTATAGAGGAAAAATAAAATTGAGTGTCCTATTTAGTAGGGGATCCCTTTTTATACAAGGGGAGTTGAATACAATGTTTAGTAAGATAAAGAGATAAATATAGTCCACTAACTATAAATAGCAAACTTTTTTACTATATATTAGCACAAATATTTCCCCTCAAGCCAAGCATATATTTCATTGAGCTCTAATTTGTTACATAGTTTGGAAAATTGAATTGGGCTAGTAGCTGATGCAGCTCACCAAACTCCCCGCTTCATTGCCCATATGCATCTGAGTCTTAATTCTTTACTTTTCCTGTCATTCTTATGTTAATAGAGCTAATTACTTTTAGTAGGTGTGTAGTTGTGTTTTGTTGTTTTGTTCTCTAGCTAGTGTGGATTCATGGTTGTGTTATAACTGAATTGTTGTGGAGGTAGCTTTGAACAATTTTCCTGAAGGAATTATTACAGAAAAAGGAGAATTTTTAAATCTTCTATTATCTTTTTTTTGCTTCTACGCCAATTGGTATCAGATATGGGGAATGGTCCAAGCTTGGAGGTAGATAAGATGTTCATATTTGATGGAAGAGAAACCGAATAGGCATTATCATTTATGCATTTTTTTCATGAGAATGGTCCAAACTTCGAAGGCATTAATTTGGAGTTGGTGCTGATGGGGAAGTATTCGTTGTGAAGATGGATCATAACCAAATCACCAAAATTACATACTTATGCTTTTGGTGAAGATCAGCTTGCTGCTTTGTATTGTGAGGCAGTTGATGTCCACTTGTTTTTAACATATTGGAGCATGGTATCAAAATTCATAACCATTTCTTCAATTGGTTTACTTTCAGGTTTAGGTATAACTGCAAGATCCATGATTTGGTTGGGTAATGTGGTACATATAATGTTGAAAGAACTTTTTTCTGTTGATCTATTAATCATAAAATTGAAATTGAATCATATTGCTTCATATTTGGTTAACCACCTTGATTTGCCCATCTGTGTAATGTTGATAATCTGAAATGAAGTTTGATATGAAGGTATGCCCTCTGTTCTTGTCATAGATGCTAATAAATTTAATGTTTTGATTGAAAGTCAGGCTATGAGGTAAATCATGTAGTCGAACAATTTATTAAAAAAATGGAACAATATTGAGTATATTAGAATCTTTCTGCATGCTACTAAGTGTGCCTTTTTAGAGAATCAATCTACAATTATCATGATAGAATCCACATAATGCTTGGTTTGTAGAAGGCCCAAAACATAATCAAGCCTAAGATCTTGCAAGTTTAAGAATGGGAGCATTGGTTATGGTAGGTTAACATTGGTTTAATACCAATTTGAGTGAAAAGAAATTTGTCTTGCTTAATAGGTGGGTCACTTATTTATTATTAGGGGTGTGCATTTGGTTTATTTGAATGAATCTGTCGACAGATTTGTCAAATTGAATGATTTTAGAACCATAAAGTAGAAAACCGAATCGAATTAAGTTTTTCTATAATTGAACCAAAATATAGTTTAGTTTTGGTTTAATTGAATTTTGAAAAAAATAAAAATTTGATTTTGGTGATGCAAAGATAAAAAACAAATTATAATATTGGGACAAAATGAAAAAATCAAATTAAATAAATAATGAAAAACCAAACTAACTATATATATATATATATATATATATATATATATATATATATATATATATATATATATATATATATATATATATATATATTTATTTGGAGTTATATATTTTTTATTGACATTTCAAAAATTTTTCTTAAAATCAAGCCAAAACTGCAATCAAATAACCCCTATTTTAAAACTGAAAACTAAACCACCCTTTAATAAATCAAACCAATTCAATCAAATATTCTTTCTTTGTTTCGAATCCAATTTGAACCAATTAATGCAGACTCCTATTTATAATATAAATTTAAATGCAATGTTTGATGGAACAACAGATTATGAACATATTATTACTTATAAAAATGGATCTAGTAAAACACAAATTGATTATTTTTTGATAAGAAAAATAGATCGTTTAGATCAAAAGATTGTAGATTCAAGTGAAATTTTAAGACTAACATCGAATTATTTTAGATTTTAAGACGAAGAAGAGAAAAAATAAACTAAATTATCAGAATTAGTGACACTTAAAGAAAATAAAAAAATATTTTAAGAGCTGCTACAATAAATTAGAGTTTGAGATGTTCATAAGGAAGTAACGCGTTATGTGAGAAAAAAATATCGTGAAATTAAGCCATAAAAGACGGCTGAATCAAAAGAAAAGCTTTTAATAAGAATAGTTGGTGAGTCGAAAAGATAAAGAAATAAGAAGATTATATAAAACTTGGTTTAGATATAAAACTCTGAGAATTGGGAAAGATATAAACGACCAGAGATTCTAAGAAAGAATATACGATGCAAAAATTTAAATTTTAAATGATTTATATATAGACAGAAAGATGAAAGATGTGATAAGTTAGCCAACCAAAGAGATATGGTAAGAAAGACGTAAGTGAGATAAGGATGAAAATAATAAAGTGCTTTTCTTAGAAAGATATTGAAAATAGGTGGATGAGATTTTAACAAACTTTTCAATGAAGGATCGAAAGTACGATTGATTTTAGCAACCTTAATATCCTAAACAAAAAAGAGAATTTCATTTTATCGTCAGATTAGTAAATCGTTAGTGAAGCTTTAAAGAAAATGAAATGTGGAAAAGCAAGAGGATCTGATAATATTCCAATAGAAGTGTGGAAATGTTTAGGAGATCGAATTTCTTGGCTTACAAATCTTTTAATGTTATTTTAAAGACTAAAAAGATGTCAGATGAGTGGAGAAAGAGTTAGTTGGTTCCCATATTTAAGAATAAAGGTGTTGCACAAGAGTTTGCAAATTAAAGAGGAATTAGTTAATGTGCCATCCATTAAAATTATGAGAGAGAGTAATTGAGCAAAGGTTACGATGTGATACAGAAGTTTCTCACAATCAGTTTGGTTACATGCCAGGTAGATCTATTATGGATGTTATACATTTGTTAAGAGATTTGATGGAGAAGCATAGAAAATAAGAAGGATCTACATATGATATTTATTGATTTAGAGAAAGCTTATGATAAAGTCTCAAGAGATGTTCTTTGGAGAGTTCTAGAAAAGAAGTTAATATTGGTTATATTCAAGTCATTAAGGATATGTATATCGGAGGCACTTGTGTCCAAACACAAGGAGGATTGACAAAATATTTTCCTATTTCATTGGATTACATCAAGGATCAACATTAAGCCCTTATCTTTTACTTTAGTTATGGATGTTCTTACGAGGCATTTACAAGAAGATGTACTTTGGTGTATGCTTTTCGATGACATTCTTCTTGTTGATAAGACTAGAGGAGTCCAACGTAACTTGAATTATGGAGGTCAACTTTAGAGTCTAAAGGTTTTCGCTTAAGTAGATCTAAACGAATATATGGAGTGTAATTTTAGTTGTAGAAGTTTTAGTGGTAGTGTTGTGACTTTAGGTGATCAAGTCATTAATAAGAGTGATTTATTCAGATATTTAGTTCAAAAAAATGATGGTGAAATAGATGGAGATGTTATTAGTAGAATTCAAGTTGGATGGTTGAAGTGGAGGAATGCATTTGGCATATTTTGTGATAGAAAAGTTTCACTTAAACTTAAGGGAAAATTTTATAAGATGGTGGTAAGACCTGCAATGACTTGTGGGGCAAAATGTTGGCCAATAAAAGAGAAACATAAGACTAAGTTAAGTGAGATGAGGATGCTCAGTGGATGAATGGTTTTACCCTTAGAGATAGAATGCAAAATGAGTATGTTCGGAAAAAGTTGGAGTTCCAAAGTGGTAGATAAGAGAGAGAATGCCTATGGTTTGGTCACATAAAGCCCGTCCATGACCGATTAGGGAGAGTAGATGCATTTGATTTGCCTTAAGAAAGGTAGAGGTAGACCTAAAAAAATTTAGTTAAGATGTATAAAAATGATCTTAGTATACTTGAATTAAATGAGAATTTTAATACACAGACACAATGGAGACAGGATTCATGAACCCCACCTAGTGGGATTAAGGCTTGTTGTTGTTGTTGTTGTTTGATGGAACAACAAAATAAATGTTAGTCACACTAACTATAAAAAAAGAAACTTATCAATAATATGCTAGCACCAACAACTATAAATACTAATGCTGATAACTCCTTTTTAGAAATAGGAGGTTTACCTAAAGGTCATTCATGTTGATTGAGTAAACTATTGAAATATCATTGTTACCCATAACAGTAAAAGGGAGAATAGAAATACTGTATTAGAAGGGAGATGCTATTGGAAGGCACCATTATGTTATTTGTCATTATTTTAGTACCATTTTGTTTTAGTTGAATGAATATTAGTTGCACATTTATTTTCTTGGAAATTAAAAAGTAGATATTAGTCAAAGTTGCATATGGAAAACACACATTTTTATCAATTAATAAAAACCTAGAATGACAACGACTTGTGTGGTCTAGCTTGGGTGCTATTTGGTTACATTTATGTATGATGCATGCATTTTAAGAAAGTAAAATGTAGGATACTTTAATTACTCAGAATAGTTTGGTTTGTTGTGATATAAATGCAACCCCCTCCTCATTGATCTCCCCTTGCAGCCCCATTATCAAAATCGATATTTTGTTGTTGGTGTTGCCATTGTTCTTACTGAAATCAATAAGACCTCCAATTTCCCGTGGGACATGATTGTTGCATCAACCTCTAATCCTTCCTGCTAATGCTACAACACCCTCATACATCGAGGCTATTTTCTTTTCTATTTTTTCTTTCTTTGTTAATGTAGCAAAAGTTGAATTTATTTAGTGTGGTAGGCCATTTCTTGGCATTATTCGTAGAGTTACATATGAGTACCCGTTGGCATTCTTTACAAGTGTCTTGTCACAACACTGCTCAGTGGCATGTTTTGCATGTAGGAGTTTGGCGTAGAGTGAGTTTTGCCTTAGTTTGCTCAATTTTCTTTTGGTTCGCCAATGCTATGGTCTCAAAGCAAAGATGATGGATCCTACATGATTGTGCTTCTGTTGGCCCCCTTGTGTACAATATAGATGCCAACTAGTCTTCTACAAGTCTGGCTGTCATGCACAACTTTCTTTAGCCATCTATCTCGTCATGTATAGGAGGTCTCTATCTTTGCTTAAAAAGACATTCGAGGCACACGCTTTGAGGCACACAAAAAGCACCTTGAGCTTAAACCTCACTATCATGAATGAGCCTTAGCCTTTTTTGCTTGAGGCATGTGCCTCAAAGATTGTCTTGAGACATTTGAGGCAATCCCTCAGTAAGTTTATGTAAACACAATTATATTATCATATCAATATAATATAATATCATATACTTATATTTGTTACACTTAATACAAAGCCTCAAAAAATTCAAATGATAGATTAAGTGTAATAGATTATGTAGTTGTGTTATTATTTTATTCTATTTATATTAAATTTAATTTATGTTGATATAGGGAGGAAGAAGAAAAATATAGTGATGAAATGAAAACTGATAAATGTTAATGAAACAGAATCATTAAATCTAATGATTTTTCTGAAGATATGAAAGTGAATATGAGATCATTGTAGATTTTGATTGTCATGGTGTTTTTAAAATTTAAGTGGGTGGTTATCTTAAATTTTGTGTCAAACTTTCATTTTATATTAAAAATTAAGATTGAGATTTATGATGATAAATTAAATAAATATATTGATTGTTTGTGATATTTATGAATTATTTTTAATTTTATAAGTTTTATTTTTTCTATTTTGAAGTTTATGCTTTAATTATCATCAAGATTTATGCCTCGCCTCACCTTGCTAATGTGAAACGTTTTAATTCTTGATCTCTAGTTGCGATAACAACTAATTGATCATCATAACAGTGGAGAAGAGCAAGGCCTACATGTCGTGGAGAAGAGCAAGGTCTACATGTCGAGTAGGTCTAGTTATTACACGCCAAAGTGTAGGCAGAGGTTATGTGCATGCCATAAGGGATTTATTGGCAATTCAATGGTGTGGAAATGGGTATTGTCATGCTCATACACTGCAAAATGTCCATACTTTCTAAGGAAGGTAGCATTTAGTAGGATTTAGCATTTAGTAGGATTTTCAAGTAGTTGTGGAGGTTTAATCATGTTACAAAGAGAAGTTGTTGGATTTGGCCAAGTTTCCTTTATCAATAAAATGAAAGTTTCACCTATTAAACATAAAAAATAAAATTCCATCAAAGCTTTTACTTTTTGCTAATAATATCTCATGCCATAGGATTTTCAAATGGCATGTTAATGCTAGGCAGGGTCACGAGTACTTTGCATTGATTGAAGAGTTGGTGTTGATACTTAAAATTGGACTTTGTGATAGTTTTTGATGATAAAAAAATGGACAGTTGATGTGTGGTAAGTGTATTTGTAGTTGGCTAGAAAATAATGTATATTAGTAAATATGATTAATCATATGTGAGTGCAAAATCTTCACATTCAACAATAGTAAATCTTGAGGAACATGATGTGTTTAAAGATATGACTGGAAAGTCAATTCTAGTGAGAGAGAAGATGGTATGAATGAAGTTTAAGATAAAGATGAAACAATAAGTTGTGAAAGATTAGATAGTCCTTAGGTTAATTTGCTATAAACTTAAGAAGCTTAATTGTTTGATTTATTTAAACCTTCTTTTTGGGTATTTTATCTAACATTATATATTTAACATGATTTTTGGATTTTGAAATGCAATAAAACTTAAAAAAATTGTTATTTTATGTAACATAGTTTAATATGATGATTATAATTTTATATCATTTAGATATCTTCCTCAAAATTGAAATAGGATTATCAAGCTAAAATTTTGTTTTAACATCTCATTGTATTTCATTTAGCAAATAATGTTGCCCATAGCATCTTGGGCATTGGGTATATATGTCATGCAGTTGGAAAATAATTTTCTGTCGAATGCAAAGTTGCAAATGAAATTGCGATGGGGTATTGGAAGTAGTAACTATCATGTATTATGCTTTCTTAGGTAAATACTATCGTGGTTGTTAAATTCATGATATGGTTTGTTTGAACATGAAAATAGAATGCAAAATTACTTTATTTTGTAACTTCAGAAAACATGTGCAGAACAAAATAAATTTCTGCTATGGACTTTCTTGAATATGGGCAAAACATATACAATGATATGCCCTTATAAAGGGTCCAAAAGAATGAAGTTGAGCATGTGCAAATTTATTTGTAAATAACATTTAAAAATAGTTATTTGCAATATTTAAAAAGTAACTCGATGACAGTTCTTTTGACTTAATTAATGTTACTTGAGTTTGTGGATTTTTTGTATTAAATTCATTCCATTTCTGAAATAATACATTAGATTAAAGTGAATATTGATTCTAGATTGATTTCTAGTTTCTCTATTCAAACTGTTAGGTGTCTTATAGAAATGCTTTTCAAAACATGTTGTATCATAATTTTGATCATGTGAGAAATTCACATTACCTCTCATTTTTCTTCATGACTTTACAAGTCTGTTGAAAGGACATACAGAGTAGCTTGTTCATCTTTGTGAGGATGTCAACAACCTTTTTTTTGTAACATAATAAATGACTTCATTTTGTGCTACACAATACATCATAATATTACAAAATGAGGCATTAGGTATCATATATGGAATTAAGTGGTGTCAATGAGTATGAAAAGTCTAGGTATACTATGTGACTTCCGACCAAGATAATGTGTTTAAGAAAGTTTGACAAATGATGATATGGGATTTTTTTTAGGCTGAATGTATGTAGGATGATAATATATTTGATTTTTTAAATTGCAAACCATTGAGATTTAGCAGGCATCATAGTTGTGATTGTTTATGAATATAAGCTTTGTAAATATATTGTCGTTTTCTTATTTCAATTATGCATGGATTGCATGAAAAGGAGCAAGCTGGTCCAATTTTTTTATCATGTGTTACAAATTGGTCCATTAAGTCATTTCTTCTGTTCTAAGATTAAAATGAAGATAATACTCACATATTTAACAATTTCTTTTCATTGAGTAGGGTAATAAAATTTTAGTCAAAATTAGCATCATCAGTCTAGATCGTCCTTCGCACATAAATTACGAGTTTATTTCTACTCTATCTGCTAGTAAGAGAAAGCGTGAAGTTAGGAGGGGGAGTGCCAATTGAAGAATGCCGGAATGGTTTTGGGTGAGGTCTAACTTGGGGAAAGTTAGGGAAGGGGTGGCCTGATCATCCCGTAGGTAGTATGTGTTTCCACCGTTTAGAAAGATGAGGATTGGAGAGAGAGGAGGTTGGCGGAAAGCCGCTTTCTCTCATTTGCCCCTAGCCATATTGGGCTTGGGTGAGGCTTGTTAGAGAGAGAGAGAGAGTACAAAATAGCATGGAAGATGTTTGGATCAGGAAAGTCTTGGAAGTGTATTAAGTGGACATTTTTATAACATGTTGTTTTGGAGCTATTTGGTTAGCTACACATGAAATTTTGAGATTGTTATGCTCAGGTAATGATGGAAATGACCAAATTGATATATGTATTACACAAAGGGAAGATGCCAGCCTAATTTGCACAGTATCAGCTTAATAGACTGGAGTACAACCTATTCAAACCTTTGGAACTTGGCTGTAATTGACTTTTTGTTCGAAAGGAAAATCAATGTATTTGTTTTGTAGTGGGATTGTAATTTGCACATTATGCAAACAAATATACATTGGTGATACTTTTCCCCAGGACGCTGTAATTGACTCTGTGTTTTGGATTTTTATACTACAAGGACAATAATGTTTGGATTTATTTGGTGAGTATTGATGAACAATATGAGGATGTTATGCTTAGATGATGGTGGGTATGATAAAATGGTCCTTATGTAATACACATTCATAAAGTTTTAAAATCATTTGCATATCATCAACCTGAGAGATCAACTGATATACTTCTCATCCAAACATTAGGAACCTAGCTGTAATTGTCCGTTTACCTTAAAGAAAAGGCTAGGTTTTCTCTTGAAGTAATAATGCTACTAATCTCAATACTAATATAACTAATTTATTGGTGATGAAAATATTACTGTAATTTAACCCCCTTTTTAGAAGCCCAACTCATCTGAATCTTTTGATGGGAAAAATGCTCAAACAAGTCAAAAGGAAAATATGTAATTTTTTCTGATGCCATTCTCATGCTCATCTTGTTTTTCCTCTCAATGTTCTTATGGGGTGTATTGTTTGAATTTTTGTGAATCTGGTGGCATCCAATCAGGAGTTCCTGTGTGTGATCCTACTATAGTCCATAGAAAAACTTGCATTAAGCTGTATGTACTATTTAATAAATTCAACATGCAAATTTGATTTCTTTCAATTCAACTATTTTAACAATTGAAGGCATTATTACATACAAGCTGACTTTAGGGTTTGTTTGTTTTAGGCTTAAGTTTCATAAAATAGAATAAGCTAAATGAGATAAGAGAAGGGATGAGTGATAAGTGGAGTTAAATCATCTGGTTACATAAGCTAAAAAATTGTTTGTGCAAGCTTACGTCTAAGGCTTTGTTGGGCTCACAAGTCAAAAGACCACATAAATATTTATATCAATTTGGATGAATTAGCTTTGGACTTATTGTGCTAATTGAACACGAGTTGGTACCCTTGAAGGGAACAAGAAAGAGAAGCTGAGAGTTTTCATAGGACACACCCTATTAAGTAACTATGAATGCTTAAAATGACAACAACAACAACAAGCCTTAATCCCACTAGGTGGGGTCAGCTACATGAATCATTCGTCTCCATTGTGTCCTATTATGTGTCAAATTCTCATTTAAGTATACTAAGATCATTTTTATACATCTTAACCAAGTCTTTTAGGTCTACCTCTACCTTTCTTAACATACAAAATCTAATGCATCTACTCTCTAATCGTCATGGACGCCAACGCTTTATGTGGCCAAACCATCTAAGGCGACTCTCCCTAATCTTATCTATCGAGCTACTCTAACTTTTTCCCAACATACTCATTTTGCATTCTATCTCTAAGGGTAAAGCCACTCATCCACTGAGCATCCTCATCTCAGAACACTTAACTTACTCTTATGTTTCTATTTTATTGGCCAACATTCGCACCATAAGTCATTGCGGTCTTACCACCATCTTATAAAATTTTTCCTAAGTTTAAGTGGAACTTTTCTATCACATAATAGGCCGATGCATTCCTCCACTTCAACCATCCAACTTGAATTCTACTAATAATATCTCCATCTATTTCACCATCATTTTGAACAATAGAGCCTAAATATTCAATCGCCACTCTTATTAATGACTTGATCACCTAAAGTCACAACACTACCACTAAAATTTCTACAACTAAAATTACACTCCATATATTCGGTTTTAGATCCGCTTAAACTAAAACCTTTAGACTCTAAAGTTGACCTCCATAATTCAAGTTTCGTTGGACTCTCTCCAGCCTTATCAACAAGAAGAATGTCATCAAAAGCATACACCGTGGTACATCTTCTTGTAAATGCCTCGTAAGAACATCCATAACTAAAGTAAAAAGATAAGGGCTTAATTTTGATCCTTGATGTAATCCAACCTGAAATAGGAAAATAGTTTGTCAATCCTCCTTGTGTTTGGACACAAGTGACTTCTAGTATACATATCCTTAATGACTTGAATATAACTCTTCTTTTGTTCTAGAACTCTCCAAAGAGCATCTCTTGAGACTTTATCATGTTTCTCTAAATCAATAAATATCATATGTAGATCCTTTTATTTTCTCTATGTTTCTCCATCAAACCTCTTAACAAATGTATAGCATCCATAGTAGATCTACCGGCATGAAACCAAACCGCGATTGTGAGAAACCATCACATCGTAATCTATGCTCAATTACTCTCTCCCATAATTTTAATGTATGGCACATTAACTTAATTCCTCTATAATTTGCACAATCTTGTGCATCACCTTTATTCTTAAATATATGAATGCTTAAAATGACGAAATTGAAAATTGAAATTTTTTGCATTATTCAAGGTGAGGTGGAAACTTCATAGTGGATTGATGCATAAGCCTCAAATTTAAAATAAAATACTCATAACGTTGAAGACGGATCATAAATTTGACATAGACCATAAAATAGTTAATTTAATTCATTATCATAAATCATAAATCAAAGAACAACAACAACAACAACAACAACAACAACAAGCCTTTACCCCACTATGTGGGGTCGGCTACATGAAACCTTCTTCTCCATTGTGTCATATTATGTGTCAAATTCTCATTCAATTCTAATAAACTAAGATAATTTTTTATACATCTTAACCGAGTCTTTTTAGGTTTACCTCTACCTTTCTTAACAAATGTAATACATCTACTCTCTTAATTCATCGACCTGACGCTTTTACCAACCATCTAATTCTCTCTAATCTTATCTGCCACTGGAGCTACTCCAACATTTTCCCGAACATACTCATTTTGCATTTTATCTCTAAAAGTAAAGCCACTTATCCACCTGAGCATTCTCATCTTTGCAACACTTAACTTAGTCTTATACTTCTCTTTTACTGGCCAACATTTTACACCATAAATCGTTGTAGGTCTTACCACCATCTTATAAAATTTTTCCTTAAGTCTAAGTGGTGCTTTTCTAATTCAAAATTGTTAATTTTTAAGTGAAATAACACTCACTTATTACTTAAATATGCTGCTAGGATCTAGGATTTGCATGGTTCTTTTCTTCAATTTCAACATCTTTAGAAGAAATATCATGTGTAACAATTCCATGATCTTGCAATTTTTTTCATCATCATATTTAAAATCTTCCTCAATCCTTATCTTTTTGTTACTCTTTATATCAATTAACGTTTGATTTAATATAAATTAAAATAAAATAACAAATTGATAATACAACTAAACAATTCATAATAATTAAATTACATTTTGGCTTTTTTGATGCTCCTATTTAACATTGCTTCTTTTTGAATGATTGTGAAATATTAGCAATGATATCTTTCTTCGTCTTATCTGAAGGCAATTCTTTATCTTCAGTTCAAATCCTTCATGAATTTTTTGAGTTATTCATTTATCATCATATAGTACATCATCAATGCTCAAAGGATTAGTTCTATTATCACCATTTCTTTATTTCTATAACTTGCGATGCCTATCTTTTAATTTATTATTGAACATAATCTAAACCAACTTATTCATTGATTTTATTTTTCCTTTAGCCAATTAGTTCATTTTGTATGCACCTATTTGAATTTGCTCTAGTTATCTTCATATGTTGATGTTGAGCAAGTAATACTGAGTGCTTTGATTGCAAATGGTTTACATTTCGCTAAGTCATCTCCAAATTATGCCATCAATATTTTTAATATAGAATGAAAAAAAGAGTTTATTAATATAATATTAATTTAGAAAGCTTAAATTTGAACTCTTTGTTATAAATTAGTGAGAGCATGTAAATTCACTAGGGCATTTTTTAGCATGATAGGCTACTCTGAAAACAAACATTCTTTTCTTCAAATACATTTTTTCTAATTGATCATTAATCTTTAGATATTTTGCTTTAGAGGTATGCTATCCATACATGCATATAAACCAATCTTGATCTACAAAGAAGTTCTTGTCTATTGAAATTAAAGGTATAATATGCAACATCAAGTAAATTGTAATATAATTGACAATCCCATTTTTTTTTTATAATTTCTTATATTTCTTAATAGATAGTCTCTTGTTCACCTAATTTTTATTTCTTTTATTATTTTACAATCCTATTTGCACTTGCATTGTCTAATATCACTTGAACTAGTATGCCCTTTCCTACTTCAACAACATACTAAAAAATTTTATATAATAGAGGTTCATCTTTAGTAAAGTTAATGCATCAATAGATTTCAAAAATACAATGCCATAAGGATTGTTAAAAATTAAATAATACTTTTTTTTCTGATGTCTAATCAATCATTTGGCATTATTGACCTTGATTTTAGCCCTTGTTTTTTTCATTTCATCAACAAACTTTATTAATGTCCTTACCTTTTCATTTAGCATGCATGTTTGAAGATCATACATGATAGAAAAATCTAGTCCTTAACTATAATTCCTAATAAATTGAAACATATTAATCTATGGACTTCTTCCCATGTTGAATGGAATTCAATTTTCATAAAAGAATATTTTAATGTCACCCTTTATTCTCATCTTCTTCGGTCAAAGCTAGAGAAGGAATTACTTGAGAATAATTTTTTTTATTTTCATCTAAATTCATAATAAATCTATCCATTGATCTTCAAGTTCATCAAATGAAAGAAAACAACTTCTATTATTAGAACCATTTTGTTTAGAACTAAAGCAAGAATTATTCTCAATCAATTTCTTCATATTTCTTAGAGCTACCTCTTATGGTGGCATAGTTTAGGTGTGCTCTTTGGCATTAAGGTGTGCACATGCTAAATGAGTTTTCAATATTTTAATGATATTAGCAATTTACTCATCACAAAATTTATATTTTAAATAGGAAAAGCTTTGTTTTTCTTGCACATATTCATGATAGTTCAATTTGAGTATCACATTTTCAAGTTTATTTATTTCTTCAAACACCATCAATCATTATAATAAAATTTAAAAAATTGAATAAAATAATTAAATCAATAGCTAAAAAATTAATCAAGAAAATTATAAGTCTAGACATTGAAAGAAAAAAATCCAATAAAAGTAAAAGGAAAACAAAAATCAGCTAAAAAAAAAATCTTTTTAAAGAACACTAGTTAAAAATATAAATATTTTTTTTAAAATGATTATAAGAAATAGTTAAAAAGAAAAAAAAACACTTGAATGGAAAATAATAATTAAATTTAGTAGAATAAAATAAAATTCAAGGAGATTAACATGCATAGCACACAATTTTTATGCACTTACATATCTAACACTTAAAATTTGATATTTACGTATATAACACTTTTCCTATACACGAAAAAGTGCATTTTACTTACAAAAATTAATGATAATGCTATTTTTGATGTAAAACTAAAGATTTTGGAGTTATTTATATAAATATGAAACTTTAGGTGTTAGATATATAAATAAGAATTGCGTGCTATGTATGTAAATACCTATAAACTTTTTCAGAATGAAAATAAAAATGTTAGAATAAAATAAAAATAAATAAAAAGATAGCTAAGTTAAAATATAAAAAATAGCTAAGAAAATAAAAAATGAAAAAAAAAGAGCACACTAACTTGCCGATGCTACTTTGCGCAAGTAGAAGGTGGCTTCCACACGTTGGCTCTTGGCTCGTAGATGTGACTCTTGTGAGCACACGTTGTGACTACCACTAAACAATGCACATAATGCGACTACTAACTCTCTTTGGGTTCAAGCTTTAGTTCAACTTTTGAATTGCAATGCACTATCTCCAATCCAATTTAAGTTTTAAATCTATAAACATAAACTCTCTTATATGTAATTTAGTTTTTTTTTTTTAGTTTGAGGCATTCAAATCTTGTACCTTGAGGGTTTAGCCTTGATGCATATGCCTTGAATGAGGAAGGGACAAACCTTGTTATGGCTAGAAAATAATGAACCTCAGTTTTTTCATTTGGTGCCTTATGATGAGGTTTGTCTCAAGGCATGTGCATTGAATACCCCTTTTTAAAACCATGGCAACTATTACTCTAGTATGCCAATTATAAGGTGGTAGATATTCAAAAATGCTAAAAAACTTGGAGCAAATTTAAATTATTATTGCTGGTACATTTTTTTTTTTGCTTATCATTGATTTTGAAATGATCTTTATAACATGAGGGGATTCTTATACTGACTATAATTATTTATTTACTTTAAAGGAAAAAAAAAACTAGATTTTGTTTTGAAATTAATAGTAGAGTTATTCTCAAGACAAATGGAACTAATTTATTAGTCATGAAAGTATTATTGTTATTTAGTCCCCCTCCTTTTTTTTGGAAGTTCAATCCATTGAAACTTTTTGTGAGACGAAATGCTTGAAAAAGCCACACAAAATATTGGTGATATTGTTTTGTTCTCCCACACTCATACCATCTTTTGTCTCTCTCTTAATCTTTGTATGAGGTGTTATTATCTGAATCTTGTGGATCTAAATAGGAGTTTTTGTTCATGATCCTTCTTTAGTCCAAAGAAAACCTACCTTAAACTTTATACTATTAACAAACAAATTCAACATGCAAATTTGATTCTTTTAATTTAATTATTTTAATAGATGATGGTATATTTCATGACTAAATAACAATTAAGGAAAATATTTTGTTTGAGTAGAGTTATTTCATGACTAAATAACAAATTCAACATGCAAACTTTATACTACTAACTCCATTTTTTTGAAAGTTATTTGGAGTTCTAGAAAAAGAAATGAGTTAATATTGGTTATATTCAAGACATTAAGGATATGTATATACTAGAGCTGTTACTTGTGTCAAAACACGAAGAGGATTGACGAAATATTTTCCTATTTCAATTGGATTACATCAAGGATCGGCTTTAAGCTCTTATCTTATATTTTTAGTTGTGGGTGTTCTTACTAGGCATTTACAGGTAGATGTACCTTGGTGTATGCTTTTGTTGATGACATTCTTCTTGTTGATAAGACTAGAGAGGGTGTCTAAGAGAAACTTGAATTATGGAGGTCAACCTTAGAGTCTAAAGTTTTTCGTTTGAGTAGATCTAAAATTATATATATGGAGTGTAATTTTAGTTGTAGAAGTTCTAGTGGTGGTGTTGTGACATTGGGTGATCAAGTCATTAAAAATAGTGTACGTTTCAAATATCTAGGCTCTATTGTTGAAAATGATGGTGAAATAGATGGAGATGTTTTTAGTAGAATTGAAGTTGGATGGTTGAAGTGAGGAATGCATCTGGCCTGTTGTGTGATAGAAAAGTATTGTTTAAACTTAAGGGAAAATTTTATAAGATGGTGGTAAGACCTGCAATGATTTATGGTGCAGAATGTTGGCTAGTAAAAGAGAATCATAAGATTAAGTTAAGTGTTGCGATGAGGATGCTCAGGTGGATGAGTGGCTTTACTCTTAGAGATAAAATATGAAATGAGTATATTCGGGAAAATGTTGGAGTAACTCCAGTGGCAAATAAGATTATTAGAGAGAGTCTCCTTAGATGGTTTGGCCACATAAATTGTTGGCCGTCTAATGACCCAATTAGGAGAGTAGATATATTATATTTGCTTTATGTTAAGAAAGGTAGAGGTAGGCCTAAAAAGACTCAATTAAGATGTATAAAAAATGATTTTAGTTTATTAGAATTAAATGAGAATTTGACATATAATAGGACACAATGGAGAAGAAGGATTCATGTAGCCGACCCCACATAGTGGGATAAAGGCTTGTCGTTGTTGTTCTTTGACTTATGATTTAGGGAGGATTTTAGTTTGATAAAAGAACATGAAATGAGCAAATAAATAAGCTACTAAACTACGGTTCGCTAAGGGGAAAAAAATTGGCCAAGGATATCCTAAGCTCAATTAGACTTATTTTATACCCATTTCTTGCAATATGTCTAACCTCATAAAAATATGGTTGCAAAAATCATCATAGGTAGGTAGATGAGAATTACTAGTTGGAAATGATCTTGTTCTTATTCAATTTGGCTTTGGATACCATGGCAAAGTTTTTTCTCAAATTGATCTTATACCAAGCTTCTTGTTTAACAACAAATGTGAATGTGCATGAATTTAAGTAAATAACTTGGATAATGTTCAAGATTTTCATTCATATTTCAAGCTTCTTAAATCACATGCAAACTAGTTGAATTAGCTGCGCAAAAAACACATGTAAGTGGGTCTTAATTGGAGGAGCATGGAACTTACTCAAGTTTAGAATTCTTCATTCATATGTCAAACTTCTTAAATCACTTTCAAGTTTATTTTTATATACTTAAATGAGTCTTAATCAGAGAGCATGAAGCTTTTTGTAGTGCATTGGATTGTTTATGCCCCTTTCTTACACCCCATGTGGACATTGATAATTTTCTACTTGGTTTACTGCATTGGATGATATGATCACTATAACTTGCTGGCATGTTTTCATTTGTTTATGTTGTATGATCATTGCTTAATTAAGCCACATTTGCTAATGTGTTTCGTCAGCTTTTCTAAAAAATGATGAACAATGACCGCTTGTGAACTTTTGATTGTATTTGCATTTCCCTTAGAATAAATGCTATGTTGTGTTTTACTTAGTTTGGTTGTGGCTGCTCTAAGTACCTGAATAGGCTTTGATTATAATGTTTTCTTATTGCACAATAATGTCTCATAAACACTCATTTCAATACATTCTTTGAGTTAGCATCCTATCCCCTGTATAACAATTATTTCCTGGCACAGGTGCTCATTGCTCTCTGAATTTAGTCAAGCATTTAAGGCTAGATAATAAGTTCGGTTTTACATAAAGCCATAACTATTATGAATTTTGTTTAGTGTTCGTCGATGCTGCTCCAAATCAATTAACAACTGAATTAAAGTCAAATGATTAAGAAACTTAATGTGAATTCTGTGGCCTTCTCCCAGTAAATCCTGTGGTGCTGATGATCAAATTAATTTGACGATCCAAGTCTGAGCTAATAGGAATGGGAGAACTTAATACGTGATGCCTTTTTAGTGGTTTTTTCTATTGGTGATTGATATTATGACCAATCTTGGATGGAAGCGTTTTAGAAAAGTAGGTCGAATATGGGATGCTGAATTTTTCTCATTGCCTTGGTTGAAAATGGGGAGACGTGATTCTTGGCTTTCTAGCACAAGGTTCTCTTGCTTGATGTATTTATATTAGTTGGCATATTTACTATTGTTTTGGTTTTTCCCCATATCCTAGTTTGATGATTGAGTATCAATTGTGGTCATGTACATTAGGTATGCAAATAAATAATCCATTGCACATTTTTTGGTATCCCTTCTCAAGATGGAAATCAATACTTAACGTGTTTCTTCCTTCAATTCTTTTGTTCAGGACATGAGATTGGGCACCATTCCTCCCAAGTTCCTCTCTTCAGGCCATGCTGGTGGTTCAAGCATGCTACCAGGGCATGTGAGGCCTAACATGTATAGCCATGCTACCTTTCCAAATGCAAGTCCAGTAAGACCACCTCCAAGAATACTTGTAGCGCCTGATTCTCCAAATATCTCGGTGGATGCATATCGCCAGCGTCATGAAGTTACAGCAAGGGTAACAGATCAGGAATATTCTATTATTCACATTAAATGTTATGTTCTTATAACTAACATATGATACTAAAGGACTGTATGCTGACTAATAATTTTTAAATATTCAAGCTTATATTCTAGAAGAATTTATTTGGGGATTCTTCCAGATAGTTTGTTTATCTCTGTCTTGTTACAAATGAAGTGAGCATTTTTCTGCTGATGTTTAGTGGTGTGCTAGATAAAATATGGTGTACAATTGTTGGAAAGAGGTTTTAGATTCTTATATTTAATATTCTATCACTCCTATTTTCTCAAAACATATTCATTCATAAAGTTGACAGATATGGCCTTAAAATATATTTTCTTGTTGAAATTGAACTTTCCTCTGCTCAATAACTTCTGATTGTGGGACATCTTGTCTCGCTTTTTTTTTTTTTTTTTGGGACAGTTTTGAGAACTTAGTTATTGACTTAACCTATTACCGACGGTTTATTTAGTCTTGCCCAGTAAGCTCAGAAACCTGAGTCCCCATCTTTAAGCATTGTTCTGATTATGTGGAGATTGCCAATTGCAGGATTAAAATCATGGTTTTTGGAAATACTTTATAAGATGTCTGACACCAAATCTTTCTACTTAACACACACACTAGCTGGTACAAATGCTTGATCGGTTGAATGCTTATGTTGATACTCTTCTGCATTTGGAGTATTTATGATTCTAATAACTAGGTTTGGTTGATCAGATAGGACTGATGCTAAATAATTCATGCAAGGAAAAGGACCCGGAAGCACTAAAATTACAATTGTGGGATGACAGCAGAAGTCAACTTTTATAATCATTTGAGATATTTCAACCAAATTTTGTCACAAATTTGGCTAAAATATCATTTCTCATCAGAAAATGTAGCAAAATGATTTATTTTATGCTGTTATACCTCTTGATTGTTTATTCCTGCTTTTTTTTTTAAATTTACACTTGCGGGATATCAACCTGTTATATTGCTTAATATCTTTATTTTACTAAATGAACTGATTTAGCTCTTTGGAACAAATTGTCTAGGGAGACAATATTCCTGCCCCGTTTATGACATTTGAAGGCACTGGATTCCCTCCAGAGATTCTGAGAGAGGTATTTTATATCATTAACTTTTCTTAGAGTAGATTACTTGTTTATATTCATGTTGAAGAGAGCGGGATTGGAGCAGTAATTAAGTTTCCCCTAATATAATTTGGAGGGTGAATGTTTAATTCATGGAAATTATATTTTTAAATGTAAAACATCCCTACCCATATGTCATTTTCCGAAGGTTCATGCATCAATTATATTCTTTATTTTATCTCAGAAAAAAAAAATTGCTCATCAATTATATTCTTTATTTTATGTCAGAAAAAAATTGCTCAAGTAATGTACTTTATCATGGAAAATTTGAAGTTGCTTGCTTCAGGCAAATGATCGTATTTGGTTGGGGATTCTTATTGTTTTAGCCTGCGACTCATTTAGAGTGTCTTTTCTTACTGCCTTAACTTCTTTCAATGAGCAGCTAGTGACATGGAATTTCTCGTCTCTTCTAACGAAGAAGTGATATCATTATCTTTATTTATAGGTGATCATTCTTATTATATTTGTTGATATTCTGAGCGATTGACCCTTACAATTGCAGATACATGCAGCTGGTTTCTTGTATCCCACACCAATACAAGCACAAACTTGGCCAGTTGCCCTGCAGAAGAGAGACATAGTGGCCATTGCTAAAACTGGTTCTGGAAAGACACTAGGCTATGTTATTCCAGCGTTAATCCATCTTAGTCGATGTCGCAACAATCCCCAACTCGGTCCTACAGTGTTGATATTGGCCCCAACTCGTGAGCTTGCAACACAGATACAAGAAGAAACAATGAAGTTTGGTCGATCTTCACGAATTTCCTGCACAGTAAGCTCTGCATGCAGATGTATTAACATTACTGTAAAACCTTTTATTGAAGAGTTCTGAAATTTTACATTTCAATATAGTGATTATTTATTTGCTACTTGTTAGCACATATCCCGTCCTTCTCTCCCCTATAGATCTTTATGTTTTTGGCCTGTGATGATTTTTTGGGAACATAAAAGTTATCAGGATGGCTAAAATATATTTTTACCTATAATTCTTATGTTCAATTTTCTAATTTAATTTCTCAGTGCCTCTATGGGGGTGCTCCGAAGGGCCCTCAGTTGAAGGAAATTGAGCGCGGTGTAGATATTGTTGTGGCAACACCTGGTCGACTTAATGACATTTTTGAAATGGGAAAGATCAACTTTCGTCAGATATCTTTTCTTGTGCTTGATGAAGCAGATAGAATGCTTGACATGGGTTTTGAATTTCAGATCCGTAAGATAGTTAATGAGATACCACCACGAAGACAGACTCTGATGTATACTGCTACTTGGCCAATGGAAGTGAGGAAAATTGCTGCTGATCTGCTCTTAGATGCTGTGCAGGTGAACATTGGCAGCGTTGATGAGCTTGTTGCCAATAAGGCCATCACACAGGTGAACTAATGATGTCATTTTAAGTTATTTCTTTTTATTATATGATGAGTATTGCTATGATGCAATAAGTTGGTTTGTTTGAACCTATCGAAGGTATTGATTCTTTATCTATGCTGAATCTGTTTACATTTACTGCATCTGTTATCGTTCATCTTATATTCTTGCTGATTAAGTTTTTTTTTAATGACTTTTAACTGGATGAATCTTGATTTTGAAAAAATATGCATATGAAGGGTTATCCTTTTTAGTTGACAAGATGTGAATATGTTTTTGAACTACTCGAATGATTTCTTAAATTTTTAGCTTGGAGCCGAATCTTCACCCTGTTGGCTTTGTGGATATGCAAGGCGAAGCTTTGTCTGATAGCTCATCTCGGTCCACTTTCAATATTAATCTGTTTATTAGTTTTTTAAAGAGTCATTTGTACCTTCAAAAATTATTGTCAAGCTTCAACTTGGGAGTGAAGCTTGAAACCTCCATGCCTGCAGGGAAGAGTGTTAATGATGGTTTTTTTTATATGCAACCTATTTTTTTTTAATTGGATGGAACTTCATAAAGGGCTGCAGATCTGAGGGAAATTAGACCAATCTTGAACTGCTTTTGTTTTCTTTTATTTCACTATTTTAAATATCACCTCAAACCAATTTGATACGTATGACCTTTAATACGGTTCCAATACATTAACGATGGGGATAATTTGTGTGTTTGAATGTCTCTCTCTCATGTGTGTATCTTCTTCATGGTTCTTTTGTGGTTATGCTAATACCCCTTAGCAATTTTCTTCCTTGATGTGTGCAGTACGTGGAAGTGGTGCCACAAATGGACAAGCAGAGTAGACTCGAACAAATTCTGAGAAGTCAGGAACGGGGATCTAAGGTCATTATCTTTTGCTCCACTAAAAAGCTGTGTGACCAGCTTGCCCGCAACATAGGCCGGCCCTTTGGTGCTGTAGCCATTCACGGAGACAAGTCTCAGCAGGAAAGGGATCAAGTTTTAAATCAATTTCGGACTGGAAAATTCCCAATTCTTGTTGCTACAGATGTTGCTGCCCGTGGACTCGACATCAAGGATATCAGGTTTCTTCTTTTCTTCTAATTTTGATAAATAAACATTGTTCCAGTCATACATGAATTATGGAGGTTGTTCCTATAGCAATCTCTGCAATGCTTTTTTTTTGTATATGCTTCTTTGTAATTGCATCCGAAACAAATGAAAGGACAAGTTTGTTACTCTATATCCAAGTTTGTTTCATCAAGTACTTCTCATGATCATATTTGGATTATTTTGTTAAATGCAGATTTTCAACCATCTAAGGTTTATTAGATTCTCTTTTTGTTTAGAGTATATCACGCTCTAGAGTAAATAGGCAATATCTCAAATCACTGAATTATTTTGTTTATTAGATGCCTTTGGTGTAAGCCTCTTGAAATAAGAACTATTAAAAACCCAATTAAGTTTAGATGGTGTCTTCTACATTTGCTGCATCTCCCATTTCCATTTTTCTATCCTTTCCTGCGCACAGAAGTATTTGGTGGTGGTTTAAAGTTATTTTCAACTTTGGGAGCTTTTTGCTGACTCAAACATGGAGACTTAAATAAACTTAATATATGTTCTTTTATTGCATGCCTGTAGTTTTGCTCTAAATTCTCAAGAAGGTGAGCTTTATACTCTTGTTTTCTGCGCTGCTGTTTACTCTCTGAGTTGTATTATGTTTATTGAAATGCTCTACATTTAGAATTCTATTGGTTGCACTGTTTATCGACTCCCTCTTTTTTTATTTTTTGTTTTCCAGGGTAGTTATCAATTATGATTTCCCAACTGGGATTGAGGATTATGTCCACCGCATAGGGCGCACTGGCAGGGCTGGTGCTACTGGAGTGTCATATACCTTCTTTACTGATCAAGATTGGAAACATGCACCTGAACTAATAAAGTTACTTGAGGGTGCAAACCAAGGTGTTCCGCCGGAAGTCCGAGAAATGGCTGCTCGTTCTGGCCCCCCTCCCCAAAGAATCCCCCCTCATGGTGGAATGAACCGTTGGGATTCTGGTGGTAGCATTGGTGGTGGCCGTATGGATTATGGTGGTGGTCGAGGCATGAGAGAATTCGGTCACGGGGGCAGCAATGGCCGAGGATTTGGTGGACGTGGTGGTCGGGGAGACTTCTATGTCGATGGGCGTGGGGGCAACAGGGGTCGAGGGTTTGGTAGGGGAGGTTGGGGTGGTAGGCATGATCGAGGTGGCCCACGTGATCGCTTCCAAAACTCGGATGGTCGTGGTCATCATGAAGGTGGAAGAGGGAGGGGGGGATATGGAGACAGGATCAGAGATCGGAGTCCTGAGAAACCCCGAACCTGGAAATACAACCGGAGTAGGAGCTCCAGCCGCAGCCGCAGCCGCAGTCGCAGCCGCAGCTGGAGTAGGAGCAGAAGTAGGAGCTGGTCATCTAGAAGCCGTAGTCGGAGTAGGAGCCCCAGTCCTAGCAGGAGCTATGATAGGCATGACCAGCCTCAACCACCAACTGAGGCTCGTCGCCGTCGTGTATCGGGATTCGACGTTCAGGTTCCTGTGGGGCTTGGATTTCAGGAACCAGAGGCTCCAAATCGGGTCTCAGGATTTGATGCTCTCCCCTCCTCTACTCCAGCAGCTGGTAACGTACTTCCTGAATCCAAGCCTGGATTTGATCCACCTCTTACAGGTCAGAAGTCAGCAATGTCCCCCAGACATGGCAATGGGACTTTCACAGGAGCTGAGATTGGTAATTAGCTGACAGGGACTGGCAGCCACCTGGAAGCTGGTTTGTAATGTGTTTAAGCTATATATATATATATATGTTACTTAATTTGTATTGGCCTTCGGTGAAATGAGAAGTAGTAGATAAATACTCCTTTGCTTTGAAAGGTACCTATTACAAGAATGGAGGACCAACTTTGGGATAGAGAGGCAGGTCTGAAAATTTTAATTGGCGCTGGCTGAGGTTTCAGACTCTGCCCATTCATACATTTTGTTTTAGATGTATCGTTTTATTTTTGTTTTTTTTTTTTCTTCAATTTCTTTTTTTATTTTTATTTTTTTGATGTTAAGCTGATATTGAAATCCTGAGAATGGAGCTTGTAGGGTGACCCGTTTTTAAATATTGTACGATTATTATTCTTATAAACTTGGTTTTTTTAGTGACAAATTACTGGTGATTTTGCTTTTTTTTTTTTTTTTTTTGAGAAACTCTATTTTTCAAGTTTTACCAATGCATGCTTGGTATTTTTTTAGGGGGGCAGTTTGAGATCACTTTTTTTTATATTTATTTTAGAATTTTATTTTATTTTATTTATATTTTAATTAAAAATAAAATATATTTGATAGTGATAATTATTTAAAAAAAATTCAAAACATTTTGAAATTATAATATTTTTTAAAATAGTAAGATTTGTTTTTAAAAATAAAAAACTTAAAAATAGCAATAATATTTTTGATAGTACTACAAAATCAATGCATTTAAATAGTAGTAGTAGCACTATTTTGTCCTTAACCCCCACTTCTTCCTCTCTATTACATGAGATGAATCATGAAGGCCATTAGGCTCATCCTATTGTAAGCTTCAACTACTAATATTAGGACATGCATTTTTCTCATGTTGCTTGTCCCACAACATCTTAACTTTCATACTTGGGATTTGTTTTGGGTGGCTATAACTTTCCATAAAGTTGATTGTAAAGTTATTGTGGGGAAATCAATTTTTTTTGTAAAGTTGTTGTAGGTGTTATAAATATTTTATTTTTCTAAAAAATTCAAATAGGTTTCTGTCAGTCTTCACTCTAACAGCTCTGGTTCTCAAAAGTAGCTTTTCACCATAAAATTTTCTGAAAAATAATGAAGAAACTATTAGCTAAACACAGGTGTGATTACTTTCTGAAAAGCAAAACTGTAAAAAAATTATCCCAAATACACTCTTAATTTCCTTAAATTGTTATGACTAAAAAACCTCCATTTCACAAGCTATTAGTTCAAGGCAACAAACATAAATTAGATTAAAAATGGTGATATATCTTTTTTTTTTAAAAAAAAAACCATCTTTGATCCATAAACTTTCTTAAAATTATTTCTACTAATCTTTACATCGAAACTTTGGTTGGTCAACTCCATTGGATTTCCGACATTGTGATGTAAAAGATGGTACACTCTATTCTCTAACTAGAGACTTAACTAATAGTGATTTCAATTAAAAAACTAAACCACCAATACATAATGTAACTCAAGATTATCTAAGCACTTTTGATTGGTTGGCGATTTGTGGTATGACATCTAAGGTGGTGAAACATGTAAGTTCCCTTCTACTTTTATAGGTGTTGTGACCTAAAGATTCAAAGCGATATGTTATTTTATGCTAATTCAAAATTATATATGGCCTTGAATTTCAAAATTAGCAGATTTGAATGAATCAAATTGTTATGTAACTTGTTAAATACTTGTGAGAGTGTTCTTTAATACTAATCGATCTTTTTTTTTTCTATAATATAGTTACTAATGTTTTGGTTATGTTCTAGTAGGCTTTACTCACATTCAATTAAAATGAAAAGTCAATTATGAGTGAGATAAGAAAAGATGGGTTGGGAGAAGGCAAGATTTAGTTTCTTAAGTTGTAATTCAAAAATGTGCTTTGTTTCAAAATGAATGACTAAGTTGAGCCAAGCTTGAGTCACTCTCAGTTGGAGCTTCGGCTTGATTAAATAATCGAGTTCGTCCTAGAACTCGAGTTTAATTTTACAAGTTTGAGTCAGATCACAAGCCGTCTCATTTAATATGAAAAAGATAAAACGATTATGATTCAAGCAATTATTATGATAAAAATGATAAAAAAATTTAAAAGTATAAGGAAAATAGTAAAAAAATAGCTTGGCATAAGAGACTAAGATATATATTTAAAATAAATTTAATAAATTTTTAATTAAATTATTAAATTTTAATAAATTTTAAGTATATTTTATATTAATATCTATTAATCAAGCCGATTCCCGAGCTAATGAGTCGAGTCAGGGCATGCTAGAGCTTAGCTTGTTAGCTCTTCGAGCTCAATTCATGAGTCATTTATCGAGCTAGTTCACAAGTCGACTTGACTCACTTACACCCTTAGACCCAATTATTATTTGAGTGAGTTCTAGTTAACTTGAATAGCTCAAAATTAACCCAAATTTTATTTTGGTTCAGATTAGATAGGTTTAAGTTAGGTTAATTAGGTTAAACGGGTTAAATTGAGTTAATTGAGTTGCACTGATTAAAAAAATTATATGATCTATACAACAAACTGATTAAACAGGAAGTTTGAGTAATTGGATTCAGGTCAAATATTATAACCCTTATAATAAACAAATTGAATTTGGATCAAATATATTCATGTCGGATTCTTAAATTAAGACTCTTAACTATAAATTTGTATTGATTATCACCTTAAATTAAGACCCTTAAGTATAAATTTATATTAATTATCATCTTGGTCGCCAAAGAATGATATGATCCCATTAGGTGCATTGTACATATAGTCCCTCGTGATTTTACTGTGGTTGGAAATGCAATTTATTTGTTTTTATAAGACCAGACATAATTTATACAAGATCTTAATAGAGAAATTTGCATACATATCACTCAAAATATTATTATTATTTTATCTAATACCTAAAACTTTAATATTACACATGAAAAACACTCAAAATTCTCTAATACATCAAATCCTGCCACTATCTCTTAGCTCCGTCAACCCTCCTGTAACAATTGAGAAAAATAGCTGGAGTAAACGTTCCGCTGCTCTAAGCTTGCATCGTCGTCGTCGTCGTCGTCGCCTCACCGATATCGCCACGCTTCGGTAACTGTGCTCAGACAAATTTTGGCTTAAAGCCGGTGACTGTTAAGGATCAACGGCTTTGACTGCCTCTATGGACGTTGCTGCCATGCCATGGGTGCAGCATCACCGCCGCCGGCGTAAAAAAGTTCGTCAGCCTTTTAAGCGCACTGACGATCGCTTTTTCTTGTTGATGTGAAAGCGCCATATATAAGGGAAAGGGGAAAGAAGATTAACATGAATTAGTCGAAATATATAAAGTAAAAGAAATTACTAAAGAACTTTTGGGATCTGCAGGAAACAAGGATGAGTGTTTTTGATAGGGTCTGGGTTGGGGTTAAATGAACCGATCTGAGTGGAATGAACCCGGCTTGAGCAAGGAATAGGGATTTGGTTCAACGGCTGCCTCCTGAGCCGTAGGATCGCGCCTTATTCCTCCTTGCCGTTGGATCTAACACTTGGATTCACCTTACTGGCCTTGATTTGCACCGTCAGATCTTTCCGCCGATAGTAGAATCCACGCGGCTTCTTCCTGAGCGATTGATCCGCTTGCCTGGATAACTGCTCCCTAGAAGGGATTTGAGCCGTTGATGGATGTTGCTGTGGTTGGTTTCTGGCCGTCTGATGAATCTTCTGTGAGAAGCTTTGCTTTAACCATATTTTTGTTTTCTCTTTTCGACAGTTCGAGTCGTCGAACACTCCAGAGAAGGGGGAAAGGCGGGGAGAGGAGGAGAAACCCTAGGGTTTCTTAGCCGGAGAACTGGATGTTTCCGGTGAGAAAAGCAAGGGAAGAACTCAGAGGAAGAAGGAGAAGAAGAAGATGCAGAGAGAAGGAAGTGTTTCTTTTCAGAATATATCATTACATCCACTGTTTGTCTTTTTTACTCTATTTATAGTCTCTGTCTAGCCTAGATCTATACTTTCTTTACATTGGTAACTAATTTCTATTACATTTGGGGCAGTTTATTTACTATTTGTTTACTCCTGTCTCTCTGGAATATTAGTTAGTTAAAGCTGTTAGTTTTAACCTTCCACGATCTTCTTGATTTCTTGATCTTTTCTACTGCTTCTTCCATTCTGTTACAGCTGTCATGGCAAACTATTATCTTGTTAGTTATTTCTTGAGTTTAAGTTCTGATATAGTTTCTGTTATGGATTACTGCTACAGGAATTGCTCGAACCGCTCTATGTTGATTGCCCTTCGCGTGATGTTAATTTGGGGTTATTATTACTATTGTAGATGTTATCATCCTAGCTGGTCTCTGTTGTTGTTAGAATGCTATTCTGGACGTGTTTATCTGTAATCTATAATCTTTGTAGTTATTTTTTGCTCTGAATTAGTATAATTGTAGTCTTTCTTCTCTGTTATTATCATAGCTTGCCTCTGTTTGTTTGTTCTCTGTAAATTATGACTGTATTTGTCCCTCCTTACTGTCCTGAGTAATTACTTATGTTATCTTGTGAAATCTTTTAGCCAATTTGGAATTCTTCTGTCCCTTTTGCCTCTATTGTCTATTTGAGGATATGGAGTCATATCATTACTCCCCCCCCCAACACACACACATTGACCTTGTCCTCAAGGTCAAAGTCAGGAAATGTTCTCTGGATCTTCTCCATTGATACCCAAGAAGCCTCTGTTGCTAGCATATCATCCCATTGCACTAATACTTCTGTAATTGATTTATCTACTTGTAATATTATCCTATGGTCTAAAATTTTGATGGGTCTGACCAGGGGGTGCCCTTCTAAGAATTGAGTAGGCAATGTTGCTGGATGAATTTTAGAATCTTGTCTGAATTGCCTAAGTCTAAAGACATAAAAAATATTGTGGATCCTTACTGTGTCTAGAAGGTCCACTTTATAAGCCACTGTCCTTATTTTTTGTAGAACTTTAAAGGGACCATAATACTATCTTTATAGTTTTGTATAAGGGTTCTTTGAGACTGAGGTCTGTCTATATGGCTGCAGTTTAACTAACACTAGATCATTTATATTGAACTGTAGCTCTCTTCTGTGTTTATTTGCCATTTGCTGCATTCTATTCTGAGCTTCTTGTAAATTATTCCTTAGTTATTGTAAGACCTTGTCCCTCTGCTGTAGTAGTATTTTTACTTTTGTGTTGGTAGCTGTATACCATTATAAGGTATCACTGTAGGTGGTAGTCTTCCATACACTATTTGGAAAGAAGTCATTTTTGTGGAAGTATTAATGGATGTATTGTAGAAAAATTCTGCCCATGGGAGAAATTGTAACTAATTTCTGGGTGTCTCTAATACAAAACTCCTTAGGTATTATTCTAGTGTTCTCTTTTGTGATTTGGCCATCATCGATTGGGGTGATAACGCTATGACATAATGTTGTTCCACTTAATTTGAATAGTTCTTGCCAAAAATTGCTCATGAAGATAGGGTCTCTGTCTGAAACTATTGCTTGTGGAATTCCATGCAGTTTAGCTATGTATGAAATAAAAATTTGAGCTATATAGGTAGCTAGAAAACTAGTTGGAAGGACTGAGAAATGAGCATACTTTGAAAGTCTATCTACCACTACTAGTATAACAATTTTGTTATGAGATTTGGGCAGACCTATGATAAAATCCATTGATACTTTCTCCCAAATGGCTGCTGGAATAGGTAGGGGCTGTAATAACCCTGCAGGTTTCTGAGTATCATGTTTGACCTGTTGACATACAGGACATGTGGCTATGAAGTGTTTTATATCTTGTTTCATTTTTTTTCAATAGAATTGTTGAGTAATTCTGGCCAATGTCTTCTTAATTCCCCAATGGCCTCCTACTGGTGTTGCTTGTAGTTCTCTTATAAGCATATTTCTTATTTCAGAGTCTTTAGAAATGATTATTCTGTCTTTGTAATATAGCAGTCTATTAGTACTTCTGTGTTTAGGAAATAAACCTGGATTGTCTGATATTTGCTTATGCATTTGTTGTAGTTCAGGTCTAGAGAATATTTCCTCTTTGATTTGTTGTATTACAGAATTGAATTATTGAGTAAAAGCATATAAGCTTCGGGTCATAGGTAGTTCTGACTGGTCTGTTGTAGAACTATCTTCTGTAGTAAATAATTTTCTGGACAAAGCATCAGCTGCTTTGTTTGAAACCCCTGACTTATATTCAATATCACAGTCAAATCCAAGGAGTTTGATTAAAAATCTTTATTGTTCAAGAGTCTGAACTGTTTGTTGCATAAGTTCTCTAATGCCCTTTTGATCTGTTCTTATAGTGAACTTATTGCCTAACAGATATTGCCTCCATCTTCCTACTACATCTGTTATAGCATAAAGTTCTCTAGCATATGTTGATATTTTCTGTAATGTGGGAGATAACTTCTTGCTGAAATAAGTAAGATGATGATTTTTTGAACTATCATCGCTCTATTGTAGCATTCGAGACATCTGCTTTTGAATAAAAGGTATAGAAAAATTTAGAAATGCTAAAACTGGTAAAGATACCATAGCCTATTTCAGTTGTGTAAATGCTGCTTTTGATTCTTCTGTCCACTAGAATTGTTGTTTAGCTAGCATTATGTTAATGGAGAGGCAATTGCTGCATAGTTTTTAACAAACCTTCTGTAATAGCTTGTTAAGCCCAAAAAATCCCTTAATTGTTTGACTGACTTTGGCATAGGCCAGGATTGCACTGCTTGAATTTTCTTGGGATCCACTTCTATCCCTTGTGCAGATAAGATATGGCATAAATACTCTATTCTGTCTTGAATGAATAAACATTTGGATGGTTTGATAAACAGGGTATGTTGCTTTAGTTGTTCCAAAATAGCTTGTAGATGGCTTTGGTGTAGTTCCAAGATTTGGCTATATATGAGTATATTATCAAAAAATACTAAGACAAATTTCCTTAAGAATGGCTTAAGCATTGAATTCATTAGTGCTTGGAATGTTGATGGTGCATTTGTTAATCCAAATGGCATTGCTATAAATTCATAGTGTTCTTCATGTGTTCTAAAGGCTGTTTTGTAGATGTCTTCCTCTGCCATTCTTATTTGATGATATCCAGAACACAAATCAAGTTTAGAAAACACAGTGGCTCCATATAATTCATCCATTAACTCTTCTGGAGTTGGGATGGGGAACCTGTCAGGTATACTCTCTTTGTTTAAAGCCCTGTAGTCAACACAAAATCTTCAAGTGCCATCTTTTTTTTTGATTAGCAAGGCTGGAGATGAAAAAGGGCTATTACTTTTTCTTATGATTCCTGTATCTATCATTTCTTTAACTAATTTTTCTATTTCTGTTTCTTGAAAGTGTGGATATCTATAATTTTTAACTTTGACTGGTTGAGTTCTAGGTGGTAGGTGAATCTGGTGGTCTATATCTCTCTTTGGAGGTAAGCTTGCTAGAAATTGAAATAACTCTTGGTATTTGGATATTACTTGTTGTATCCCTTCAGGTAGATAACTGAATTCTTTTGTAGGGAAATCTGTTTCCTCTGCTATTTCTTTAATCTGTAAGTATGAGACTATTTCTTTCTTGTGCTGCAATTTGGTGAACTGATGGAAGATAATGCTGTCTACCTTGGATGATGTATCTCCTTGTAATTGCACTAATCTGTCATTATAATAAAATTTTATAGTGAGCTTTTTATAATCAGTTGTACACTCACCCAATTGTTCTAGCCATTGAACACCTAAAATAACATCTGCTCCTTGCATTGGCAGCAGATAGCAATCAGTGATGAAAGTATATCCTTGTAGTTGGATAGGAATATTAGAGCAGATTCCTGAACATTTTAAGATTTCTCCATTTCCTACTAACACTTTGAAAACTGATGCAGGTGTTACTGTATGGTCTATAAACTTGGCTAGTTTGAATTGAATAAAATTGTGGGTTGAACCACTATCAATAAGTACTTGTACCTTTTTATTTCCAATCATTCCTTGTAACCTTAATGTCCTAGGATTGGACTGACCTGTGAAAGCATTGAGGCTGATTTCTGGAATATCGTCATAGACTAACTCATTGTCTTGCCAGGTGTCTTGCTGTAGATTGTAGTCTTGTTCATCATTGACTACCATAAGAGCAAAAAGTTTTGATTTACAAACATGGCCTCTATGAAACTTCTCATCATAATTAAAACATAAGCCTATTCTTTTTCTGTCTTCTAATTATGTTGCTGTTAATCTTTGAATAGGAATCGGTTTTGACTTGTTGTTATTTGACATGACTGGTGTAGGAAGTAGTGGTGGTTATTGTTTCATTGCTACAGGTGGAGTAAATCTTGAGGTTCTTGCTGCATAAACCCCATCTGCTAATCTGTCTTCCATTAATTTTGCTAATTGGAAGGCTTATTGCAATGAATTTGGCTGCAATGCCGTGACTTCTCTTTTTTATGTCATGTCTCAATCCAGATTCAAAACAACTTTATAGGAATTCAGGAGGAATTCCTGAAATATGATTAGCTAATTCTTCAAATTCATTATAGAAATCTTGTACTGTTATTTTCTATTGTAGTTTGGCTAATTCTCCTCTTAGATCTCTGTAGAGGAAAGGTCCAAACCTCTGAATGACCTGATCTTTGAATTGATGTCATGAATGCAATTGTTTATTTAAATGCATCCATTGATACCAACTTAGTGCCATCCATATAAACTGAAGCTATTATAAACTTCTGATCTTCAGACAGATTGTAGTATTGAAAAAACTGGTCTGCCTTGAATAACCAGCCTCTTAGATTTTCACCATTAAATCTTGGCATGTCTACTTTAACTGGTCTAGTATTTGTGTTTGTGTTTTGTTAGGATGATTAAATTAAGTAGGGTATGAATTATATACCTGGGATTGTTGCTATTCTTGAGAAAATTTATCCAGTTTATCCTCTAGCTGACAGTCTTCTTTATACTTCATTCAATACTAGAGTAATAGATGTCATTTGTTCATCAATTTTGTTCAATCTTCCAACACATTCTTCTAGGGTTTTTGTTGTGTGTCTTGTTCCTTCTGCCATTGATGTTGCATGAAATCAACGAGAGCACCAATGATAGGGTCTGGGTTGGGGTTAAATGAACCGATCTGAGTGGAATGAACCCGTCTTGAGCAAGGAATAGGGATTTGGTTCAACAGCTGCCTCCTGAGTCGTAGGATCGAGCCTTATTCCTCCTTGCCGTTAGATCTAGCACTTGGATTCACCTTACTGGCCTTGATTTGCACCGTCAGATCTTTCTGCCGATAGTGGAATCCACACGGCTTCTTCCTGAGCGATTGATCTGGTTGCCTGAATAACTGCTCCCTGGAAGGGATTTGAACCGTTGATGGATGTTGCTGTGGCTGGTTTCTGGCCGTTTGATGAATCTTCCCTGAGAAGCTTTGCTTTAACCCTATTTTTGTTTTCTCTTTCGATAGTTCAGTCGAACACTCAGAAGGGGAAAGGAGGAGGAGAAACCCTAGGGTTTCTACCGAGAACCTGGATGTCTTCGGTGAGAAAAGCAAGGGAAGAACTCAGAGGAAGAAGGAGAAGAAGAAGATGCAGAGAGAAGGAAGTGTTTTTTTTCAGAATATATCATTACATCCACTATTTGTCTTCTTTATTCTATTTATAGTCTTTGTCTAGCCTAGATCTATGCTTTCTTTACATTGATAACTAATTTTTGTTACATTTGGGGCAGTTTATTTACTATTTGTTTATTCCTGTCTCTCTGGAATATTAGTTAGTTAAAGCTGTTAGTTTTAACCGTCCACGATCTTCTTGGTTTCTTGATTTCTTGATCTTTTCTGCTTCTTCCATTACATTCTTGTCATGGCAACCGTTATCTTGTTAGTTATTTCTTGAGTTTGAGTTCTGATATAGTTTCTGTTATGGATTACCGCAGAATTGCTCTGAACCTGCCTATGTTCGTCCTTCGTGATGTTAATTTGGGGTTATTGTTGCTGTTGTAGATGTTATCATCCTAGCTGGTCTCTGTTGTTGTTAGAATGCTATTCTAGACGTGTTTATTTTTAATCTGTAATCTTTGTAGTTATTTTCTGCTCCGAATTAGTATAATTGTAGTCTTTCTTCTCTGTTATCATAGCTACCCCATTTGTTCTCTCAGAATTATGTATTTGTCCCTCCCATCTTGTCCGAGTAATTACTTATGTTACAAACTTTAAATTTGGAATTCTTCTGTCCCTTTTTGTCTCTGTTGTCTATTTGAAGATATGGAGTCATATCAATTTTCTTGTCGTAAAATGATGAAAGTCTTTCTTTTACCTCCTTCCTCTTCTAACCTGTAATTTGTATGTTGAGGAGGTGGTAAGTTTTTATTTTTTTAACATTTCCTTAACTTTTTTACAGGTCATGAGTTGATTTTTTATTTACTAGCAGGATTTTTGGAAGGGTCCTATTTTTGTGGCTTTTTTGGCGTGCGGTAAATATAGGTATAAAACTCTGAATCCTATAGAAGTTTAATCTGTATATTGTTTATGTAAATAAAAATGATCTTTTCCTGCTACTACTTAAAAAAAAAAGAAGAAGAAGTTGTCGGTCCAAAGAGAAAGGTGAAGGAATTTGCAAACCTGAAGGTTGCTGCTTCTTTTTGATGTATTCTTTCAGCTTTTATGGTGAAAATAGAGATATAATGTAATAAACTGAAAATATAGACAAAAATTCGCATAAAAAGATGGCCTTTAAGCTAGTGATCGGCGGAGGCTAAATGGGAGCACCAACCATTGTAGATGATTCAGAGTGACTGGATAAAAGCAACAACACCGTCACCCATGGAAGAAACTCGTTCACTTAGATCGCCGTCGTCTATTCGAGCTCCAGTTGCCGCCGGAGTGCTGATAAAAGTTTAAGTAGAGTGGTTACTTCGATGTAACAGAAGGGCTAACAGAGTTAGGAGATAATGATAGATTTGATGTATTAGAGGTTTTTAGATGGTATTTATGTAATATTAAAGTTTTAAGTATTAGATAAAAAAAATAACAATATGTACCTAAATCCCCCTCTTAATATTAATAATTGAAGAGCCGGACAATAAATCAATCAAGTTCTTCAATTTTTGTTCTGAAAACAGTACAGTTTCTTTCGCAGTTAATAAAATATCATTGCTGCTCATAATTATAGAATTCCGCTGATATGCTTTTAATTATAACGTGCAATAAATAAAAGGTTTTTCTTGTAAAAACGCGTTTTACGTCCATTGTGACACTGTCCAAGGAAGGGTTCACGGGCAAGTTTTAGTTCCTATGGGTTGGGACCCTTCTTTCACCGTATCGTTGTTCTCCTGCTCAATTCCATTGCTTTATAATTTGGATTATTACAATCAAAAGAATATATATATATATATATATATATATATATATATATATATATATATATATATATATATATATATATATATATAGGAAGATTTACACACATATCATATAATTATTAGCTATTTATATATCTAATACTTAAATTATAGTATTTACTAATTTAACACGCAGAACTTATTTTTCTCCCCAAAATTACCACTCTATTACCCTAGCCACTCTTTCTGTCTTCTCCAAGAAACTTAGAGCGCGAAATAGCCTTCACGCAAAATTGTTTGGCTGACATTCAAGCTCGAACAGTCATCTTGTCCATCTTCGTGCGAGGGTTCGGGAACGTTCTAGCTTCGCCGGCAATCGAACTCGCACAGGCTTTTACTTTCCAACTTCAAAGTTTCGGTTCCAGCTTTTATGCAAAGCCATTATAGGTACATTCAACGCCTTTATTTCTGACAGTATCCTACTCGTGTATCCATTATTGTCTTTAGAGTTCATTTGGAAAAAAACAGTCCTTCTAATCTCTCAAGATTTTATACTTTACAAATAGAAGATACAAATTATTCAATTTTTTGTTATGATTACATATCTTATTAATTATGTTGGATACTGTTTGGCTGTTATTTAAATTGGAGGGCATTGGAGCGAACTCAAAAATAAGAATTAGAAAAAGTATGATGGCAGAAAAAAGAAAAATGTTAAAATAGATAAAAATATGTTTTGCTTGTTTGTATTGATAGAGAAAATCAAAGTGATTTGTCTTTGGCTAAGAGGTCATGATTAAAAATTTTACTATCACATATGTGGCACATCTCCTAAGGATTATAAGCTTATAATCAATGATGATGAGGTGATTGAAATGTTAAGTTTATTTACTGAAGTTGGGCGACTAGAAATAGTTGTTGTAACACAAGAGGATTTAACTCCAAAGGATGTTCGAAGCAATTGTGTTGTTGAGAGGATGTGTTTACAAAATGAAAAAAAGTAGATGATCATTGTCACATATCGAAAAGTAATCCTCCTAGTTCTGATTGGAATTTGGTAAGTGAAGTTACAGATGATTCTAATCTATTAGTTGGTGCTCGCTTTAATAACGGAGTGAGTTTCAAGCAGTTTCTTCAAACCAAGGCCATTGAAGAGAACTTTGGGGTGCAAACTAAAGCTAGTGATAAAATACGGGTTGTTGCAATTTATTCTTATCAAGGGTGCCCTTGGAGAGTAAGAGCTTCTCTATGTGCGGATGGTCAAAGATTCAAGGTGAGAGAGGTAGAAGCCTCACACCTATGCCCCGGTGTCAATAGGGCTGGTAACAAACAAGCCACATGTAGTTGGATCGCACATCAAATATAAGATATGGTGAAGAAGCATCCAGATATTCTACTGTTGATCTCTCTTTTGGAGTGAGTTCTCAACTTCCTCATTATAAATCTAGGACTCTTATAGACACTAAGAGTTTCTTAGTCTTAAGACACTTCTAGTGATTAGGTGAACAGTTAACCTAAGCCTAAAGACTTAGAAGAGTTAGCCATAGGAATAGGTTATGCTTTAAGGATTTAGGAAAACTTACCTATCCTATGGCCTAAACCCAATCCATATTTCCCTTTTCAAATGAAACCTCAAATTCAAATATCAATTCAAATCCAAAATCATAAATTAATTCCAAATCAAATGATTGAAACTCATGACCAAATTCAAATTCAAATTCCAAAACCCTTTCTAAGCCCTTTGATTTCATCTTATGGACTTAGCATTAACCAAATTCAAATCAATCCCAATTCAATTGATTTTCTCAAATATCAATTCAATCTTTCAATCAAACTATCAAAATTAAATTCAAATCCAACTTCAAATGATTCAATCTCATGATCAAATCCAAACTCAACCAAGTGTCCTTCTTAAGCCCTTTTGACCCATATCCATGAGCTTGGTCAAATTTGCTTTCAAATCACTCCAAACTCAAGTGATTTTCTCATGAATCATTTATATCTTCATTTGTATTCCCAAATATAAATGGAATATAAATTCAAATAGCCAAAACTAAATCCAAAATCAGACCAAAATCCAATTGATACCCTTTGAACCAATTCCTTGAGTTCAGTCAAACCCTATCCAAATCAATTCAAAACCCATAGATTTCTTCATGATTCAATCACTCCTTCAATCATTGTTCCAAATATAAACATAAACTACAATTATCAAGCCAAATCAAAGCTAATCCAAATCAAATCCAAATTAGCCCTTTTGACTTGAAATTATCATATGAACCAAGGCCCATATGAATCCAAATCATTTGCAATTGAATTTATATTTCCATCTCAAACCCATTTATCAATATTAGTAAACTTGAATCAAGCCATGATCAAGCCAATTAACCCATTTAGGTCCACTTGACCAAAAGTGACCTAAAAGACCTTTTTGAGCCAAATTCTAATTCAACCCAAATTGAATTGAACTAAGCCCATCCAAATCCTATGTTATGATCAACAATCATCCTAGGTTAATCAATTATCTTGAATTGGGTCAAACCAAGTCAACTTAGCCTCTTGACCAAGTCAACATTTTGCCCAAATAAAACCCAAAATAGCCAAAACCCACCATATGCCAAATTGAGTGAAACCTTTGATTCAAACCAACTCATAATCAATGATTGAGTAAGACCAAACCCTCAATTGAGCCAAACCAAGTCTAATTGGCTATTTGACCCAATTTTACCCAAATTAGCCTAAAAAGCTAAAATATGTCAAATCACAATCCAACCCAAATTGATTACAATCAATGGCTCAAGCTCATTCCAAATCACTTATTGAACTTGACCAAAGCTATGATTGAGCCTAATTTGACCCAACTTTGCCCAAATTGACCTTAAGGATCAAATTAGCCAAAATCCAAATTAATTCTAAATTAAATCAAACCAAGGCCTGCAATCATTTTCAATTAGCCAATTGAACTTGACTCAACACTTAACCCAACCCAATTTAGTCAAATTGGTCAACTTGACCCATTTGACCTTTTTGAACCCAAATGAGCCATAATCAAATCCAAAGCAAATTGAATCAAACTAATGACGCCAATACACTCCAAATGGTCATGTGAACTTGACCCAACCCTTAGTTTGATATAATTTGACTAATTGGTCAACTTGACCCAACCTAACCTAAATTGATCTAAATAGGTCAAATCAAGCCAAATCAAACCAAATAAACTCCAAATCGCTTAAAATTTGGGCTAACCCACTTTTGACCAATCTCAAATATGCCCAAATCAAACCCATAGCTAAATGCCACTTTGCTCTTGGGTCTAGAGCATCCCGTGAGATAAGACATATGCATATTTGGTCATTTCCTTCCCTTGGCCATTTGGCACCCATTCATAGGTCTACTTAGGCACCAAGGATCATGGCTGACCTGACCCAAAGGTGGTTGGGTCGGCCATGACTCATGGGGAGGTGAAATCACCTCCCCATTCCCATTGAAGCATTTAAAACCACCAATGACACCCACTACTCCCATGGCAGCCACCTCCTACCCTTCCTCCACTCATGTAAGGCCAAGTGGAGTGATTCCCTGCCCAAATCGAGCTCCCCATGTCAGCCACTGACCCATCAAGCTGAAACCATCACCATCGTCCAAGCCAAGGAAGGAGGGGAGTATACCCTCACTCTCACTAAAACTCACACACTCACACTCGATTCAACCCTAACAGCCAAGAAAAGAGATCCCAGAGCCTCCCCTTGCATTTCCCGAGCTCTCCAAAATCCCCACTCTTGGTTTTACGTGAAACTGAGATAGGGGAGCAAACCAATGATTATCATTTCCTCATTTCACAACCAAAGTACAATTAACTTTGCACACACTATCCTTGGACCTAGACGAGCCGAAACGAATCATTTCCCAAGCTTCCCGATGGCCGGAGGGAGGAGTTCGATCAGGACCAATTGCTTACGTGCCGTGGGTTGGTCTTCCGAGCAACCTACACCAAATCAAAGCTCGTGTGGCTCAACAAGGCTTCATTTTTACCAAATGAAGCTTCCTCAATCATTGGAACTGCCAGTCGCAAGCTCTAGTGAGCAATTGCATTAAAATCAATCATTAGCTCAAAATAGGTTGGTCATTTGTGAAGGAAACTTATGTCTCGTGTGATTTCCACCATTAGATGTGCTTGTTATGCTTCCCCAAAGGTGTGAGATAATTTTCATCTCCATCTGAGCTCGGGTGAGCTAGGATTGAGCGACAATTGACGGACGGTATCCATCATTTTCCACTTGGGAGGAGATAGATCACAGATCGTCCATTCCGCACGATTGGAATGGACAGTCTTGAAATGATCACTCGTAGAACCTCTGTTTTTCCCTTCAAAATCATGCATTTAATCGTGGCGCATCCGATCTAGATTGGACGACAGCAGAATGTCCCCGCAATCCAAGTCAATGGATGTGATAACTTAAATACCCGTGCACCATGGAAAGAACGCCACAATCACCATGTGGCCCGATGAGATTAAGGCTTTAATTAGGCCGAATTAATTTATTTTTAATGCCGAAACTTCATAAATTTATAACTAATTCTAGAAAAATTCAAAAAATACAAACTTAGGCTCATTTTAAAGATATTTCAGAGTGGAATCTAAGAAAATTATTATTAATTAATTTTGAATAGTAATTTTAGTTTAATTAGAATTTAATTAGCTTAATTATTTCTTAATTAATCACCCAATTGATTTCCAACTTTCTATGGATGTTTAGGGGGATGACCTCTGCCTCTCCTATTTTTCTGGGATTTTATTAGTTACTTAATTAGAGAAATTAATTGATTAATTCTTAATTACTCTTTTAATTTAATTAGAGATAATTAGTGAATGAACAATAATTTAATTAATTATTTAAGCCTAATTACCTCTGTTAAATAGTAAGGGAGCTTAGTGAATGTGATTGTGATATTTTCCTAATTCATTTCCTAAGTTTTCTGGAATTTGATTAGTTAATGATTAATGAGGTAATCAATTGCTTAATTAATAAATTATTCCCCAAGATAAAATTAGAACTTAAGTGATCCACTATGAGATTTAAGGATTGAGATTAAGGCCTATTTCATGACCTCTTTCCTTAAGTTAATAAAAATGTTTAATGCTTAATAAAATATATTAAGGATTTGATTAACTTAATTTAAAATTCACTTCACACCTAAAACAACTTCTAATTAATCTTGGGTAGCTCTTTGGGTGTTCAATAACCCAAAGTGAGTGATGATGAAGTTATAGTTAGTTCATATGTGTGAGAAAACCATAAAAGCAGTTAAGTGAGATCCCTTAAGCCTAATTAACTATTAATCATGAGCCAATTGCATTAGGCCTCTCTCATTTCTTAGGAGCATTGCAAATTTACTTTTCATGTGGTTGCATATCATATTGGCTTCTTATTAATTAGTTAATTAACTTAAGGTGATGTCGACAAGGGTTAATTAATCCACTTAATTCATACCTTAGCCTAATTAAAATATAAAATCAACCTAAATATTCTTCATTAAACCAAATTAACACACACATGGGGAATGGGATTAGGATTGACAAACCTCTTTCACATTTTCTAAATAAAATCAAACTCAAAATTGAAAATTTCATTAAAGAACTTTTGTTCATTTTAAATAACCTTATTTAGTATGATTGTCTTTAAGAATTAATTGCAACGAATGAGATCATGTGCTTATATTCCTTTATTTCTTTCCAATCATATTAAATATTGTTTTCATTTGTAATCATGCATTCATTTCTTTTAAAACTAACTAAAATGAAATAGTTTCTTTTATGTCAAATTACATGTGTTGATTTAAAAAAATAGGTGTGGCTATTATTACTATTAAATCAAAAGTTACCTTTAAAAGCTTATAAATCAATTATAATATATGGAGTGGTGTTAATTACAAGTATCTATAAGTGTGCATGTGTTCCTAATCTAAGATATGTAACATGAAGCTCTCTTTCCTTACCTTATATGGAATTGCATGGGATTTACAAATATATAGTTCATTTGAAAAAAGTACAATATTTGTCTAAATCTATTCCCATATATCTCCATGCTAAGACTTAGGGAGAATTTCATATCATATATGTAAATCATATAATAAAAAAGTACTTTTTACATGACTTCTCATTCTTGTGGTCCTTTTTGTACATTCATATGTATATAAGAAAAGCGATATCTTTGGACATCCCGGTTGAGGCTTTAAGTTCTAACCAGTGTCTTGTACCTTACTCCCCTGGTGTAGAACAATGATGTCGTACCTACTTAAAACTCTTATACATATGTATGTATGATATGTCCAATGAATACGAATCATAAATCAAAGAAATAAACTATAAATTTTGCATGGGTTTTCCTATTCTTATAGTTGCCTATACATCCATATGTATATAAGAAAAGTGGTATATTAGACATCCAGGTCTGAGGCTTTAAGTAGTAAGTAGTCTTGTACCCACGCCTAATGTAGAAGAATGGTGACGTACTCACTTAAGACTTTTATACATATGAATGTGTACTTAGCTAATGAATGAGAACCCTCTTTTTCTACTAAAAAGGCATGCATTCATAATTTATTTACTTGGTTAAGTTGATTAATCATGTGATTTAAGGTTCTTTCCTTATGCTTTTTCATAAGAATCTAGATATAGCTTTAGATTAATATGATGAAATCATTCAATCAAATGAAACATTAATTCCAAACATATTTACTCACATTCATCATTTAAGTGTGCTAAGATGCAAACTGTATGTATATGTATGCTTAGGATTTAATCATATGCATGATACACATGATAGAAAGAAATGAAGAAACATGTGTTATGTGATAGTAATTCATTCTAATTAATATTACGATGCCTTTTTTTATTGAATAAGGTCATTTAGAGTGAACCTAAACTTAGGGTTGATTAAAATATGTAATAAGCCATTCACTAAAGAGAATCAAGCTAATTAATTTTCCTTAGAAGCGACTTAAAGTAGGGATGAAAGAGGGATTTTCTCTCTTTCTTCTCTTTATAATACTTAGTTGTTAAGTGTAAGACATGTAAAACAAAAGAAAAAACACTAAGAAAAATCTTCAAACCAATTAAATCACTTAAAGAGAAATCAACCCTTTATAAATTAAATCTTTAACACATAAAAAAATTACAACCCTAAAGCCTAGTTAGGACATACCACAGAAGCTTTAATACACACACATTAGATTAAGTCACCATTTTTAGCTTTATGTTTGGATGGTGCATGATTTGATGTATGTTTGGTTTTGTGATATATTGTTGTAGACTGGATGTTAGGGTGTATGTGGGTAGTCTGGATGTTAGATTGATATTAGCCTAATCATGTTTTATGTAGGGGGTTGTGCTTAAGGGGCCACTGCAATAAAAATATAAATGTTTTTACTGTGCATGTTGCTTATACCCCTAAGTATAACCCAAATTAGGACAAGTGGGCTTGGTTATACATGTGCAGGGTGCTAAGACCAGACTACTCACATAATTTCTTGGGTTATATGGTGTGCTTAACTAACATTTATTTTGCAAGTGTAGCTAAATTTACTTTTCTTCTCTTAATGTAATTTTATATTAGGATTAGGATAAGTGTTATGGGGGATCAGGATAAGCATTGGTTACAAGACCAAGTCTTATGTATCATGTAAAACCTTTGGAGCAAGCACCTCCAAATCAAATCGAAAGAAGAAAGAAGTGAAGAATGAGAATGAAGACCACCATAATATTTATTATTTATAATTATAATTATTCTCTTATAGTTCGGGTTGTATAAGGGTAGAGCTTGGCTACCCACATTTCTTTTCAAGTTGTACTGTGGTACCCGACCGCACTAGCCTCTTATTCTTTTACGATAGCTTTATAAAATTATTTGATATTTTGTTTAGCTTGTACATTAGAAAAAACATGTATTGGTGATTGTTGTGTGGCCTGGATGCGATCAGGCTTTTAGGATTAAAATAAATTCTTTACCCCAATAACAACTCATAACCTCATATAAAGCTTAGGCATTAAATCAACATAATAAAATATTTAGCAACCCCTTAGTTAGATGTTGATGCTTAACATCACACATATCATTTTATTTCAGTCTTATTAAGAGAGGGCTTCCATATTTGCCAAATAGAAATGGGCTTAACCTTTATGAGCCTATGATGGAAGAACACCTCTTTCTCTTTTGATTTAGCACATAATCAATTTCACCAAGAATTTAGGCATATAAAAATCCTATATCCTGTGTCAAAATAAAGAGTTTAAAATCAAATAAAAATTTGATAAAATTTGCATTAGACTAAGTCATTATTCATACCACTCATGCTCTAGTCTCTTAGGGAGTGAGTTTAAGGACTTTATTTTTCTTTTTAAATAATAACAACCTAGCCATCTTGCAAAATATAAAACATGATTTTAAATCCTAGGAGGAGTTAGTTGGCTATCACTCCAGATAGTTATAAGTCCAGCAGTCAGGTGGTTTACTCTCTCTTGTGGAGGTAAATAATATATATACTTTTGCCTTAGATTTAAGTTGTGCTTTGGTAATCACCAAAGCTCCCTAAATTTAGGATTTGAGGTTGTTGTTTTCCTTTGGGGCTACAAGAATAAATCCTCACCTTTAAAAATTTCCACAATCTTGTATTGTGGAATTATAAGTCCTAGATTTTTAATAAAATTTCAAATCAAATGTATAATTCTCCTCAATCTTAAATATATAAAGCCCAACCATAGGATAGTTTGGGATGCTCACCAGGCTTCCTAGTATAATGTGCATCCCCTACTAATTTCCTTTTGGCTTCAATAATAAGTCTTTCCTTTTGATCTCCTAAATATAACCAATTTATTGATAGTCCTATATTTGAATTCTTTGGAGATAATATTTACCTACCTTAATCGAGGGTATTCCTAAGGAATTCACATTCCTTAGGATGTAATTAACTATGGGGGCTTGCCCCCATAGGGAACTTTAGAACCCAATTTAAATAAACCCTATTTTATTCATCTATGTAAAGCAGGGAAAAAATCTCTGGTACATTCGAAGACCCATTATGCCTTAGGAGTCCTTATTAGGTGATTAGGTCCATTGTAGGCTAGTGATTTCTATCTTTAGACAGAGTGCACTATTCCTTGATGTTGCACCCGATCACCTCAATAAGTACATCCTCAAATCTGCATGGTGGCCTCCCTCTCATATATACACACATACACATAAATCAAAAATAAATACTACAAATTTTTCTGGCGACTCCATTGGGGATGGTTCCTCTCTCCATCTCTAGTAGACAATTATTATCTCCAAGCATCGATAGTGGACTTATATTTCATATGAGTCCAAGACAATCTTTCCTTTCATTGGCACTTAGCTTATTTCATTCTTAAGCAAGGCTAGCCAATATCATCTAGGTTTTAGGACATCACTCCTTGTAGGTCTAAGAACCCCTATTGGGTTTCCCAATAGGTAAAAAATAAAATTAGCTCATGAAAGGAAATGACAAAAATTTGAAACCTCCTTACCACTCTCTTGGTGAGATAGGTTCATCTTAATGATTAAAAAAATAAACTCTTTTGCAAAGTCCCACTTTCCAAAAGCACCTTTCACAAAACTCAAATAACCAAACCTCACCTAACAATCCCCATGATTGTTACATGGAGGTTCTTTTCAAAAATCAAGATCAAAATCATCTTTTGAAAAGAACATTTTTGAAAATGATCATATTCATTCAACACACTCAAAATTATTGAATGAGGAGTCTATTTTCAAATAAGATCATAGCATAAAATTGAAATTCCACTTAACATATTTCATATATGCTGAAGTTGGGGTTTTCATCTTTTTAAAAGCACATTTTTGAAAATGACCAAATTCATTCAACATACTCAAAATTATTGAATGAGGAGTCTATTTTCAAATAAGATCGTAGCATAAAATTGAAATTACACTTAACATATTTCATATATGCTAAAGTTGAGATTTTCAACTTTTTAAAAGCACATTTTTGAAAATGACCATATTCATTCAACATACTCAAAATTATTGAATAAGGAGTCTAGTTTTAAATAAAATCATAACATAAAATTGAAATTTCTCTTAACATATTTCATATATGCTAAAGTTGGAGTTTCCATCTTTTCAAAAGCACATTCTTGAAAATGATCATATTCATTCAACATATTCAAAATTGTTGAATGAGGAGTCTATCTTCAAATAAAATCATAACATAAAATTGAAACTTCACTTAACATATTTCACATATGTTAGAATTGAAGTTTCTCTCTTTCAAAAACAAAGAATCAAGACATATCATTGACCTCTATTTAACATACTTGAAATTGTTAAATATATTTCCCTTCTTTCAAATATAACATAAATTTGTCTTTCACTTAACATGCTCCATTTGTTAAGTGAGAGTCCCATCTTCAAAATATAAATTTGGCTTTCACTTAACATACCCCATTTGTTAAGTGAAGCCTCATTTTCAAAACACAAATTTGGCTTACACTTAACATACCCCATTTGTTAAGTGAGAGTCTCATTTCCAAAATACAAATTTGGCTTTCACTTAACATACTCCATTTGTGAAGTGAGAGTCTCATTTTCAAAAATATAAATTTGACTTTCACTTAACATACCCAATTTTTTAAGTGAGAGTCTCATCTTCAAAATATACATTTTGTTCCACTTAACATACCAAATTTGTTAAGTGAGAATCATATCACATTTGGTTCTTACTTATCATACCAAATTTGTTAAGTGGAGAATCTCATTTTCAAATCAATCACATACATCATCAATCATCACAAGCAAAGATTTATCACAAAATTTCCAAAACATAAAATCATAACCTTTCCTTAGCATACCTAAATTTTCCTAAGTAAAGTCTTTCAAAATCAAAAATTTTAAACAAGATTTAACACAAACATCTTCAAAAAAAAAAAAAAAAAAAAAGTTGAACCCCGCCCAACCTACTTAAATTGGTTTAGTATGGGTTATGAATCAAAATCAAATGACAAAGACTCTCCTCATCATATCAAAATCTCTCCACTGAACTCCACTTAACATATTTGAATTGTTGAGTGTGGGTTCAGGACTCCAAATCTCTATTACTTTCTTGGGACAAGTGCTGAAGTAAAGATCTGATTCAAGTTACATTTCAATACATGCAGAGATACATTGCAGATCAGTTAGTATAGTTTTTACAGTAAATATACATGGCTTCCCAGAAGTTCATCTTTACCTTTCAATTTGGGATTGATTTGGCCTTGGATTGGGCCAACCTCCCTCAGAATGACTCCACCCACTTGGTTTTCTTTGGCCGAGGATTTGAGGGAGCCCGCATTACTTGTGAGGGGGCGACCCTCACCACTATCAGTCGGGATGAGGTGGCTGGGCAGAAGCTAGTTATCTTAATTGACCTGCCTTTCGATATTGAGTATCCTTCCTTGAAGAGGAAGGTGGTCGAAGTTCCACCAGTCAGTTAAGTTCTCATGCAATCAATTGCTCTTATAGCTGCTCAGGTGCATACTAGCACCTCCTCATTGGTCCCCTCTAAGGGGAAGGCTATCTTGGCTTTAGAGATAGTCTACCCTATCTTCAAGGTAAGATCTAGTTCTCGCACTGCCCCATTAAGCCGCACACAGTGCCATAATAAAATATGCAAGATCAAGTGGCATCACGAGCATGCAGCCTAAGAGATGGATGCAACATCTCTTATTGCTAAGGAGGATCTCCCCGTGAGACCTCTCCACTTCTTAGTGGTAATAGATTTTATCCCTCTCGGCATCGGATGGAGAGGAAGATTACAGGAGAATAGCTGCATCACCTCCACCGCCTCCACCGCCTCCACCGCCCGTATACTATGAGGATTTGGATAGGGATAGGAGGAAGTCCTAAGCTGGTTTACGGACAATACTATGTTAGGTTGGCAGAGCACATAGACACTCAGAGTCTGACACACTATTTGACTTGAGGTCGATCATCCCCAGGAGTGTTACAGGCGTCTGGCTAGAGCATCGAGAGGCGGTGGCGGCTTCAGGTAGAGGCGATGGAGGTTTCTGAAGGCGGTGGTCGCTTTAGTTGATTTCCCTGGTCATCGGGCCACCAGGGCCGATACAATTGATAATATAGTATTGATAGGTACCACCAGTTGTAGGGGGAAATCCCTTGCGAGGGTAGAGCCGGTGTCATCTCCACCATACCGATCCACTCCTCGCTCACTATCACCGATTCAGGTCCCTCCATCCACTGTTCCTATAAAAGCACAAAAGATAACATCTGGGGAGAAGAAAGCCCCTTTGTTGATTCAGCTATGGCCAAAGGATCCTACTTCATCTACTCCATTGACTGAGGTGAGGCCGAGTTCCCCTACTCGACCTCCTACTTTAGTCTTGGTGAAGGAGTGGCAACCACGCAGTGTCATGGGCGCACCACCACCACCACCACCACCACCACCATCAGAGCCAGTGATAGTGGCAGTAGTAGGGGAAGGAGACAATTCTATAGTTTCCTAGAGACAGCACTCCACCGATAGTTGGCAGTCATGAGAGTGTATCTTCTAGCGAGCATAGTCCTCCCAGAAATGACACTTCAGTGGTAGGCAGTGTTAGATGTATTTTTGTCAGTGACCACAGTCCTACTACCGTTCAGCTGTGAGTGTTTATACCGATACGATTAGATCATTTCTTGGATGAGATCATAGCAGCTTACTTTATCGAGAAGAGGGAACTCTTAGGCAGTGATCACACAGATTTTGAGGATGAGCGGGTAGCATTTGATCCTGATGAGGATGACTTTCTTGCAGATTCAGCTAAAGTCCACATGGTCGATACTAGGAGCTCCCTCCTAAGAGACTAACATAGTTAGGAAGGTATTGTAGTTGAAGAAGATGATGCCGTCCATTCAACTCAGCACCTCTTTCACCAGCTTAAGCAAAGAGATGATCATATTGATAAAATGGGGATGAAGATTGAGGAGTTGATGGCAGTGGTGTTAGTATTGTAGAATTCAACCCCGGTGTCATAGCCTTCTCCCATAGTAGCTGATAGAGTAGAGTTGGCACATACCTCAGGTCATCTTAGGTGCATTCTCGTAGAGGAAGACGTGGTAGCTTGCATAAGAAGGTGAAGGATAACACCTCCATGCATGTGAAGGATATCAAGCACACGGTGGAGAAATAAGTGAAAGAAGCACTAACATAAGCCCAAGGTGGGTTATCTATTCTAAATGGTAGACCCTACCCAGAGGAATTTGATGCAGTCCAATATCCTAAGAGTTTTGTACCTCCTTCTTTCAAAATATTTGATGGTAGTGGTAATCCTCACCAACACATTGCACATTTTAGGGCTGGCTGTTGCAATGCCGAAGGTAGCAATGCCCTTCTTTTTAGATTGTCTATTAGCAGTTTAGCAGGTGTTCCATTTGATTAGTATGTCGAACTGCCCAATGGTTCAATAAGGACATTTGCTGAGTTGGAGTGCCTCTTCATCAAGAGATTTTCTAGAGCTCAGCAAAGGGTTACTGTAGACGATCTCATTATGATAAAGCAAAATCCAAATGAGTCCCTTATTGATTACATTCTCTGATGGTGAAACCTGAGTATGAAATATGAACCACACCTGTTTGAACAACACGCCGTTGAGATTCTAGTCAACAATATCCATGGTCTAGTTGCTTTCATGCTTAAGGGGTTTACAATCAAAATCTTTGAGAAGCTAATCAATAAGACATCTAGCTTACAAGAGGAAGCCAAACAGTTGCCTTTCCAGGACCAGGCAGCCAAGCCCAAACCTCATAAGGCATTTGAGAAGAAGCCAAGGGTAGTCACAATGGTTAATGAGGGGAAGTAGCCAGCTAGGGTTCAATCAGAGAGGCCTAAAGCTCAGCAGTCTGCTCTACCACCTCCTCTGCCACCACTTCGGCCATCATACCGACCACCTCAATTACCACAGCAGTCATCACTGTCGACTCCTCATCAGCAGCATCAGCAATAGTATTCCTACCTACCACCAGGCAGCTACTACTTACCTACTCTTATCAACAAATTAAATAAACCTTATTCATTCAAGAGGGAGGTAGTCAAGAAGATCTTTAAGAATCTCTTAAAGAAGCCTGATTTCTACTTACCAGAGCCTAGGAGGCCAGAGTCATGATCGACTATTGCTCCTCCACTGCATACTAGGCCATGTCCTAAAAGACTGCTTTACCTTTAAGGACTGCTTGAGCATAACTATAAGTCAGGTGCCATTGTCATCCTTAAGGAATACCTACTAGAACAACCCTCTAGTTCTGTTAGGGTAATCCTTGGGGATACACGTGATCTTCTTAAGATAGAGGAAGATTGAGATCTCCTATCCAGAACCTCAAGAAAATTATTTAGATCCGTGAAGTTACTCAGTGCCTCAAGTAGCTCAATCAACCCCAAAGGAAAACTTGAGGGAGATAGAAGCCCAGCAGTAGTAGCAATAATCTCCACTTGCCCGAGATAGAATAGTAGCACAAACACCAACCGATTCCAGCACTCCTTCTATAGTTGTAGCTATAGTTCCTCCAGCCAACTCTTCTTCTAGCAGCTGTATTGTATCAACGAAAGGTGGTGACAAATCCCTCACTCCGCCTACTTGATTTCTACTTTCTACCTCCATCCAAATCTTAAAAATCAATGAAGAAAACTGATTCCACTTATATTTGTGTCACTTCTAATGATCTACCAGATTTTATTCCTGTAAGAAACTCTCCAAGTCTAATTAATAATAATAACTCTAGTTCTAATCATTCCTCTTTTGATTTAGAAATGGACTTTCCATTCATAAATCATTTGGGTTCACCCATTGAGATTAATTTGGAGTCATTTGACTCCGATGATTCTATAAGAGAAGCTGTAGGTAGAACTTTCCACTAAACCATCTCATGAAGTCATTGAAGTCAACCTCTATAGTGACAAAGTTCTACCTCCTAAGGTAGCACCTCAAGACAAGGATAAGCAAGTCATTGGTTCTAGCAATCAAGTAGCCCCTCCACAGGATGCTCTGCCTATGGATATGCTTATGGAGGACCAACCCAGAGATGACTATAATGTCCTCGCTCACCTAAGAAAGTTGCCAGCTAAACTAAGCATATATAATACCCTTATCTTATCCAAAGAGATGAGGGAGTCATTGATCAAAGCCCTTCTCGATCTGAATATATACATAGCTCAGCTGGTCGTTATTAAAGAGGAGGTATGTTATTCAAGAGAAGCCCGTGGAGATACATTCACAGATGAAGACCTTCTTTTGGGGACAACTGAGCATAACCCTCCCCTCTACATCACAGTGGGCATGGGCAGATTCGGACTCTCCAGGGTGTTAGTTGATCCAGGTGCATCAGTGAATATTATGAGTCTAAGGACACTTTCCTACTTAAGGATTGACATCTCCGAACTCTAAGGAGATCGTATGTTGTTGAGAGGATTCAATGAGAAAGATGAGAGAGCTTTAGGCTCCATAGTGTTTCCATTATAGATAGATGACTGGAAGACATAAGCCAAGTTCTATATAATTAATTCAGATACATCTTTCACTGCTTTGCTTAGTAGGCCTTGGATATATGGAAACAACATGGTTCCATCGTATTTACATCAGTGCATCAAATTCCTATTGACCTCACTTTTGGAGTGAGCTCTCAACTTTCTTATCATAGATCTAGGACTCTTATAGACATTAAGAGTTCCTTATTCTTAAGATACTTCTAGTGATTAGGTGAACACTTAACCTAATCCTAGAGGCTTAGAAGAGTTAGCCATAAGAATTGGTTATGCCTTAGGGACTTAGGAGGACTTGCCTACCCTATAGCCTAAACCCAATCCTTGATTCCTTCTTTCAAACCAAACCTCAAATTCAAATTTAAATTTTAAAATCAAATCTAACTATCAAATGATTGAAATCCATCATTAAATTCAAATTCCAAACACCTTCCTAAGCTTTTTGATTTTAACTTATGGACTTAGACTTAACCAAATTTAAATCAACCATAATCCAATTGATTTTCTCAATTATCAAATTCAATCTCAAATCAAATTTCAAATCATAAATCAATTCCAAACTCCAAATGATTGAAACCCATGATTAAGTCCAAATTCCAAAATCTCTTTCTAAGCCATGTGAACCACCTTCATATGCTTAGTCAAAACTCCTTCAAACCAACTCAAACTTGGTTGATTTCTTTATAAATCAATCATTCCTTCATTTATATTCACAAATATAAATAAATTTTAGGTTCAAACCCTTCAAATCAAATCAAAATAAATCAAACAAATTCAAAATCCAAGTTAGCCTTTTTGACCCACATCCCTAGATTTGGTCAAGTTTGCTTCCAAATCACCCCAAACTCAAGTGATTTTCTCATAACCCATTTATATCTTTATTTATATTCATAAATATAAATGAAATATAAATCCAAGTGACCAAAACCAAATCCAAATCAAATTAAATTTCTAATTCTTGCCCTTTTAGCCAAATTCTTGAACTTGGCTAAATGAAATCTAAATCAACTAAAAACCCATGGATTTCTTCATGATTCAATCATTCCTACAATCATTGACCCAAATATAAACATAAAACACTATTATCAAACCAAATCCAAGTCAACCCAAGTCAAGCCCATGTTGTCCCTTTTGACTTGAAATTGTCATATGAACCAAAATCCATTTGGCTCCAAATCAATTGTAATTGGATTTATATTTCAATCCTAGGCTCATGTGTGAGTTCAACTAAACTTGAATCAAATCTTGATCAAGCCAATTGACCTATTTAGCCTCACTTGACCCAAAGTGACCTAAAGGAACTTTTTGAGCCAAGTTCTAATCCAACCCAAATTGGATTAAACTAAGCCCATCTAAATCTCAATCATGATTAACAATCATCATAGGGTGATCATTGAATTGGGTCAAACCAAGTCAAACTTAGCCTTTGACCAAGTCAACATTTAACCCAAATGAAACTCAAACTAGCCAAAATCCACCATATGCCAAATTGATTAAAGCCATTGACTCAAACCCATTCATACTTAATGATTGAACATGACCAAATCATCAATTGAGCCAAACCAAGCCTAATTGACCATTTGACCAAAGTTGACCCAAATTAGCCTAAAAGGCTAAAGGTCAAATCATGATTTGAACCAAATTGATTGCAACCAATGGCTCAAGTTCATTCCAAATCACTTATTGAACTTGACCAAAGCCATAATTTAGCCCAAGTTGACCAATTGGTCAACTTGACCTAACCTAGCCCAAATCAACCTAAAAGGTCAAATTGGACAAAATTTGAAGTAAATTTAAATTAAACCAAACCAAAGCCTACAATCATTTTTAATTGACCAATTGAACTTGACTCAACACTTAACCCAATCCAATTTGGTCAAATTGATCAAATTGGTCAACTTGACCGATTTGACTCTTTTGAATCCAAATGAATCAAATCCAAACTTAGCCCAAACCAACTCAAACCAATTGAACCAAAATATTCCAAATCATCATATGAACCCAACCCAAGCCTTGGTTTGACCCAATTTGACCAATTGGTCAACCCAACCCAACCCAACCTAGCTCAAATTGAACCCATTTGACCAATCTAAGCCAAACCACTCAAATCTAATTTATGGAACCTTGTAGGTTGATCTAACTTAACTTAAACTCACCCGAGGTCAGCACAAGACCTCCCCAAAAGCTAAGTGGGCCCACCCAAGAGGATTAGCCATCAAACCATCAGATTTAAGCTTCAAAACTGATGGATCCAAGCCAAGTCAACTCTCACATCCCATGGCAACCCCTTAGCACTCAATATAACCTTCTCCTGACCTACCTAACCCACCTAACCCACCCTAGGTCAGCCAAGGACCTTTGGGAGGTGAGTTGACTCACCTCCAACCCAAACCGAGCACCCAATGGATCCAAACCTTGCAACCTTTGCACAATGGATCCATGGCAGCCTCCCATCACTCTCCCTCCTTGGCATGCCAATTGAACTTGATGGAGATAAATTCAGTGGCCAGACGGAGGCTAGCAAGTGTAGATCATATGCACGCTATCGTCCATCCATCATGAGCAATTGAGGGGTATACCCCTCAGAGGAAATCAACATTGCATTGAGATACTTTCTAAGCCAATTCTGAAGCTCCTCAGAGTGATCCCAAACATCCTCAAGCCCTCCTCGATCGGCATTGCCCATTCCTAAGAAAAGTTGAAACAGTACATCCCAATCATGGGCAATACTCCCTCGTTACACAATCAAACTCAAATTCCTCTTACCCACAATCTCGCCATACCCCATCGAAGTCAAACGAGCCATTTCCCGAGCTCCCAAGTTGTCAGAGGTGTGACTTTGATCGAAGCTGAGGCAATCACATGCATAGATTGATTTTGAGCACCTAAATTGAACCTAAAGCTCAGCGGCCTCGCAAACTAAGCAAAGCTATCTCCATGACCCATGATAACTCGGTGAAGTAATTTTGCAAACTGAGCCTTGTATGCAAAAATGGGCAGATCTTTTGTGAAGTAAATGTGAATGTCATGAAAATTTGACTATTGGATGTGTGCACCTCCCCTCCCCGAAGGTCTGGTATCAATTTAGAGGCAATCCGAGCTCGGGTGAGCTCAGATCAAACAGGGGAAGATGTACAACATCTGTCTTTCATCGCTCGTTAATGGGATAGATCATGAGCCCTCCATTTTGCATGATTGGAATGAATAGCTCTGATTAGATCCCGCGTTAGATCCCCTATCTCCTTTCCTAAATCACGGATTGAATCATGGTTGTCCGATCTTAGATCGAATGGTCAACTGGAAAGGGCGTCCGCCGCCGGCTGAGTCAGCGCACGGATGTGACAACTTAAATAGCCAATCCAGTCACGCCACGTAGAAAGCACGTCGCGTCAGTCGCCACATGGCCCGATGGGATTAAGGCTTTAATTAGGCTGCTTTAATTATTTTTAAGCCTGAAACTTTCTAAATTCATAACTACTTGTAGAAAAATTAAAAAAAAAAATGCAAACTTTGGCTCATTTTAAAGGTATTCCAAAGTAGAATTTAGGAAAATTATTATTAATTGATTTTAAAGAGTGATTTTAGCTTAACTAAGATTTAATCAGAAATCTAATTAGCTTAATTATCTCTTAATTAAGCATCCAATTAATCTCAAATTTTTTGTGGATGTTTAGTGGGATGCCTTCTACCTTCCTTATTTTTTTGGGATTTTATTGGTTGCTTAATTAGGAAAATCAATTGATTAAGCTTTAATTACTCTCTTAATTTAATTTGTGTTAATTAGTGAATGAACAATAGTTTAACTAATTATTTAAGCCAAATTATCTTTGTGGAATAGTAAGGAAACTTAGGGAGTGTGATTGGGATATTTTTCTTGATTCATTTCTTAGATTTCCTTCACTTTTTGGAATTAACTTAATTAATGATTAATGAAGTAATTAATTTCTTAATTAATTAATTAATTTCCAAGACAAAAATCAAAGCCTAATTAAATGTTTGAAATGACTTAGAGATTAAGGATTGAGGTCTTGTCCTTGATCCCTCTCCTTAAATTAATTTCATCATTTTAATCAAAATATAATCAAAGGATTCAATCAACTAATTAATAAGCTTGATTTAACTCAATCTAAAATCCACCTCACATCTAAGCAATCTTTAATTAATCTTGGGTAACTTCTTGGGTGTTCAATAACCTAAGGTGAGAGATAATGAAATTATGGTTAACTCACATGTGTGAGAAAACCATAAAAGTAGTTAAGTGAGATCTCTTAAGCCTAATTAACTATTAATCAAAAGCAAATTGCATTAGGCCCCTTTCTTTTCTTAGGAGCATTGCAAATTTACTTTTCATGTGATTGCATATCATATTGGCTTATTATTAATTAGTTAATTAACTTAAGGTGATATAGGTAAGGGTTAATTAATTCACTTAATTCATACATTAACCTAATTAAAACATAAAATCAACCTAAATATTCTTCATTAAACCAAATTAATTCACACATGGGGAATTGGATTAGGAAACCTCTTTCATATTTCCTAAATCAAATCAAACTCAAAGTTAAAAATGTCTTTAAAGAATTTTGGTTTATTTTAAATAGTCTTATTTAATGTGATTATCCTTAGGAATTAATTGGGATGAATGAGATCATGTGCTTATATTCCTTTAATTTTTTTCCATTCATGCTAAATATTCTTGCCATGTGAAATCATGCATTCATTTCTTTTAAAACTAATTAAATGAAAATGATTTCTTCTATGTCAAATTGCATGCGTTGACTTAAATTAAAATTGGTGTGGCTATTATTACTATTAAATCAGAAACTATTTTCAAATGCCCATAAGTAAATTATAATATATGAAGTGATGTTAATTACAAATATCTATAAGTTTGCATATGATGATAATATAAGATATGCAATATGAAGTTCTCTTTCCTTATCTTACATGGATTTACATGGGATTTATAAATGTATAGTTCATTTGAAAAGAACACAACATTTGCCTAAATCTATTCCTATGCATCTCTATGTTAAGACTTAGAAAGAATTTCATATCACATATGTAAATCATATAATTAAATCAAATATAACTTCTTGCATGACTTCTTATTATTGTGGTTCTTTTTGTACATTAATATGTATTTAAGAAAGTGGTGTATTAGTTTGGACACCTTAGGGTTGCGAGGCTTAATGGAGCCCTAAGTAGGTCTTGTACCTTATGCCACTGGTGCAAAAAATAATGGCAACATACTCACTTAAAACTTTTATACATATGTATGTTTGATGTGGACAATGAATAAGAATCATAAATAAAATGAATCAAACATAACTTTTGCATGGGTTTTCTTGTCCTTATAGTTTCTTATACATCTATATATATCTAAGAAAAGTGGTATATTAGTCTGGACACCCTGGAGCTGCGAGGCTTTAAGTAGCCCTAAGTAGGTCTTGTACCTTACACCCTTGGTGTAAAAATAATGGTGACGTACTCACTTAAAATTTTTATAAATGTGAATGTGTATCTAGCTAATGGATGAAAAATCTCTCTTATCTATTAGAAAGGCATGCATTCATAATTCAATCAAATGAAATATTTAAATTCTAAATACACTTATTTGTATTCATCATTCAAGTATGTTAAAAATATAAATTTCATGTATAAGTATGCTTAGGATTTATTCATATGCATGATATACATGATGGAAAGAAATGAATGAACATGTGTTATATGATAGTAATTCATTCTAATTAATCTTAAGATGTCTTTCTTATTGAATAAGGCCATTTAGGGTGAACTTAAACTTAAGTTAATCAAAACATATGATAAGCCATTCACTAAAGGGAATTGATCAACATGCTTTAGAAGTGACTTAAGGTAGGGATGAAAGAGAGGTTCCCTCTCTTTATTCTCTTTATAACACTTAGTTGTTAAGTGTAGGCCATATGAAGTAAAAGAAAACACTAAGTAAAATTCTCAAATCAATTAAATCACTTAAAGAGAAATCAACCCTTTATAAATTAAATCCTTCACACTTAGCAAAATTACAACTCTAAAGCCTAGTTAGGACAGACCACACAAGCTTTAATGCACACACTTTAGAGTAAGTCACCACTTCTAGCTATATGTTAAGGAGGTGTATGGTTTGATGTATGCTTATTTTATAATGTATTATTGTAGATTAGATGTTAGGGTGTATGTGCGTAGTCTGGATGTTAGGCCGTTATTAGCGTAGTCATATTTTCTACAGGGGGTCATGCTTAAAGGGCCAATGTAATAAAAATATAAATTCTTTTGCTGTGCAGTTTACTTATGCCCCTAAGCATAACCCAAGTTAGGATAGGTGGGCTTGGTTACCCATGTGTAGGGTGCTAAGTCCAAATTATTCACATAATTTCTTGGGTTGTATGGTGTGTTTAGCTAACATTTATTTTGCAGGTGTAGCTAGATTTACTTTCCTTCTTTTAATGTAATTTTGCATTAAGATTAAGATAAGTGTTATGGGGAATTAGGATGAGCATTGGTTATAAGACTAAGTCTTATGTACCATGTGATGCCTTTGGACCAAGCATATCCAAATCAAGAAAAAAGAAAAAAGATTAGAGCCAATCAAAATGAAGAAATGAAAGATGAAGAGGTGAAGAATGAAGAATGAAGACCCCCATAACATTCATCATTTGTAATTATAATTATTCTTTCATTATGCCGGGATGCATAAGGGTAGAGCTCGGCTACCCACATTATTTTTTTGGTTGTATGGGGGTACCCGACTGCATAGGCCTCTTATTATTTTTTGATAGATTTATAAAATTGTTTGATATTTTGTTTAGCTTGTGCATTAGAAAAAGCATGCCTCTTCAAAGTTTATTCATGATTTGGTGATTGTTGTATGGACTGGATGGGATTAGGCTCCTAGGATAAAAATTAAATTTTCTACCCAAATTAACAACTCATAACTAAATCTCTAAACAACTCATAACCTCATGTAAAACCCTAGGCATTAAATCAAGATGATAAAATATTTAACAACCCCTTAGTTGGATGTTGTATGTTTAATATCATATATAATCATCTTGTTTCACTCTTGTTAAGAGAGAGCTTCCAACTTTGCCAGATAGAAATGTGCTTAACCTTTTAGAGCCTATGATGGACGAACACCTCTTTCTTTTTCAATTTGGCCCATAATCAACTTCTCATACATTTAGGCATACAAAATCCTATAGCATGTGTCAAAATAAAGAGCCCTAAATTGAATAAAATTTGATAAAAAATTATATTAGATTAAGTCATTATTCATACTCCTCATGTTGTAGCCTTATAGGGAGTGGGTTTAAAGACTTAGTTTCTTTTCTAAGTAAATAACAACCTAGCCATCTTGCAGAACATATGACTTGACCACATGGTTCTAAAACATAGGAAGAGTTAGTTGACTGCTACTCCAAGTGATAATAAGTCCAGCAGTCGGGTGGTTTACTCCCTATTGTAGAAATAAACCATATACCCACTTTCTCCTTAGATTTAGATCATGCTTTGACCCTCGCCAAAGCTCCTTAGATTTAGGATCTGAGGTTGTTGTTTCCTTTTACGGGCTACAAGTATAAATCTTCACCTCTTGGGCATTTCCACAATTTTGTATTGTGGAATTATAAATCTTAGATTTCTAATAAAATTTTAACTCAAACATATAACTTCTCCTCAATCTCAAATATAAAAAGCCCAACCATAGAATAGATTAGAGTACTCACTAGGCTTCCTAGTATCATGAGCACTCCCTACTTATCTCTTTTGGCATCAATAATAACTCTCTCCTTTTGATCCATCCCACTTAATTTTCTAAAATACAATCAATTTATTGATAGTCCTATCTTTGAATTCTTTGGAGACAATAATTGCCTACTTTAATCAAGAGTATTCTTAAGAGATTCACTTTTCTTAAAATGTAATGAGGCTTGCCACCATAGGGAACTTAGCGAACCCGGTTTAAATAAACCTTACTTTACTTTTTCATGTAAAGTAGAAAAAAAATCTCTGGTATATTCGAAGACCCATCACGCCTTAGAGTCTTTATTAAGTGATTAGGTCCATCGTAGGATAATGACTTCTATCTTTTGAGATAGTACACTATTCCTTGATGTCATACTCAATCATCTCAATAAGTATATCCTTAGATATGCATGATGTCCCCCTCACATATACACACAAACACACATAACCAAAAATAAACACCATAATTTTGAAGAGGTGGAATCGAATATTATGTTAAAGGAGACTTGAAGCCATTCTCAGTTAGAGAGGTCAAGATATATGAGGATGCGACCTACTATCTTCCTCCAAATCAAAAAGTCTATTCTCATGAGCTTGGTCAATGTTCAAAAACAAAAGAATCAGAAGAAGAAGAAAAAGAAAAATAAAAGAAAAATGAAAAAGAAAAAGAAAAAGAAAAAGAAAAAGAAAATGCAAGTGAACGAGAATCAGATGCTGAGGAAGAAGTAGAGCCTGAAGTTAGATTCCACCCATATTTTTTTCCTCCATATGAACACATGGATAGGATGACTCGACTTCAACTAGGTAGAAGAAGAGGCAGATCCAAAGGCAGTTCTAGAGGTGAAAGACCTCCTTGCTGGTGGCTAGCCAGCAAGAGCTATGTTCCAGCTCATAAGAGTACCCCCGCTATCTACATAGACTTAGAGTCTAGATCAGAGGATGAGTCTCATGCAGTTAGCACACTAATCAACCCCTCTTAGCAGGCCCATTGGAGGTGACATTCAAGCCAGATAGTGATGAAGATCAGGCCTCTAAGCAAAGCATGAATTTATTCGAGTCAATATTATGTAGAACAATCAGGTAGTAGTTGGGAACCTTAGCTCTAATCCTCTCAAAGTTGAGTTTGTGTGGGGAGAAGTCATCTACAGATGTCAAGCCAAAGTGGTTTTTATCGGGAGCATCATCCTCAAGTCAGGAAGCTGATGTAGAACTTGAGGATGATTCATATAAAGATCTAATACAATTACCTTTTGATAGGTATTCACCTTGTATTTTTAATTTAGTAAAGAAGGGATTAGTCCCACATGCTTTGACTACACATAGGTCATAATACTTTGAAAGGCGATGGGACAACTAGAGCAGACATCCTCAATCAAGAGCATGACTAGGATTTGACACAGTGGGTCCAGTAAATATCAAAAAGAATGCCAAGTTCAAGTGGGATGATAAGTGCCAACATGCCTTTGAAGACATCAAGCACTACTTGATGATGCCACCAGTTCTAGCAGCCCCCATCTCGAGCAAGCCATTGATACTATATACTACTGCATTAGATGACTCTTTTGGCACTTTATTGGCCCAAACTAATGACAAAGGGAAATAAAATGTACTATATTATCTCAATCATCATCTAATCCCCGCCGAGATAAACTACCCACCTATTGAGAATCACTGCCTATCTTTAATCTTTACATCCCAAAAGCTATGACACTACATGCTTTCTCATAAGGTGAATCTGATCTCCAGGATCAATCCACTATAATATCTCATAAAATGAACGATATTATGTGGACAGTTAGCGAGTTGGTCCATGATTTTGTCATAGTTTGATATTACATTCGTACCCCTCCATGCGATGAAAGGACATACACTAACATATTTCTTAGCAGCACACCCACTTCCAGCTGATTCTCCACTTTGTGATGACCTCCCCGATGAATAAATCATAAACTTAGGGGACATTAGCATTCACTGTTGGGAGATGTACTTTAAGGGTGTGGCTTCCTATCAAAGAGGAGAAGAACCACAATCTACTATCTCAGGAAAGGCAGAGGCAGGAATAGTTCTCTTAACTCTGGACCACGATGTGATAAGATTCTCATATCATCTGTCCAATCCATGCACCAACAATGAAGCTGAATATGAGGCTTTGATTACCAGTTTGGAGTTAGCCATTACACTATGCGTTCAGAGCATCGACATCTTCAGGGATTCTCAATTAGTTATCAACCAAATTGCTGAGTCTTACAAGGTTCTAAAGCCTAAGCTCCATCATTACCATAAGTATACCATGGAGTTGTTGGCTCAAATCCTATAGGTTATCATCTACATGATTCCTCAAGAAGAGAATGCCATAGTGGATGCATTACCTAAGCTTGCCAGGGAGTTGGCATGTCCGAAAGATGAGTCCATTCCAATAAGGGTCCAAAATAGGCAAGTCTTATCTCTTGTTGATAATGAACTCATCGAGAGATTCTCTCTTGAAGGGGAGGTTGCCATTGCCAAAAAGGATGATGAGTCAGATTGAGGCAACCTTCATGGACTATTTAAATATAGGCAAACTACTTCAAGAGAAGTCACTAGCATATCAGGTGAAGCAGAGAGCCTTTTCCTACTCTCTCGTGGATGGTATCTTATACCAGCGATTCTTCGATCATATGTCGTTAAGTTGTTTAGATAAAAACAAAGCCCGTAGGATCTTGACTGAGGTACGCTCAGGTTTATGTGGAGCACATCAATCCGGTCCGAAGATGAAAGCCAAAATGAAGAGACTGAGATACTACTAGCCTTCGATGATCATAGACTACATGGATGTAGCTAGGAGATGCCACCAATGTTAGGTGCACAGTGTGGTCCTATACCAACCACCCAACATTCTACATCCTACATTGGCCTCATGGCTGTTTGAGTGTTGGGGTACCAACATAGTAGGTCTGATTGATCCTCCTTCTTCCAAGGGTCACCGGTCCATTATATTTGTCACCAACTACTTTTCCAAGTGAGCGGAGGAAATCTTACTTAGAGAGGTTACAACTCAGCATGTGCTCCAGTTTTTCAGAAACCATATCATATATAGGTTCAGGTTGCCTTGATGAATTATATCTGATAATGACACTGCATTCAAGAGTACTAAAATCAATAACTTTGCCTGGTGACACAACATAGATTGGAGATATTCAACCATCTACTACCCCAGGGAAAATGGCTTAGCATTAGCCTTCAATAAAACTCTCATTCAAATACTAAAGAAGATACTCAATGATAATAAACGATAGTGTCATAAGCAGTTAGTTGAAGCATTATGGGCTTACCACATCACATAAAAAACTTCAACTCAATCTACCCCTTTTTCCTTAGTGTATGGGTCTGAAGCAGTTCTACCATTAGAAGTTCAGCTCCTATCATTAAGGATAGCAATGGGTAGTAGATCACAATGGAGCGTAATGCTAAGTTACGATTAGAAGAGCTGGAAAGTTTGGAGGAGAGATTCCTACAGGCATGCCAGAATCTCGAGTTATACAAAGCCAAAATGATTCAAGCTCATAACAAGTTGGTTTGTCCTAGAGCTTTTAAAGTAGGAAAGCTTGTTTTAGTTCTAAGAAGATCATTTGTTTCCCATTGAAAGATGGGTGGCAAGTTTGAACCCACTTGGAAAGGCCCTTTTTCCATAGAGAAGGCCTACCAAGGAGGATCTTATCAACTTATAAATGGTAAGAGAGAGCGCCCTAAACTTCCAATCAATGGGCTCTACCTATATTATCCATAAATCTTATTTGAAAATAATTATCAATACAAATTCTCTTCATTTTAAAATCCCATCTCTTCATATTTAGTTAGAAATATCTTTGCTTGTGAATCCGCCACGATGTGTTTAGGATAGGTGTACGAGAACCCAAGTAGCATCCTATCTTTATCAACATAAATACAAACTACATACATTTCTCTAGTGCTATTAGGATACGTGTAAGAGAACCCAAGAGGCATCCTATTTTGACTAGTATAACTAAGTTGGGTGTAAGAGAACCCAAGCGACATCCTTTCTTTGTGGAGTCACAACTGCCCTTTGTGGGATCATTTCATTCATTCTTCGATGAGTTTAGGATATGTGTAAGAGAACCCAAGCGACATCCTATTCCTCCTTTCACAACATAAACACACAAACACACAAGCACATTACAGTGTTTATTTTTGAGATGCGGGACACAACGCAGATCTTAAGGGGCACTTATTGAAGTGATCGGGTATGACATTAAGGAATGATGCACTATCTCAAAAGATAGAAATTACTACCCTATAATGAATCTAATCACCTAATACGGACTCCTAAGGCATGATGGGTCTTCAAATGTATCAAAGATCTTTCCCCTATTTTACATGAAAAAGTAAAGTAGAGTTTATTTTAAGCCGGGTTCATTAAGTTTCCTATGGAGGCAAGCCCCCATAGTTAATTGCATCATAAAGAATAGGTTCCTTAAGAACACTCTTGATTAAAGTAGACAATCATGATCTCCAAAGATTTTAAGGTAAGACTGTTAAAGGATTGATTGTGTTAGAAAATCAAATGGGATGGATCAAAAGGAGAGACTTATTTTAGAAGCCAAAGGAGATGAGTAGGGAATGCCTATGATACTAGGAAGCATAGTGAGCAATCTAATCTATCCTATGGTTGGGCTTTATATTTTTGAAATTGAAGAGAGTTAATTGTTTAAGTTGACATTTTATTAGAATACTAGAATTTATAATCCATGACATAAGATTGTAGAAATTCCTAAGAGGTGAGGATTTATGCTTGTAGCCCGAAGAAAACATAAATCTTGGATCCTAGGCTAGGAAGCTTTGGTATAAACCACAACCACGTCCTAAATCTAAGCAAAAGGAAGACATTATGGTCTACCTCCATAAAGAGAGGATAGACTGCCCGACTGTTGGACTTGCAACCGCCTAGAGTGGCTGCCAACTAACACCTCCTACACTTTAAATCCATGTAGGCAAGTCTTATGCTTTGTAATATGATTAGGCTATTATTTATTTAGAAGAGAAACTAAGTCCTTAAACTCACTCCCTAAGAGACTAGAGCATGAGTGATATGAATTCATGACTTAATCTAATGTAAATTTTATCAAATTTATTTGATTCTTTTGGAATTTTTGTTTTGATAGAGGCTATGGGATTTTGTATGCCTAAATGCATGAGAACTTGATTATGGACCAAATCAAAAAAGAAAGGGGTGTTCTTCCATCAAAGGCTTACACAGGTTAAGCCTTTTCTTTCTGAGATGGAAGTCCCTCTTAATAAGATGACATGCGATGTTATACATACAGTCATCCAGCTAGGGGTTGCTAAATATTTTTATTATCTTGATTTAATTCCTAGGCTTTATGGTGAGATTATGAGTTATTTAAAATTTTAATTAGGAGTTGTTAATTGGGGTAGAAAAATTAATTTCATTCTAAGAGTCTACCGCATCTAGGCAACACATTCAAACATCAAACATGAAGAAACTAGGAAAAACATGAAATTCTAATGCATAATCTAAACACAACATTAAACAATTTTATAGACTACAGTAAAGGCGTGCGGTCAGTTGCCATACACCAGAAAAAAAGGGTGTAGCCTCACCCTTTATACAACTCAGATTACAAAAATAATATATACTATGGGGGTCTTCTTTTCTTCATTTCTTCCTTTTCTTCATTTTGATTTGATTAGCTCCAAAGGCATCACAAGGCACCCCAAGGACTAAGCCTTTTGGCCACTGCTCATCTTAATCTCCCATAACACTAATCCTATTTCTACTGCAAAATCATATTAAAAATAAGAAAAGTAAATCTAGCTACACCTACAAAATAAATGTTAGCTAAACACACCATATAACCCAAGCAGTTATATGAATAATTTAGACTTAGCACCCCACACATGGGTAACCAAGCCCACCTATCCTAACGTGGGTTATGCTTAAGGGCTAAGCAACCTGCACACCAAAATCATTTATTTGTTTTTATTACAGCGGCTCCTTAAGCATAACCCCTTGCAAAAAATATGATCAGGCTAATCAGGTTCTACCATCGAGTCTACAAGGCATACACCTTAACATTCAGTCTAAAACATTACATTACAAAATAAAACACAACATCATACATACAATGCCCTAACTTAGCACTAGAAGTGATGACTTAGTATTCTAATGTGTGTGCTTAAGGCTTATGTGGCAAGACTTTATTAGGCTTCTTTAGTTTAAGTTTCAATTTGGAGTTTGAATTTGTTTAAATTTTACCTTTGCGTGAATTTAATTTAAATGATTTAATGATTATTATTATTATTATTAATATTAATATTAATATTATTATTATTATTATTATTATTATTATTTCATTTTTATTTGGTTAAAATAATATTTAGGATTTCAAGAATGAAGAGTAGAATAAATTCTATTTGTAGATAGAACTCACCCTATTCTACATCCTAACTCCCAAAGAGTCTAAATAAGGTCCTTAAGTATCTTAATTAGCCCATTTGAATTTGTGCAATTCATTTAATTTGATTTGGAATTTAGAATTTGAGTTTGTTTAAGTATTTTGTTGATTGATTTTGGATTAGATGTTTTGATTTAATTAAATCTTGATAATTGAATATCCTTAATATCTAATGAAGTTTAAGTTTATTTAAATTCAAGTGTTTTTGATTGATTAATTTTAGATTAGATGCTTTGGCTTAATTAAATTTTGATAATTCAATATCCTTAATCTCTAATGAAGTTTAAGCTTGTTAAATTCATGTATTTTTGATTGATTAATTTTATATTAGATGTTTTGATTTAATTAAATCTTGATAATTCAATATCCTTAATCTCTAATGAAGTTTAAGTTTGTTTAAATTTATGTGTTCTTGATTTATTAATTTTAGATTAGATGTTTTGGTTGAATTAAATCTTGATAATTCAATATCCTTTTAAATTAATATCTAATTCTTTTCTTTGATTATAGTTATGTGATTTAAAATTATGTTTATCATGGTTCATTTATTTGTAGTTTGATTGGATTAGATTAACTGAGATTTTATTTTGATTTCTAATTGAGTTTGATTCTTTGTAATTAGAATTTTATTTTTAATCTCATCAATTTTCCATGCTTATCAAAGTTTGGTTTGTATTTTGATTTCATACATTGGATAATTAATTAGTTTATCTTATTTAAGTAGTTTGAATGAGATTTGATTTGATTACATATTAAATCGATAAGAGTATTTCTTTATTTGATTTAATTTGATTTGATTAGCTTTATTGATCTAGGGGTTTGCTTAGTTCAATGTGATTATTAATTTAATTAGGAAGTGTGTTTAGGTTTATCATTAAATTAAATAAGGATTTGTTTAATTTTTAATTTGGATTCATATTTATTTAGGTTGATGATGTTATTAATGACTTAATGATTTAGGTTTAATTTACGATATGATTGACATTTAATTGTATTTTAATTATATTCAAATTTATGTTTGATTAAGCTTATGTTTAATATGATTAATTTAATTAACTTAATTAGCCTATTTAAGAGGTGAGATCAATTATTAAATTAAATAAATATTTATTTAATTTTTAATTTGATTTCATATTTATTTAGGTTAATGATGTAATTAATGACTTAATGATTTAAGTTTTAATTAGGATTTGATTGGCATTTAATTGCATTTTATGTTTGATTAAGCTTAAGGTTAATATGATTATTTTGATTAACTTAATTAACTTATTTAAGAGGTGTGATTAATTAATTAGTGGATTAATTAAGTGTTTGATTTGAGTTAATTTTAATGTGATTTGTGAAGTTAATTAAGATGATGGATTAATTTATTAAGTTTGCATTAATTAGATGTTTAATTAATTAAGTTTGATTGAGGGTAAATAATTTTTTAAATCATTAGATTAATTAAAGGTTTGTTTAATTAGAGATTAATGACTTAATTACCCATATATGACTTATTTGATTTAATAGTTTTAATTAAGCATTTACTTAAATTTTATTGATTAAAGGGTTATCATTGTTATTATCATTTGATTAGATTAAGTGATTTAATTGTTTATTTTTTTAATTAAACTTGATTATTCATAATCATAGTTAGGTTTGATTTTCTTCATTTGTTATATTCATTAGATTTCGTTCATGTTTGATTTAGTTGTTAGGTTTATGTATTAATGGCTAATTAATTATCTTATTCTAAATGGATGTGATTTAATCATATGTTAATTAAGTTTACTTTAACTTTATTTAGTTTAATTTGATTAATATTAGATGATTATGTTGATTTGAGTTATTAATCAATTTGATTTTTTTTTAGTTTATTTAATGATTAATTAATGTTCAATTTGTTTTTATTTGTTAAGTAGTTTCATATAATTAAGATTTAATATTTAGTGTTGGTTTAACAAGATTAGTTTGATTTCAGAACAAAGTTTCATTGATTTATTTAATTATGAGTTTAATTTAAAAATCTAATCATTTAATTGAATTTCATTAACTCAATTATATTCATTTATGTTTAAATTCATATTCATTTAAGGGATACATGATACTTTTCTAATTTAAGGTTTGATTACCAATCATTTGGATATTACATCTTTTTTAATTTTGATTTGGTATTTAAATTATTTTTAGATTATGTTTTAATTAATTTCTTAATTGATTAAACTTTAATCTTAAGTGTTTATTTGGGGTTCATTAGGATATAGAAAATCACATTATTTTCTTAAGAGTCCTAGATGTCAATTGAAGCGATTTAAACTATTTTGAAGATTTTTGTAAATTTCTAGATTTTTATTTGATTTATTATATTAAAATGGACAATCTAAACTTTAAAATTTAATTTTTGTAAATTTTTAGATTTTTATTCTAACTCTTTTTTCAAGCTTTGAAAATTTTAACTCAATATCACTTATATTTTTAGAGTAATTAATGAAATTTTATTTTCACTAAAACCTAAATTAAGCTCAAATAATTTAGTGGAATTTGGAAATTCTTGGTTCTTTGGATTCCTCTGAGAAAGACAAATCCAACGAGCTCTTATTTTTGATTTTTCATTGGGTGTTTTATTTTCTATGAATTTTTGAAGTTTCATGCAATTTAATTAATTTTTAAAAGAAAAAAATAGACGATTTTCCTACTTAACTTCGGTCGACATGTGTCGATAGTAATCTTGACATGGAACCAATTGGGCTCCGTGTTACATGTGGCACGTGGTGCCATCGACCTTGGGTGGCTCGTCGCGATGCGCGCTCATGGATAGAAAGTCCGCGGGATGGCGATCGTGATTGGCACGGACCGTTCAATCACAAATCGGATGGTCAGATTGATATGCTTGATCTGGACGGTGTGATATGCGTATTTGAACCACGCGATCATGGATCCGAACCTCGCAATCGTAGATCCAAAATGCACAATCACGGATCTGAACTGCGTGATCGCATGATTTGAGCCGTTCTATCCCTGAACGGAGGGATCGGATGATTGGCAAGAAAATCTGGTGGAATATTGTTCATCCGAGGGGATTTTGCATTTTTGGGAAAAATTTCATCCGATTGGGCTCATTTTTGTAGTGATTTTCACCGGAAAACTTTCTAATTCGCATGGAGAAGATATAAAATGAAAAATGCAAGGGTAATCTAAGAAAATTTTCTAAAATTGAGAAAAAATTTATTACAAATAATAGATCCTATGGTTGGCTACAGTTTGCTGAAATTACTTCACAAGGGATGGTTTCTAGCGGCGGTGATAATTTGAGCATGCTCTTGAGCGAAAGAAGAAGCTTTGGAACGAGTCTAGACCTCCGCCTTTATTTTGGAATGATGTATCTTTCGATGCTTGCCATTTTCTCGCCAAAATTAATCCAGTTTTGGTGTTTCTAGCCTTAGAGAGATGGGAAAATGGTTGTTGGTTGTTTTAGGGATCTCTTGGGGGCTGAATAGTGGTAGAAGGAAGAGGAATAAAACTTTATTTCCCCCTCCTTTAATAGTGGTCAAAAATCCTCCTTTTTTGAATTTTTTTCTCCAAAGTGTTGTCATTTTGCTTGGGGTGGTTGGGATGGATGATGGATTGATTCAGGACTTTAGATTTTTGCTCCAAAGTCCTTTTTTACTGCCATATGATCAGCTCCATTGAATTCCATGGATTGGAGGGGGGGGGGATTTGAATGCATAGGATGGGGAAAATTAAATGTATTTTGGTGGAATCGTATGTGAGGGAGGATCCATGAGGGATTTAATTGGGTTGGATTGATTTTGGGCTGATCCCAAATGGGTTTGGGTTAGGTTTGATCAGCCCAAAATGGGTCATGGCTTGGTTTCAACGGATTTGGCTCAATTTGGGTCATGTGGGTCACATTAGGTCATATCAGGTTAGGTTGACCAACTAGTCAAATTGAGTCAAACCAAGGCTTAGGTTAGGATCAAATGATAATTTTAAGAGTTTTGGTATGATCAATTTGATTTAATTTAGCTTAGAATTGATTTTGGCTTATTTGGAATTAAATGGGTCAAATGGGTCAAGTTGACCAATTTGAACAAAATTGGCCAAATTGGCTTGGGTTATGGGTTGATTCATGTTCAATTGGCTAATTGAAGATGAATGTGATTTTTAGTTCAAATCAATTTGGATTTAATTTGGATTTAGGCCAAATTGACCTAAATGGCTCAATTGGGTTTGATTGATCAAATTGAGTTTAATTATGGCTTTGGTCGAGTTCAATAATCAATTTGGAATGAACTTGAGCCATTAGTTGCAATCAATCTGGGTTGGATAATGATTTGACCCAATTTGGTCCTTTAGGCTAATTTGGGTCAACTTGGATCGAATGACCAATTAGGCTTGGTTTGGCTCAATTGGTGATCAAGTCATATTTAAATATTGATTTTGAGTTGATTCAAATCATTAATTTCAATCAATTTGCTGTAGGATGAGTTTTGGCTAGTTTTGGTTCATTTGGGCTAAGGGTTGACTTGGTCAAATGACTAAGTTGACTTATTTTGACCCAATTGATTACAATTGATAATTTTAGGGTGATCAACAATCATGGTGGAAGGTTTTGGTGAGCTTGGTTCAATCCAATTTTGGTTAGATTGGAAGTTAGCTCAAATGGGTCCTTTAGGTCACTTTGGGTCAAGTGGAGCTAAGTGGGTCAATTGGTTTGGTTTTGGTTTGATTTGAGTTTAGTTGAACTTATATATAAGCCCTGGATCAAAATATAAATTCAACGATAATTAATTTAGATTCTAAGGGATTTTTTTGTCTCATTTGAAATTTTCAAGTCAAAAGGACTAGGTTGGGTTTGACTTGGGTTGGCTTCAATTTAATTTGATGATTGTATGTTTCATTTATATTTGGGTAGATAACTAAATGAATGATTGATTCGAGAAATAATTCATTGGTTTTGATTTGATTTGGATAGAATTTAGCTAAGTCCAAAGAATTATCTTAAAGAGTATAAATTGGATTTTGGTTTAATGTTGGATTTGGTCTTGGCCATTTGGATTTATATTTTATTTATATTTATGAATATAAAAAAGATCTAAATGATTCATGAGAAAATCACTTGAGTTTGGAGTGATTTGGAAGCAAATTTGACCAAGTCCGTGGATGTAGGTCAAAAAGGCTTAGAGGGCAATCAATTTAGTTTAATTCATTTTTGGTCATTAGAAGGTGGGTTTTATTTATATTTGTGAATATGAATAAAGGAATAATTTATTTATAATGAAATCAATTGAGTTTGATTTGATCTAAAGGGAGTTTTGGCTAAGCTTATGAAGGTAGCTCATATGGCTTAGGAAGGATCTTATAATTTAAATTTGATTTTGGGTTTCAATCATTTGGAGTCAAATTTGGGATATGGATTTGAAATTTGGATTTGAATTTAGGATTTGGTTTGAGATTTGAATCTGGGTTTAATCTGAGAAAGTGTATCTAGATTGGGTTTAGGCTATAGGATATGTAATTTCCTTAAGCCCTAAGGTATAGCCTAATCTTAAGAATAACTCTTCTAAGTCTCTAGGCTTATGTTTGTATTCACCTAATCACTAGATGTGTCTTATGACTAAGGAAATCTTAGTGTCTAGAAGATTCCTAAGTATAAGATGATGGGGTTGAGAGCTCACTCCAAAAGTGAGATCAACACACATATCTTTTGTCTCAAGCTATTTTGATGTGGGAGCAAGCCCCCTGTGGCACTCACTCATTAGCTGCTCTAGGTGGGGATGACATGCTACCTTTCTAGTGTGTCACCCCAGTGGTCCCTTGTTCAAGAAGATGTAAGTATGCTATGCTTTCTTCCCTGATTTGATCGTTGCACACCAACGAGCGCCTTGTTAGCATGGTAGGGCTTACTGTGCGGCTAGTAAGCTACCCTCATGTTGGCTTCATTTAAGAGGATGTAAGTCTGCTACGCCTTCTTCTTAAACTAGCCATCGTGAACTGACTTGGTAGAGTAGAGGACTAGGGTAAGTCCCTCAGCGGCTCCTTTCCTTTTGACTACATCAAGTCTCGGTCCAATCCTTCTTTATGAGTCCCTACTTGGTAGTCTCCCTTAGGTCAGGTTGATCTGTTATGCCGTCAACAGGTCACCCCAACAATTGATCCCTACTTTGGAAGATGTAAGTGTGCTATGCTTTCTTCCCAAGTACAACCATTGCACACCGATGGGCAGCCCTAGGTCGAATAGCACCTGTCAAAAATCACATACATGGCATCAAAGCATAGATTTGTTAAATAAATTTCCCCTCTATTTTAAAATCTTATTTGACATGCCATATTTGTCAAAAGAAATAGGGAACATCAAATACATTTGATTCCCAGTTAACATATCAAAGTTGTTAAGTGAGAATCTCATTCTCATGTACATTTTATTCCCACTAAGCATATCAAAGTTGTTAAGTGATAATCACACTTTCATGTACATTTGATTCCCACTTAACATATCAAAGTTGTTAAGAGAGGATCCCATTTTATATACATTTGATTCCCACTTAACATGTCCAAGTTGTTAAGTGAGGATCTCATTTTCATATACATTTGATTCCCATTTAACATATCAGAATTGTTAAGTGAGAATCTCATTTTTTTTGAACATTTGATTCCCACTTAATATATCAAAGTTGTTAAGTGTGAATCACATTTTCATGTACATTTGGTTCCCACTTAACATATCAAAGTTGTTAAGTGAGAATCACATTTTCATGTACATTTGGTTCCCACTTAACATATCAAAGTTGTTAATTGAGGATCTCATTTTCATATGCACCTGATTCCACTTAACATATCAAAGTTGTTAAGTGAGAATCACATTTTCATATACATTTGGTCCCCACTTAACATATCAAAGTTGTTAAGTGAGAATCTCATTTTCATGTACATATGATTCTCATTTAACACATTAAAATTATTAAGTGAGAATCTTATTTTCATGCCATATTGATTCCACTTAACATATCAAAATTGTTAAGTGAGAATCACATTTTCATGTCACATTTGGACCTCCACTTAACATACCCAATTTTTAAAGTGAGAGTCCCATTTTCAAATAAAAGCAACACATATATCAATCACATTTGACTTTCACTTAATATATATAACTTGCTAAGTGAAAGTCTTATCTTCTTAAAATCATATTTGATTCCAACTTAACATACCAAATTTGTTAAGTAAGGATCTCCTTCTTCAAACCATGTCACATTTGGGCTTTCACTTAACACACTAAATTTGTTAAGTGAGAGTCCCATTTTCAAAATACTATGTCAATTACATTTGACTATCGCTTAACACATCAAATTTGTTAAGTGAGGGTCTCATTTTCAATACACATTTGATTTCTACTTAGCATACCAAATTTGTTAAGTAAGGATCTCCTTTTTTAAATCACATCACATTTGGGCTTTCACTTGGCATACCAAATTTATTAAGTGAGAGTTCCATTTAAAAAAAAAAAACATATATCAATCATATTTGGCTTTCATTTAACATACCAAATTTATTAAGTGAAAATCTCATTTTTAAACATATATCAAACACATGTGGCTTCTACTTAACATATCAAATTTGTTAAGTAAGAAGCCCTCATTTTCAAATCAACACTTCACTCATCTCAAGCAAAAGGTATTTCACAAAAAATTCTCAAAACACACAATCACAACCTCTTCTTAGAATACTCAAATTTGCTAAGTAAAGGTTCTTTCAAATCCTTATTATTTTCAAACAAGATACACAAAATACAAAATCTCCAAAAATCTCTCCTTAAATTTTTGAACCCTACCCAACCTACCTAAATTGGTAGAGTCTGTGTTCTAAAATCAAAAGAATCGATTGGCAAAGACTCTCCTGCAAACACAAAAATCTCTCCAATGAACCCCACTTAACATATTTCGTTGAAGTGTGGGTTCAAAACTCTAAATCTATGTCACTCTCTTGGGGACGAATATTAAAGCAGAAATCTGACTCAAATTACATTTCAACACATGCAGAGATATAGCTCAGATCAGTCAGTGCAGTCTTTACAGTCAGTACACATGGCTTCTCAGAAGTTTATCTTCACCTTTCTGTTTAGGATGAACTTAGCCTTGGATTGGGCCAACCTCCCCAAGACAGACTCCACCCATTTGGTCTTCTTCGGTTGAAGATTTGAGGGAGCACGTGTCACTTGTGAGAGGGCGACCCTCACTACCGTTTCAGGATGAGGTGGCTGGGTAGAAGCCAATCATCCGCATCGACATGCCCTATGATTATGAATATCCTCCATTGAAGAGGAAGGATGTAGTGGTTCCCACTCCCCATTCTAAGATAGTTTTAGCACCTGTCCGTCCAACTATCCCTATCATTGCTCCAGTAAGAGCTACTACCTTCTCTTTAGTTACCCCAAAGGGGAAGGCTATCTTAGCTTATGACATAGTCTCTTCCACTTTTGAGGTAGGTATTAGCTCCCACTCTGCTTGTTCACTCGTACTCAATGCCTCAATAAAAATTATAAGATTAAGCGGGAGCACGAGCGAGCAGCCAGGGAGCTTGAGGTTGCATCACATATAGCCAAGGAGGGTTCTCCCCGAGGGTCTCTCTACTTTCGACCAGCAACAAGTTCCACCCCCTCTAGGCCTCAGATGGAGAGAAAGATTATCGAGGAGGATTCTCCACCATTGATATCTTATGAAACACGATGGGAGAGCAAGAAAGCCCATTGCGGCCTAGGGGCTGCTACACGGTTGGCGAGCATCGATACTTGGAGTCTGGTACCTTATTTGATCTATGATCATTGATCCTTAGGAGTATGAGGGGTCAGATTCACAGATGGAGGCTCAAGCATCTACTCAGGTAGGCAGGAAGGAACGACGGAGGTATGCTAAGTAGTTGGCAGCCTTTGCTTTGATGGATTTTCTGGATCGTCCCCCCGTCAGGGCCGATCATTCATATAGGATTGTTCTTACCAGCACTACACGCCATAGGTAGAGATCTCCCATTGAGGAGCGTTGTGTTACCTTCACTCTCCTTTGTCACCATCACGCATCTCGGCATTCACCCACCTCGGATCTAGAAGCCCCCATATGGGGAGAGACCATCGCCTTTGGTGATCCAACTATAGCCAAAGGATCCCACACCATCTAATCCATTGACTGGGGTGAGAATGAGTTCCCATACTCGACCTTTTACTTCAGTCTTGGTGAAGAAGGAGTGGCAACCCTGCAGCATCGTGGTCGCACCACCACCACCTCCACCATCAGAGTTAGTGGCATCAGTAGTTGTAGAGAAAGAAAGGGATAGCCTCACAGTTCCCATGGTAGTGGATCTCTCCAGGGATACCACTCCACCGATGAACAGTCATGAGCATATCTCTTCCAGTGAGCAAGACCCTCCCAGAGCTAGTACTCCAGTGGCAGGCAGTGTTAGATGCATTTTAGTCAGTGATCACAGTCCCTCCATTGGTCAGCCCTGAGTGTTTGTGTCAGTGCATTTAGATCATTCCTCGAATGAAATCATAGCCACTTACTTTACCAAGAAGAAGGAACTCTTAGGCAGTGACCGCATAGATTTTAAGGATGAGAGAATAGCATTTTATCCTGATGAGGATGACCTTCTTGAGGATTTGGCTGAAGTCCATGTGGTCGATACTAGGAGTTCCCTTCAGAGAGATCAGCATAGTCAGGAAGGTATTGTAGTTGCAGAGGATGACCTCATCGGCTTAGGAAGAAGAATGATCACATTGATAGAATGGGGAGAAGATTGAAGAGTTGATGGCAGTAGTGTCAGCATTACAGAATTCATCCCCGATATCATAGCCTTCTCCTATAGCAGCCGATAGAGTAGAATTAACACACACTTCAGATAATCCTAGATGCATTCCTACCAAAGAAGATAGTGGTAGCCTACATAGGAAGGTGGTGGATAGCACCTCCATGCATGAAAAAGACATTAAACACATGGTGGAGCAGCAGGTGAGGGATGTGTTGACGCAAGCCTGAGATCGGTCATCTATTCTAAAGGGTAGACCCTACCCAGAGGAATTTGATGGTGTCCAATATCCTAAGGGTTTTTTTGCCTCCGTTATTTAATATTTTTGATGGTAGTGGGAATCCCCAGCAACACATAGCACATTTCAGGGCTGGATGTTACAATGCTAGTGGTAGTGATGCACTCTTATTTTGCCTCTTCATTAGTAGCTTGACAGACATCACATTTGATTGGTACACTGAACTACCTAATAGTTCAGTGAAGACATTTATTGAGTTAGAGCAGCTCTTTATTAAGAGATTTGCTGGTGCTCAGCAAAGGATAACTGTGGGCAATCTCATTGTAGCTCAACAACACCTCGGAGAGTCCCTTATTGATTACATTCTTAGATAGCACAATTTAAGTATGAAATACGAACCACAACTATCTGAACAACATGCCATTAAAATTTTACTCAAGAATATTCATGGCCCGGTCACCTTCATGCTTAAAGGGTTTACCATTAAGACATTCGAGAAATTAATCAACAAGACGGCTAGTCTATAAGGGGAGGTCAAACAGTTACCTTTCTAAGATCAATCATCCAAGCCTAGACTGCAGAAGGCATTTGAGAAGAAGCCATGGGCAGTCACAATAGTTGATAAGGGGAAACAACTAGCTAGGGTCCATTCAGACAGGCCTCGAGCTCATTAGTCTCCTCTACCAACTTTTTTTCCATCACCTCGGCCATCATACCGGCACCTCAGTTACCACAATGGCCACCACCGCCACCACCTCATCAATAGCATCAGCAACAATATTCCTCTCCACCACCAGGTAACTACCATTTACCTACTCTTGTTGAAAAATTGAATAAACCTTATTCATTCAAGAGGGAGTTAGTCAGAAAGACCTTTAAGAACATCTTAAAGAAGCTTGATTTTCAATTGCTAGAGCCTAGGAGGCCGAAGGATGTGGGCAAGAGTTACGATCCAAACTATTGCCCCTACCACCGCATGTTAGATCAAGTCTTGGAAGATTGCTTTACCTTTAATGATTGACTTGAGCATAGCTACAAGTCGAACGCCATTGTCATCCCTAACGAATACCTACTAGAACAACCCTCTAGTTTTGTTAGGATAATCCTAGGGGATACACATGATCTTCTCAAAATAGAGGAAGGTTGGGATATCTCATTATCCTGAACCTCCAAGAAAATCATTTATAATATCATAAAGTTACTTTTGCAGGAAGCAACTCAAAACTCCAACTCTAAGGAAGGTTTGCAAGTTACTAAGGATAACTTGAGGGATGTAGAAGCCCAACAGCAGTAGCGACACCCTCCATTTGCAGATAGCAGTAGCACAACCAAAGTCCACTCCTTCCATAGTTGATTCTTCCAACCGCTCTTCTTCTAGTAGCCATATTATATCAGTGGAGGGGGGCACCAAATTCCTCACTCTACTTACTTTACTTGATTTCTACTTTGTGCCTTCATCCAAATCTAAAAAATTAATGAAGAAGAAGATTGGTTTCTCCTACATCATCTCTAGTTTTGATGATCTTGATGATTTTATTCTTATAGAAAGCTCTCCAAGTACAAATAATTATAACAATTTTGATCCACTCCTTTCTGATTTAGAAATAGGTTATCCATTATTAAATCACCCGGGTTCACCCATTGAGATTGATTTGGATTCATCAGACTATGATGATCCTATAGGAGAAGCTGTAGGTGAACCTGATGAGTAGGTAGAACTTTCCATTAAACCCTCTCATGAAGTCATTGAAGTCAACCTTCATAGTGGCAAAGTTCTACCTCCTAAGGTAGCACCTCAGGATAAGGGTAAACAAGTCATTAGTTCCAGTGATCAAGAAGTCCCTCCACAGGATGCTCCACCTATGGATATGCTTATGGAGAACCAGCCCAGAGTTGACTACAATGTCCTCGCTCACCTAAGAAAGTTGCCAACTAAACTAAGCATATATGATGCCCTTGTCTTATTCAAAGAGATGAGGGAGTCATTGATCAAAGCTCTTCTTGATCCGTATATTAGCTCGGTGGCATTGTTGAAGAGGCATGTTATTCAAGAGAAGCCCATGGAGTTACATTCACTGATGAAGACCTTCTTTTGGGGACAATAGAGCACAACTATCCCCTCTACATCAAGGTGGACATGGGCAGATTCAGACTCTCTAGGGTGTTAGTTGATCTAGGTGCATCAGTGAACATTATGAATCTAAAGACTCTTACCTACTTGAGGATCAACATCTCCGAACACCGAGGAGATTGAATGATGTTGAGAGGATTTAACGAGTAAGGTGAGAGGGCTTTTGGCTTCATAGTGTTACCATTAGAGATAGATGACTAGAAGACAGAAGCCAAGTTCTACATAATTGATTCAGATACATCTTTCACTGCTTTGCCCGGTAGGCCTTAGATACATGGAAATAACATGGTTCCATTCTCTTTACATCAGTGCATCAAATTTTGAGGAGGTGGAATCAAGTATTGTGTCAAAGGAGATTTGAAGCCATTTTTAGTTAGGGAGGTTGAGATATATGAAGATGTAGCCTATTATCTTCCTCTAAATTAAAAAGTCTATTATCACAAACTTGGTGAAAGTTCAAAAACAAATGAAAAAGAAATAAAAGAAAAAGAAAAAGGAAAAGAAAAAGAAAATAAAAGTACAAGTGAGCGAGAATCAGACATCGAAGAAGAAGTAGAGCCAGATATTGGATTCCACTCATAGTTCGTTCCTCTATATGAACACATGGGTAAGATGACTCTACCCCCACTAGGTAGAGGAAAAGGAAAGTCCAGAGGTAGTTCCAGAGGTGGAGGACCTCCTTGTTGGTGGCCGCCAGAGCTATGATCCAAATTCAGAGTACCCCTACCCACAGACTTAGAGTCCGTTGAGGATGAGTCATGTGGGTTGCATCTCCCCACTGGTCCCTTTAGAGGTGACTTTCCGGCGGTGAAGACTAGGCCTCCAAGCAAAGCATGAATGTATCCAAATCATCATTATGTAGAATAACCAAGTAGTAGTTGGGAACTTTAGCTCTAACCTCACATTCTTTCTAGAAAATTGAAGGTTTGGTAGTTAAGGAGGCCCCCAAGTCATCGACAGATGTCAAGCTGAAGAGGTTTTTGTTAGGAGCATCATCCTCAAGTCAGGAAGCTGATGTAGAACTTGATTAATGTTCACGATATTAATAGTTCAAAAAAATTATGGGACAACCAAATCAAACATTCTCAATCAAGAACAAGACTAGGATTTGACACAGTAGGTCCAGTCGATGACGACAACCATTGCCTAATCATCACCACTCATTTGGAGTCTGATAGGTTCTTCTCAAATCATACTAACTCTTATGAGGAGGTATGTTTAGAAACTTCAGATGACCCAAATGAGCCTGACGTCAGAGATGCATCACCAAAGTTTGAAGAAGAAATCATATCAACCATTGATGAACTCAAAGAAATCATCTTGGGAACAAAAGAAGATCCACGCCTGATGTACATCAATTCCTCATTGAATGAAGGAGAAACCAATGACTTAGTTAGGCTATTAGCTGAGTTTAAAGATTGCTTCACATGGAGTTATGAAGAAAATTTAACCTCAAAATGAATCCCCTGAAGTGTGTATTTAGAGTAGCTTCAAGGAAATTGCTTGGGTTTGTTGTCCGACACCAGGGAATAGAGATCGACCCAAAGAAGATCAAGACTATCTTAGAAATGTCACCCCCTAAAAGTCTAACACAACTCAGATCATTCCAAGGGCGGTTGACATATCTAAGATGCTTCATTTCCAACCTGTCAGGAAGATGCCAGCCATTCTCAGCACTTGTCAAAAAAGACACCAAGTTCAAGTGGGATGACAAGAGCCAACATACTTTTGAAGACATCAAGCATACCTAATGATGCCGTCAGTTCTAGCAGCCCCTATCCTGAGCAAGCTGTTGATCCTCTACACCACTACATTAGATGACTCCCTTGGTGCTTTGTTGGCTCAAACTAATGACGAAGAGAAAGAAAATGCTCTCTACTATCTCAGTCATTGTCTAATCCCTATTGAGACAAACTACCCACCTATTTAAAAGTACTGTCTAGCTTTAATCTTTGCGTCCCAAAAGCTACGACACTACATGCTTTCTCATAAAGTGAATCTGATCTCTAGGATCAATCCACTGCAATATCTCATGATGCGGCTATTGACCTCATTTTTAGGATGTGCTCTCAACCCCACCATTTTAGACATAGGACTTCTGATAGACTTTAAGAGTTCTTTAGTCTTAAGACACATCTAGTGATTAGGTGGACACTCAACCTAGCCCTAGAGACTTAGAAGAGTTAGCCATAGGAATAGGTCATGCCTTAGGGGTGCTAGGAAAATTTTCCTACCCTATAGCTTGAACCAAAATCCTCACTTCCTCCCTTCAAGTCAAACTCAAATCAATTCCAACTTGATTGATTTTATCCAAACTCATATCAACTCCAACTCTAACTCAAACCTTGAACCAATTCAATGGATTTTCTCAAATCATGAATTACTTCCAAATAATTGAAACTTATGATTGAATCCCATGATTGGATTTCAAACTCCAAAATATTTTCTAAGTCCTTTGATTCTATCTTATAGACTTAGCCTAAATCAATTCAAATTCAAGAAATTTTCTCATAACCCATTTATATTCTCATTTATATTCACATATATAAATGAAATATAAATTAAATCAATCAAACCAAATTCAAAATTCAAATCCAAATCAAAAAATCTTTCCTAAGTGACTTTAATTCTATCTTATGGTCTTAGCCTAAATCAAATCTAAATCCATTCAAATTCAAGAAATTTTCTCACAACCCATTTATATTCTCGTTTATATTCACATATATAAATGAAATATAAATTCAAATCAATCAAACCAAATTCAAAATTCAAATCCAAATAAAAAAATCTATCCTAAGTCACTTTGATTCTATCTTATGAACTTAGCCTAAATTAAATCAAATCAATTCAAATTCAAGAAATTTTCTCACAACTCATTTATATTCACATTTATATTCACATATATAAATGAAATATAAATTCAAATAAGCAAAAATAAATTCAAAAAATCAAATGCAAATTCAATCAAAATTCAACCTAAGCCTTTCAATTCAAAATCTTGAACTTAGCCAAATCAATTTCAAATCAAGCCAAACCCTTGATTGTTCTTCATGATTCAATCAATCCTTCAATTATGAATCCAAATATAAACATAAACTCCAATCATCAAACCAAAACTACATTCAAAAATCAAATCCAAGTCAAACTCATGTTCACCCTTTTGAACTTGAAATTGTCAAATGAATCAAAACTCATTTGACTTCAAACCACTTGCAAATAGATTTATATTTCAATCATAAGGCCATATGTGAGTTCAATCAAACTTGATTCAAGCCTTGATCAAGTCAATTGACCAACTTAGGCTCACTTGACCCAAAGTGACCTAAAGTACCCCTTTTGAGCCAAATTTTAATCCTACCCAAATTGGATTGAACTACGCCCAACTAAACCTAACATTGTGAGCAACAATCATCGTGAGATGATCAATCACTCAAATTGGGTCAAACCAAGTCAAACCTAAGAGTTGGCCAAGTCAACACTTAGCCAAAATGAAATCTAAACTAGCCAAAATTCACCATAGGCCAAATTAATTGAAACCATTGATCAAAACTCATTCATGATCAATGTTTGAACTTGACCAAGTCATCATTTGAACCTAACCTAGCCCAATTGGCCACTTGACCCAAGTTGACCCAAGTTGACCTAAAAAGTCAAAATATGTCAAAACTTGATCTAAGCCAAATTGATTGAAACTAATGGGTCAAGTTTATTCCAAATCACTTGTTGAACTTGACCAAAGCCCCAATTGGCCAACTAGACCAATTGAACTTGAACCCAACTTGACCTAAAAGGTCAAATTGAGCCAAATTCAAATATAAACCAAATTGATTGGAAATAAAGATACCAATGCATTTCAAATGATCAATGAAACATAAACCTACCCATGACCTAACCCAAATAGGTCAAATGGGTCAAATTGGTCAACTTGACCCATTTTACCTAAATGAAATCTAATGAACCAATTCTAAATATAAATCAAATTGAACCAAACCTATGATGCCAAAATATTTCAAATGGTCATATGAACTTGACCCAACCCTTGGTTTGACCAATTTAACTAATTGGTTAACTTGACCCAAGTTGACCCATTTTGACCTAAATGGGTTAACATGAGCCAAATCATATCAAACAAACTCTAAATTAAGTCAAACTTGGCCTAACCCATTTTCAGTCATACCAAACATATTCAAATTGAAATCCAAGCCAAATGACCATTTTACCCCTAGGCCATTGGGTAACCAAAAATCAAAACCACTTGGAATTTGGTCAATTTCTTTTCATGGACACTTGACATCCTCTTAGTGGACCAAATGGTCACTAATGGACATGGTGCACATGACCTAATGGGTTTGGGTCAGCCCAACCCAACCTAAGGCAATTGACCACCCCCATGGACATGAGCACATGAGAATCCTTCCTCCACCTTGTTTTGCATATGGCAACTTCTCCACTACCCCCTCTAGCCAAAACTGAACCACATGCAACTCTAAATGGCCAAAATAACCCATTGAATAGGGTGCATTGGATCAAAACATCATTAGCACTCACGGCCGTCTGATTCACCTAGGGGGAGATATACTCCCCCTAATTCCATTTGAATTCAATAAAGCCACACTCGATTGAGCTAAGAGGACTCAGAGCAAGCATTTGCAAGTCTCCCTAAGCTTTCTAGAGTGAATTGGAATTCTCCATTTTCGGTTTTTCTTAGACTAAAAATAGGGGAGCTCCTCCACTTTTCCAACTTAGCCCATACCTAAAATCAATCCAATTCCTCCTTTGATCACCCTCAGAGGGTCTAGTCAAACTCATCCCAAGCTTCTTCCAAGCTCCAAATGAAAGGGAGGTGGGACTTTGATCAAAGTCGAGCCCAATTGAAGGAGAGCTTGGTCCATAGGAAGATCCACTCAACCAAATCACCTTAAATATTTAACATGGCTTCGTCTCCACTAAACGAAGCTACCTCATCGAACTTGAGCACTGGTGATAGCCTCCGACAAGGTATGCCCTCATCCCGAGCTTAAACTAGAGAGTGTGTGCTCTTTTATGAAAGGATTTTTCACCTCATGAGAATTAGACCATTAGATCTTCATCCCCTTGCATGATGATGGTGTGGGTTGAGTTTGAGCTCAATCCGAGCTCAATCAAGCTCGGATCTTGCCATAGAAGATGGACGATGGCCATCTCCCACAGGCAAGCTCAGGGATGGATCATGGGCCGTCCATTCGTGCATTTTGGTTGGACAGCCAAGATCAAGATGCATAGGAATATCTAATTTATCTTATTAATACTGTGGGATTTCACTCAATCGTTCATTCTCTGATCGGACGGATGGGGAGAAAGTGTGTAGCACCACCGCTGACACGGTACTATGATGTGACAAGTTAAGTGGCCTCTCCCGTCATGCCACGTGGAAAGCGCGTGCCGCGTTAGCCTTTACGTGGTGTCGATGGGATTAATCTCTTAAATAGGCTATTTAATTATTGAATAATAATGAAAAATTCATAATTACATAACTAATTCTAGAAAAATCATAAAAAATATAAGGTAAAATGCATTCTAAAGATCATGCAGAGGAGAATATTCTAAAATTATTTTCAATGGGTTTTGAATAATGTATTTCCATAATTAGGGTTTTATTAAAAACTTAATAACCCTAATTACTCCCTACTAATCCCACTAATTAATTCAAAACTTCTCATGTACATTTAGGCGGATGACTTCTGCCTCCCCTAATTTTCTTGGGATTTATTGATGGGTTAATTAGAGAGATCAATTAATGAATCCTTAATTACTCTCTTTATGTAATTAAGGGTAATTAAGTATATGAACAGTGGTTTAATCCCTTTATTAAGTTAATTAAGCTTTGCTTACATAGAGAAGAGGTTTATGGAATGGATTTGGGAAATTTTCCCTAAGCCATTCCCTAAACCCCTTTCCTTCCTTAATCCAAACTTAATTAATGGTTAATCCCCTAATCACTTGCGTAATTAATTTGATTTTAAAAATCAAAGCATTCCAGAACTTAATCAATTCATCTTGGGTAGGTGCTTAGGTGTTCAATAACCTAAGTAGCTTAAAGAAATCAAAATCCAACCCACATTTGTGGGAAGGGTTATGAAAGTACTTAAATTGAACCCTTTAACTTAATTAATCACTAATTATGAGCCAATTGCATTGGGCCCTTTCTTTCCTAAGTGCATTGCTGATTAAATTCTTTGTATGGTTTTATGTTATACATTGGCTCAAAAATATTTGATTAAATATGCTAAAGTGGTCTAGGTAAGGGGTAATTAAAACACTTAATTCACACATCAACCAAACAAAAGTAGAAAATTGTTCTAATTACCTAAAAAATGAACTTAAATAACTCACACATGGGGAAATGGGTTAGAACCAGCAAACTCATCTCACATTTCTCAAATTGAAATCAAACTCAAATAAAATTCAAACTCTCCTTAAAATAAATTTGATTTACTTTAAATAATCTTATTCATAGGATTATCTTTAGGAATTAATAAGGGTGAATGAATTTACATGCTTTCATCACTTTATTTCTTTCCTAGTATGCTAAATGTGTATTCCATATAAAAATTATGCATTCATGCTTTTTGAAAATCAAATTAAAAATGAAATGTCTCTTTTATGTCAAATTGCATATTTTGGCTAAAGTAAGAATATGAATGGCTATTATCACTATTAAATCTAAAAAAATATTTTTAAAACTTATAAATCAATTATCAAAACTGAAAGGTATGCTATGTATAATTATTTATGAGTTTGCATGTGAGTAAAAAATATAAAGATGTGCATAGTGTGGCTTTCCTTCTCTTTTCTTTTAGCATAGTTTTGAACAGGATTTGGCAAAGTGTATAGTTCATTTGAAAAGAACTCAACACTTGCTTAAATCCATTCTTATTCATTCCTATGTTATTACTTAAGAAGGACTTCCACAATTACACATATGAATTGTATAAACAAATCAAACAAACAAACACAAACTTTTGCATTTTTCTTTTTCCATTCATTTCTTTTGTACATGTATATGTATTTAAGGAAAGTGGTATATTAGTCTGAAAAATCCTGAGATTGTGAAGCTTTAAGCAACCCTAAGTAAGTCTTGTACCTTACACCCCTGGTGCTAACAATGGTGCCCTACTCACTTATGCCTTTTGTACATGTATGTGTGCATATGAAAAATGGATAAAAGAATCACTCTTTTTTACTTAACAAAATCATGCATCATAAAAACATTCAAATTTCTTAAACAAATCTACTTAGCATTCATCATTAAGGTGTGCTAAACATTTCTATTTTCTTGTATAGATATGCTTAGGATTCATTCATATGCATGTTACACATGTTAGGAAAGAAATGAAGTGATGTGTGTTTTGTGAGATTAATTCACTTTACTTAATCTTAAAATGCCTTTATTTTTTAATAGGTTTGTTTAGGGAAAATCTAAACTTAGTATTAATTAAAACACATAATAAAATATTCACTAAACAAAAAAAAATCAAATATGAATTTACCTTAGAAATTACTTATGGTTGGGAGGAAAGAGAAGTTCTCTTCTCTTTTTCTCTCTTTACAACTTAGTAATTAATTGTAGGATTCACTTAAACCAAATCAAAAATACAAAATAAAATCAACCAAAGCAATTAAATCACTAACATAAAATAAACCCTCTTGTACATTTTCATACTTAGAAAACTTCAACCTTAAAGCCTAGCTAAGCATACTACACAAACCTTAAATAGCACACACATTAGGCGAAGTCACCATTTCTACCTTTAGGTTAGGGCAGTGCATGGTTTGATGTTTGCTTTTATTTTGTGATATTTTATTTTAGACTGGATGTTAAGGTGCATGTGCGTAGACTGAATGGTAGGACGATCTTAGTCTAACCATTGTCTTTTGCAGGGGATTGTGCTTAAGGGGTGCTGTAATAAAAATATAATTGCTTTTGTTGTGTAGGTGCTTATACCCCTACGAATAATCCAAAATAGGTCAGATGGACTTGGTTACCCATGTTTGGGGTGCAAAGTCCAATTTATATATATACATGCTTGGGAGTATATGGTTTGTTTGGCTATTCTCAATTTTGCAGGTGTTAGTTAGATTTCCTTTTTCTCATTTTCATATACTTTTGCAATCAGAATTTTAGAATGATTGTTATGAGAGATTAGGATGAGCATTGGTTATAAGATTACATCTTATGTACCATGTGAAACCTTTGGAGCAACCACATTCCAACCAAGCAAAAGAAGAAAGAAGAAAGAAGAAAGAAGAAATGAAGAATGAAGACCCCATAACATGAATTCCTTGCTTAATTGTAATTAATTCATTTATAATCCGGGTTGTATAAGGGTAGAGCTCGGCTACCCAATTTGTTTTTTTTGGGTTTGTGCGGTGGAGCCCAACCACAAATGGCCTTTTATTCTTTTGTGCTAGTTTATAAATTGATTGTTGTTTGTTTAACTTGTGCATTAAGATGACATCTTTTTCTTGTTTCTTCCTTGCTTTAATGTATGGTTTGGATGATGATTAGGCTCTTAGGAAAAAAAATTTATATCCAACATAAATAACTCAAATTAAAAATAAACAACTCATAACCTCATCTAAATCTGAGGTTATAAAATAATATAAAATAATTAGCAACCCCTTAGCTGGATGTTGTCTTTCTTTTATAACATCATGCATAAAAAAAGCATATTGTTTCACTCTTGATTGGAGGGCTTCCACCTTTGGTAGAGAACTTGGCTTGACCAGTGAGAGCCATGGTGGAAACATAGCTCCTTATCTCGCTCATTTTGGCCCATAATCTAATTTCTCATGCATTAGGCATATGAATCCTAAAGCTTGTCACAAATTGATTGTCCAAAATGAAACTAAAATATATGAAAAATTTAGATTAGATTTAGGTCATTAAATCATGCCCTACATGATCTAGTCACTTAGGGAGTGTGTTTAAGGACTTAGTCTCTTTCTAAATAAATTACAGCTTAGCTATCTTGCAAAAGCATTTGACTTGTCTACATATTTTAAAACTATGGGAGGAGTTAGTTGGTGGACAACCCCAAGCAGTTGAAAGTCCAACAGTCGGGTGGTTTATCCTCTCTTATGGAGGTAAATCAAATACTCATTTTCGCCTTAGATTTAGGTCAGGCTTTTGGCCCTCGCCAAAGCTCTCTAAATTTAGGTTCAGAGATTGCTACTTCCCTTTGCGGGCTATGAGCATAAATCCTCACCTCTTAGGCATTTTTGTGACCTTGTATCATGGAATTATAAGCCCTAACATTCTAATAAAAATTCAACACTCAAACTCAAATTCAACCAAAATCCAACCTAAGCCTTTCAAGTCAAAATCTTGAACTTAGCCAAATCAAATTCAAACCAAGCCAAACCTTTGATTTTTCTTGATGATTCAATCAATCCTTTAATCATGAATCCAAATATAAACATAAACTCTAATAATCAAAACTAAATTAAAAAAAATCAAACTCATGTTCATCCTTTTTAACTTGAAATTGTCAAATGAATCAAAACCCATTTGACTTCAAACCACTTGCAAATGGAATTATATTTCAATCATAAGCCCATATGTGAGTTCAATCAAACTCAAATCAAGCTTTGACTAAGCCATTTGACCTTCTTAGGTTCAGTTAACCCAAAGTGGCCTAAAGTTCCCCTTTTGAGCCAAATTATAATCCTACCCAAATTAGATTGAACTAAGCCCAACTAAGCCTCACATTGTGAGCAACAATCATCATGAGATGATCAATCACTCAAATTGGGTCAACCAAGTCAAACCTAAGGGTTGACTAAGCCAACACTTAGCCAAAATGAAACTTAAACTAGCCAAAATCCACTATAGGCCAAATTGATTGAAACTAATGGGTCAAGTTCATTCCAAATCACTTGTTGAACTTGACCAAAGCCCTAATTGGGCAACTAGCCCAATTGACCTTGAACCCAACTTGACCCAAAAGGTCAAATTGAGCCAAATCCAAATATAAACCAAATTGATTGGAAACAAAGATACCAATCCATTTTAAATGATCAACCAAACATAAACCAACCCATAACCTAACCCAAATATGTCAAATGGGTCAAATTGATCAACTTGACCCATTTGAACTAAATGAAATCAAATGAACCAAATTCAAATATAAATCAAATTGAACTAAACCAATGATGCCAAAATATTTCAAACAGTCATATGAACTTGACCCAACCCTTAGTTTGACCCAATTTGACCAATTGGTCAACTTGACCCAAGTTGACCCATTTTGACCTAAATGGGTCAACATGAGCCAAATTATATCAAATCAACTCCAAATTCAATGAAACTTAGCCTAACGCATTTTTCGATCATACCAAACATATTCAAATTGAAATCCAAGCCAAATGACCATTTTACCCGTAGGTCATAGGGTAACTTAAAATCAAAACTACTTAGAATTTGGTCAATTCCTTTTCATGGACACTTAGCATCCTCTTAGTGGACCAAATGGTCATTAATGGACATGGTGCACATGACCCAATGGGTTTAGGTTAGCCCAACCCAACCTAAGGCTAAAATCGACCATCCCAAATGGACATGAGCACATGGGAATCCTTCCTCCACCTTGTTTTGCACATGGCAACTTCTCCACTTCCCCCTCTAGATAAAACTGAATCACATGCAACTCTAAACGGCCAAAACAACCCATTAAATAGGGTGTATTGGATCAAAATGATAAAAGGAAGCTAGGTCATCCAATTCACCTAGGGGGAGATATACTCCCCCTAATTTCATTTGAAATCAATAGAGCCACACTCGATTGAGCTAAGGGAACTCAGAGCAAGCATTTGCAGGTCTCCCAAGCTTCCTAGAGTGGATCCCAATTCTCCTTTTTCAACTTTTTTTTCTTAGACTGAAAACAGGGGAGCTCCTCCATTTCTCCAACTTAGCCAATACCTAAAATCAATCCAATTCATCCTTCGAGCACCCTGAGAGGGCCTAGTTGAACTCATCCCAAGCTTTTTCCAAGCTCCAAAGGAAAGGAAGGTGGGACTTTGATCAAGGCCAAGAACAATTGAAGGAGAGCTTAGTCCATAGGAAGATCTACTCAACCAAATCATCTTAAATCTTCAACAGGGCTTCATCTCCACTAAACGAAGCTACCTCATCAGATTTGAGCACCGGTGATAGCCTCCAGCGAGGTATGCCCTTAACCCGAGCTTAAACTAGAGAGTGTGTGGTCTTTTGTGAAAGGAATTTTCACTTCATGAGAATTGGACCATTAGATCTTTATCCCCTTGCATGATGATAGTGTGGGTTGAGTTTGAGCTCAATCCAAGCTCAATCGAGCCCGAATCTTTCCCTAGAAGATGGACGATGGCCATCTCCTGCAGGAGAGCTCAGGGATGGATCATGGGCCATCCATCCGCAAGTTTTAGATGGATGGCAATGATCAAGAAGTGTAGGAATATCTAATTTATCCTATTAATACTGCAAGCATGATCTTAACCATCTGATCGTTGATTGGACGGATGGGAAGAAAGCGCATAGTGCCACCGCTAACACGACGCTTTGATGTGACAACTTAAGTTTCCACTCCCATCATGCCACATGGAAAGCATGTGTCATGTCAGCCTCCACGTGGCACATATGGGATTAGCTATTTAATTAGAGATTTAATTAATTATCCTTAATGGCTGAATCTTCGAAATAACATAACTAAGTCTTGAAAAATCATAAAAATACAAGGTAAAATGCATTGTAAAGATAATTTGGAGGAGAATATTTTAAAATTATTTTCAATGGGTTTTAAATAGTGCAATTTTCTTAATTAGGGTTTTATTAAAAACTTAATAACCTTAATTACTCCCTAATTATTTCACTGATTAATCCCAAACTTCTCATGTGTTTTTAGGGGGGATAGCTTCTACTTCCCCTAATTTTCTTGGGATTTACTGATTGATTAATTAGGGAGATCAGTTAATGAATCTTTAATTACTCTCTTTATATAATTAAGGGTAATTGAGTATATGAATAGTGGTTTAATCTTTTTATTAAGTTAATTAAGCCTTACTTAAGTAGAGAAGAGGTTTTTGGAATGGATTTGGGAAATTTTCTCTAAGCCATTCCCTAAACCCCTTTCCTTCCTTAATCCAAACTTAATTAAGGGTTAATCTCCTAATCACTTGCTTAATTAATTTGATCTTAAAATCAAAACATTCTAGAACTTAATCAATCCTTCTTGGGTAGGTGCTTAGGTGTTCAATAACCTAAGTAGCTTAAGGAAATCAAAATCCAACCCACATGTGTGGGAAGGGTTATGAAAGTACTTAAATTAAACCCTTTAGCTTAATTAATCACTAATTATAAGCCAATTGAATTAGGCCCTTTCTTTCCTAGGTGCATTGATGATTTAAATTCCTTGTTTGTTTTCATGTCATATCATTGGCTCATAATTATTTGATTAAGTATGTTAAAGTGGTGTAGGTAAGGGGTAATTAATACATTTAATTCACACATTAACCTAACCAAAGCATAAAATTGATCTAATCACCTAAAAATTAAATTAAAATATCATATATATGTGGGAATGGGTTAGGACCAGCAAACCTTCTTACACTTCTCAAATTGAAATCAAACTCAAAACAAAACTAAAAATTTATTTAAAATAAATTTGATTTGCTTTAAATAATTCTATTTCATAGGTTTATCTTTAGGAATTAATTAGGGTGAATGAATTTACATGCTTTCATCACTTTATTTCTTTCTTAGCATGTTAAATGTGTATGCTATATGAAAATCATGCATTCATGCTTTTTAGAAATCAAATTAAAAATGAAATGTCTCTTTTATGTCAATTTGCATGTTTTGGCTAAAGTAAGGATATGAATGGCTATTATCACTATTAAATCTAAAATTATTTTTTAAAACTTATAAATCAATTATCAAAACTAAAAGGTATGCTACTTATAATTATTTATGAGCTTGCATGTTACTAAAAATCTAAAGATGTGCATAGTGTGGCTTTCCTTCTCTTTTCTTATAGCATAGTTTTGAATAGGATTTGACAAAGTGTATAGTTCATTTGAAAAGAATATAACACTTGCTTAAATCCATTCCTATTTAGTCCTATGTTATTACTTAAGAAGGACATCCACACTTGCACATATAAATTGCACAAATAAATCAATCAAACAAACAGAAATTTTTGCATCTTTCTTTTTCCATTCATTTCTTTCATACATGCATGTGTATTTAAGGAAAGTGGTACATTAGTCTGGACAATCTCGGGGTTGTGAGGCTTTAAGTATCCCTAAGTAGGTCATGTACCTTACACCCCTGGTGCTAAAAATGGTGTCGTACTCACTTATTCCTTTCATACATATAAATATGCATAAAAAAATGGATTAAAGAATCCATCTTTTCAACTTAATGAAAATCATACATCATGAAGCATCCAAATTTTCTCAAGTAATATCACTTAGCATTCATTATGAAAGTGTGCTAAACATTCTCATTTGTATGTATAGATATGCTTAGGATTCATCCATATGCATGTTATACATGTCGGGAAATAAAATGTTGTGTGTTTTGTGATATTAATTCACTTTACTTAATCTTAAAATGCATTTCTTTTTGGATAGATTTTTAGAGAAATTATAAACTTAAGATTAATTAAAACACATAATAAAACATTCACTAAATAAAAATCAAACATGAATCTACTTTAGAAATTACTTAAGGTAGGGAAGGAAAGAGAAGTTCTTTTATCTTTTCCCTCTCTTTACAACTTAGTAATTAATTATAGGTTCATTCAAATGTAAAAAAAATCATCAAATAAAAATCAAATAAATTAATTAAACAACTAAAATGAAACCACCCTCTAAGTTGAACTTTTCACACTTAGAAAATTTAAACTTTAAAGCCTAGCTAAGCATACCACACAAACCTTTTAGAGCACACACATTAGACTAAGTCACCATTTATAGCTTTAGCTTAGGGCGGTGCATGGTTTGATGCTTTGCTTTTATTTTGTGATGTAATATTTTAGTCCAAATGTTAGGGTGCATGTGCACAAACTGAATGGTAGGGCGATCTTAGTCTAACCATTATCTTCTACAGGGGATTGTGCTTAAGGGGCACTATAATAAAAATATAATTGCTTTTGTTGTGCAGGTACTTATACCCCTAAGCATAATCCAAAATAGGTTAGGCGGACTTGGTTACCCATATGTCTAATTTATATATATACATACTTGGGATTCTATTGTTTGTTTAGCTAATCTTTGTTTTGCAGGTATTATTTAGATTTCTTTTTTCCCATTTTCATGTACTTTTACAATTAGGATTTTGGAATGGTTGTTATGGGAGATTAGGATGAGCATTGGTCATAATATCATGTCTTATGTACCATGTGAAGCCTTTGGATCAACCACATTCCAACCAACTAAAAGAAGAAAGAAGAAAGAAGAAAGAAGAAATGAAGAATGAAGACCAACAAGAATTCCTTGCTTAATTGTAATTAATTCATTTGTAATTTGGGTTGTATAAGGGTAGAGCTTGGCTACCCAATTTGTTTTCAGATTTGTCCGGTGGAGCCTAACTAGAAATGGTCTTTTATTCTTTTGAGCTAGTTTTATAAATTGATTGATGTTTGTTTAACTTACGCATTAAGATGGCATTTTTTCTTAGTTTCTTTCTTGCTTTGATGTATGACCTAGATGATGATTAGGCTCTTAGAAAAATAAATTTTCTATCCAACATAAATAACTCAAATTTAAAAATAAATAATCATAACCTCACCTAAAGCTTAGGTTATAAAATAAGATAAAATAATTAGCAACCCCTTAGCTAGATGTTGTCTTACTTTTATAACATCATGCATAAAAAGCATATTATTTCACTCTTGATTGGAGGGCTTCCACCTTTGCCAGAGAACTTGGCTTGGCCTGTGAGAGCCATGGTGAAAATACACCTTCTTATCTTGCTGATTTTGGCCTATAATCTAATTTCTCATGTATTAGGCATATAAATCCTAAAGCCTGTGTCAAATTGATCGTCCAAAATAAAAATAAAATGTAACAAAGTTTGCATTAGATTTAAGTCATTAAATCATGTCCTACATGATCTAGGCTCTTAGGGAGTGTGTTTAAGGACTTAGTCTCTTTCTAAATAAACAACAACTTAGCGATCTTGCAAAAGCATTAGACTTGCCTACATATTTTAAAATCGTAGGAGGAGTTAGTTGGCGGCCACCCCTAGGTGGTTGTAAGTCCAAACAGTCAGGTGGTTTATTCTCTCTTATTGAGGTAAATAAAATACTCAAATTCACCTTAAATTTATGTCATGCTTTTGGCCCTCTCTAAAGCTCCCTAGATTTAGGTTCAGAGGTTGCTACTTTCCTTTGTGGGCTACGAACATAAATCCTCACCTCTTAGGAATTTTCGTGACCTTGTATCATGAAATTATAAGCCCTAGCATTCTAACAAAAAATCAACTCAAATAAATTGATTTAATTTCAAAAATGTAAAGCCTAACTATAGGGCAGTTTGGGATGCTTACTAGGCTTCTTAGTATCTTAAGCATCCCCTACTTATTTTTGTTTGGCTTCGATAAGAACCCCCTCCTCTTTATCGATCCCACTGGACTTTCTGAAAATAAACCAATCGATTGATAGTCCTATCTTTTCAAAATCTTTGTAGATAGTCGAGAGTATTCCTAAAGAATCATGTTCCTTAGGATGTAATTAACTATAGGGGATTCCCCTGTAGAGAGCTTAATGAACCCGATTTAAAATAAACCTTGCTTCATCTTTTCATATAAAGTAGGGGAAGAATCTCTGGCACATTTTGAAGACCCATAGTCCTTAGAAGTCCTTATTGAGGTGATTAGGTCCATTGTAGGGTGGTGACTTCTATCTCTCGAGATAGTATAGCTTTCCTCAATGTCGTACCCGATCACCCTAATAAAAACATATGCGGATTTGCATGGCGTCCCGACAAGGCGTATATTTTTATTTTCATTTATCCTCTCTTCAAAAGGATAGATGAAGGTAGAAATATTTCACCACAATGACCAACATTATTCGGATGGTTGGCTCAATGGTCCTTGATTTTATCATAGTTTGACTTCACATTCGTACCCCTCCATGCTGTGAAGGGATAGACACTAACATATTTCTTGGCAGCACACCCAAATTCTATTGATTCTATACTTAGTGATGACCTCCCCGATGAACAAATCATGAACTTAGGGGATACAAGCATTTGCCATTGGGAGATATATTTTGATGGTGTGGCTTCTTATCAAAAAGGAGAAGAACCACGATCTACTCTTCCAGGAAAGGTGGGGGTAGAAATAGTTCTCCTAACTCTAGATCGTGATGTGATGAGATTCTCATATCATATGTCCAATCCATGTACCAACAATGAATTCAAATATGAGGCTCTGATTGCCAGGATGAAGTTAGTCATTACATTATGCGTCCAAGGCATCGACATCTTCGGGGATTCTCAGCTCATCATCAACCAAATCGTTGGGTCTTACAAAGTTCTAAAGCCTAAGCTCCATCATTACCACAAGTATACAATGAAGTTATTGGTTCAAATTCTAGAGGTCACTATCTAAAAGATCCCTCAAGGAGATAATATTGTAGCAGATGCATTGGCCAAACTCTCCAAGGAGTTGGTATTCCTAGAAGATGAATCCATTACAATAAGGGTCCAAAATAGACAAGTCTTATCCCTTATTGATGCTGAACTTGAGAGACTCTCTCTCGAAGGGGAGGTTGTTGTTGTCAAAAAGGATGATGAGTCAGATTGGAGGCATCCATTCATAGATTATCTAAACACAGGCAAACTACTTCAAGAGAAGTCATTAGCCCATCAAGTGAAATAGAGAGCTCTCCCCTATGCTCTCATGGATGGCACCCTATACCGATGGTCTTTCGATCATATGTGGTTACGTTGTTTAGCCAAACACGAAGCCCATAAGATCATGACCAAGGTACATTTAAGTTTATGCAGAGCACACCAGTCTGGTCCGAAGATGAAAGCCAAAATCAAGAGACTATGATACTACTGGCCCTTGATGATTATAGACTGAATGGATGTAGCTAGGAGATGCCACCAATGTTAGGTGCACGGTGTGGTCCCGCATCAACCACCCAACATTCTACATCCTACATTGGCCTCGTGGCCATTTGAGTGTTAGGACATTGACATAGTGGGTCCGATCGATCCTCCTTTTCCCAAGGGTCACCGGTTCATTCTAGCTGCCACCGACTACTTTCCAAGTGGGCGGAGGCAATCGTACTCACAGAGGTCATAGCTCAACATGTGCTCCAATTTTTCAGGAATCATATCGTATATAGGTTTGGGGTGCCTCGATGAATTATATCTAATAATGGTATTGCATTCAAGAGTACCAAAATCAATAGCTTTGCCTAGAGACATGACATAGATTGGAAATATTCTACTATCTACTATCCAAGGGAAAACAGTCTAGCAGAAGCATTCAACAAAACTATTATCCAAATATTGAAGAAGACACTCGATGACAACAAGCGACAATGGCATGAGCAGTTGGTTGAAGCCTTGTGGGCCTACCGCACCATATACAAAACTCCAACTCAATCTACCCCATTTTACTTAGGGTATGAGTCCAAAGGCATTCTACCATTAGAAGTCTAACTCTCATCACTAAGGATAGCTGTGGGTAGCAAGATTACTACAAAGCAAAAAAGCCAAGCTACGATTAGAAGAGCTCAAAAATTTTGAGGAGAGATGCCTCTGGGCATACTAGAATCTTGACTTGTACAAAGCTAAAATGATTCAAGCTCACAACAGGTTGGTCTGTCCTAGAGCTTTTCAAGTAGGTGAGCTTATTTTAGTTCTAAGGAGACCAATTATTACCTGTCAAAAGATGGGAGGTAAGTTTGAACCCACTTGGGAAGGCCCTTTTTCCATAAAGAAGGCCTACCAAGGAGGATCTTATCAACTCATAAACTATAAGGGAGAGTGCACTATGCTTCCAGTGGTGAAATATTCATGCCTTCATCTATCCTTTGGAAAGATAAAAGAAATAAAAATATATGCCTTGTTGGGACACAATATAGATCCACATATGTTCTTATTAGGGTGATTGGGTATGCCATTGAGGAAAGGTGTACTATCTCGAAAGATAGAAGTCGCCACTCTGCAATGGACCTAATCACCTGAATAAAGACTCCTAAGGATTATGGGTCTTCATATGTACAAGAGGTTCTTCCCCTACTTTACATGGAAAGGTAAAACAGTGTTTATTTTAAATCGGGTTCATTAAGTTCCCTATAGAGGCAAGCCCCCATACTTAATTACATCCTGAAGAACAGGATTCCATAGGAATACTCTCGATTAAGGTAAATGATTATTGTCTCCAAAGATTTCAAAGATAGGACTATCAATCAATTGGTTTATTTTTAGAAGATCAAGTGGGATTAATCAAGAAGAGGAGTTATTATCAAAGCCAAAGGAAGATAAGTAGGTGATGGTTATGATCCTAGGAAGCCTAGTAAGCATCTCGAACTATCCTATGATTGGACTTTATATTTTTGAAGTTTGAAGGAAATTATTTGTTTGAGTTGAATTTTTATTAGAAATCTAGGACTTATAATTTCATGATATAAGATCATGCAAATGCTTGATAGGTGAGGATTTATGCTTGTAGCTCGCAAAGAGAAGTAGCAACCTCTGAACCTAAATCTAGGGAACTTTGGCGAAGGCCAAAAGCATGACCTAAATCTAAGGCAAAAATTGGTATATTGTTTACCTTCACAAGAGAGGATAAACCACCTGACTGTTTGGACTTACAACCGCTTACGGGTGGTTGCCAATTAACTCCTCCTATGATTTTAAATATATGTAGGCAAGTCATGTGCTTTTGCAAGATAGCTAAGTTGTTGTACATTTAGAAAGAAACTAAGTCCGTAAACACGATCTCTAAGAGACTAGATCATGTAAGGCATGATTTAATGACCTAAATCTAATGCAAATTTTATTAAATTTTTATTTTCCTTTTTGGACTATTGATTTGACACAAGCTTATAGGATTCATATGCCTAATGCATGAGAAATTGGATTATGGGCCAAAATTAGCAAGAAAGGAGGTGTGTTTCCACCATGGCTCTCAAAGGTCAAGCCAAATTCTTTGGCAAAGGTGGAAGCCCTTCAAAATAAGAGTGAAACAAGATGCATTTTATGCATGTTGTCAAAAAGAAAATATAACATCCAACTAAGGCATTACTAATTCTTATATCTTGATTTTATAATCTAAGCTTTAAGTGATGTTATGAGTTATTAGTTTTTAATTTTAAGTTGATTAATTGGATAACAAATCTATTTTCCTAAGAGCCTAATTATCATCCAGGCCATACATCAAAGCAAGGAAGAAACTAGGAAAACCTGTCATCATAATGCACAAGCTAAATAAACATCAAACAATTTATAAAGCAAGCCCAAAAGAATAAGAGGCCATTTGTGATTGGGCTCCATCGCACAAATCCAAAAAAAAAAACAAATTTGATAGCTAAGCTCTACCCTTATACAACCCAGATTACAAATGAATTAATTACAATCAAAATGGAATTCATGTTATGGGGGTCTTCATTCTTCATTCTTCATTTCTTCATTTGGATCTTTCTTTATTTGGTTCTTTCTTCATGTGATTCTTTCTTCCTTCTGACTTGGTTGGGACGTGGCTTGCTCCAAGGATTCACATGGTACATAAGACATGATCTTATGATCAATGTTCATCCTAATCCTCCACAACATTCATTCCAAATCCTAATTTATAAAATTACATGAACAAGGGAAAAGTAAATCTAACTAAAACCTGCAAGTAGAGATTAGCTGAACAAAACACACATCCCAAGCATGTATTGGACTTAGCACCCACACATAGGTAACTAAGTCCACTTGACCTATTTTGGATTATTTTTAGGGGCATAAACATCTTGCACAACAAAAGCATTTATATATTTTTTACAACGTCCCTTTAAGTACAATCCCCTACAAAAGATAATGATTAGACTAAGATCATCCTACCATTCAATCTATGCACATACACCCTAACATCCAGACTAAAGCATCATAAAATAAAAGCAAACATCAAACCATGCACCGTTCTAACATAGGACTAGAAATGGTGACTTAACCTAATATGTGTGCCATTTAAGGCTTATGTGGTATGTCTTAGCTAAGCTTTAAGATTAGAATTTTTTAAGTATGAAAATGTCCAACTTATAGGGTGATTTTATTTAAGTGGTTTAGTTGATTTTGTTAAGTTTTATTTCATGATTTGATTTGGTTTGAAGGAACCTGCTCACTAATTAATGTTGCAAAAGAGAGTAGCAATACGTAACCGGAACGAAGTCTCCCTACCTTAAGTAATTTCTAAGGTAGATTCATTAATGATTATTTTTGTTTAGTGAATATTTTATTATGTATTTTAATTAATCCTAAGTGTAGATGGACTATAAACAAACCTATTCAAAGAGAAAGGCATTTTAAGATTAAGTAAAGTGAATTACTATCACAAAACATACAACACTTTATTTCTTTCTAACATGTCTAACATGCATATGGATGAGCCCTAAGTATATCTATACATGCAAGTGGAAATGTTTAGCACACCTTAATGATGAATGCTAAGGGATGTTACTTAAGAAAATTTGGATGCTTCATGATGCATGATTTGGTTAAGTAGAAAAAGAGAGATTATCTTATCCATTTTCATATGTACGTTTACAAGTATGAAAGACATAAGTCAGTACGACGCCATTATCTTTTACACTAGGGGTGTAAGGTACAAGACCTACTTGGGGCTATTTAAAGCCTCACAACCCCGGAGTGTCCAGACTAATATACCACTTTTCTTAAATACATGTGCATGTATAAAAAGAAATACATGGAAAGAGGGATCAAGCAAAAGGTTTGTATTTGTTTAATTTTGGTTTGATTGTTTAGTTTACATGTGTGATGTGGAGTTCCTTCTTAAGTAATGACATAGGAGTGTATAGGAATGGATTTAAGCAAGTGTTATGTTCTTTTCAAATGGATTATACACTTGGCAAATCCTATACAAACCTATGTTAAGAAGGTGAAGGAAATCACATAACACATTTTATGATATTCACATGCAAGTTTATAAGTACTTATAAATAGCATACATTTCATTTATAATGTTTGATTTATAAGTTTTTAAAAATAGTTTTGGGTTTAGTACTGATAATAGCCATTCATATTCTTACTTTAGCCAAAAATATGCAATTTGACATAAAGGAAACATTTCATTTTAATTTGATTTCTTAAAAGACATGAATGCATGATATCATATGACAAATAATATTTAGCATTCTAGGAAAGAAATAAAATAATGTAAGCATGTAAGTCCATTCACCTTAATTAATTCTTAAAGACTATCCTATGGAATAAGATTATTTAAAGTCAGTCATAGTTAGTTTAAGGAAATTTTTATTGTTGTTTTGAGTTTGGTTTGAATTTAGAAAATGTGAGAAGGTTTGTTGGTCTTAACCCATCTCCCACATGTGTATGTTGTTTTAGTTTAAATTTAGAACCATTAGATTGATTTTATATTTTGTTTAGGTTAAGGTGCACATTAAATCCATTAATTACCCCTTACCTATACCACTTTAACATATTTAACTAAATAATTATGAGCCAATGTATGACATAAAACCACAAGGAATTTAAATTAGCAATGCACCTATGAAAGAAAGGGGCCTAATGCATTTGGCTCAGAATTAATGATTAATTAAGCTAAGGGGTTTAATTTAAGTTAGATATGATTTCCTTAAGCTACTTAGGTTATTGAACACCTAAGTATCTACCCAAGAAGGAATTGATTGAATGGTTAAATTTTTGGATTGATTTTGAATTTTGAACTTTGATTAATTAAACCATTTAGTAAAGTGATTAAACTATTTAATTAATTTGCATCTTAATTAGATTTTTATCCAAATGAAATAAACTTAGGGAAAAAGATTTGGGAGAGGGCTCCTAATCTCATTGCCTAAGTCCATTCATTATTCTAAGGTAATTAACAAACTTAATTAATGAATTTATCATTATTTAATAAGTTAATTAATCATTTAATTAATTAAGAGAGTAATTAGGAGTGAATCAAGCAATTACCCTAATTAAACCATTAATAAATTTCAAGAAAATCATGGGAGGCAGAGGTCATCCCATTAATCAACCCTAGAAAGTTTGGAATTAATTAATCAAATAATTAGGGTGTAATTAACATAATTACCTTCCCAATAAAATCCAAATGAGGTCAAGTATTTAAGAGGGGTCCTATGTCTAAGATGAAGAGGTTAAGAGCTCACTCTAAAAATGAGGTCAACAAAGGGCGCCCAATAAGTGTGCTGTGAATGACAAGGCATATCGCACATATTGGTGTTGACCAAAATGATTAACAACATCGAACGATCACAAGCACTAATAGAAATGATCTACTCCTGACCCAAGGTGTTAAAGGAATCAAGAGCTTAGTGCAATGTGACTCCACTCATGTCATAAACATAAGAGAGTGAAGGAGGAATCCACTAAGAACTAAATATGTGAACCTTCCATTAGGGAAAGAGGTTCAAGTTATCACAAGGGGATGAGAGGTTTGATTTGATTTGAGTCTCACTGGGGAGAAATTGATTTAATTTGTTGATTTAATGTTCCACTGAGGATGAAGATGTGAACTCTCTACTGAGGGAGCAAATTCAGGCCATCCACTGAGGAAAACTAGTAGTAAAATCCATTGAGGGATTAGAATTCGGGAATCACTAGGGAACTAGAAGACTTGGATCTCACTGAGGAGAAGTAGACTAATTTAATTTGTTTGATTGATTTGGTTTATTTTTTATTGTTTGATTTGAATCCATTGGGGGAGATTGATTGGATTTATTTTGTGTTGCTTTAAATTTTGGATTTTAAGATGAACCCCATTGGTTACATGGATGATGGAAATGGGGTCGACGCTGATCTAGCTCATATTTACCAATCCAAAGGGGTAGTCTACCAACCACATAGTAGGACTAACCAACCGAAGGGATTGCATTTCAATTTGCAATGGCCAAGTTTTAAGAAGAAAGCACGGGGATTTACATCTTCCAAAATAGGGAACCACTGGGGTGTTCGGTTGCTTGTGCAATAAATTGAAACTGACCTAGAGCTGACTATTAAGTTAATACCGCTACAGGACTTAAATCAACTCAAATATAGTCAAGATTAACTTCATTTTTAATTATTTTTTATGAATCCCATCAATTTATTATGGACTTCATTGAGTAGTGGGCATGTTGGCCTTGATCTAGCTCAGATTTACCAATCCAAAGGGAGTAGCTTCCCGGTCGAGGGGAGAACTATCCAACCAAAGGGGTGCCTTTCAGTTTGTAATGGTTAATTCAAGGAAAAAAGTTTAGGGACTCACATCTTCCACTATAAAAAGACCACTAGAGTGACACATTACATGTCGACTCGACCTAGGGCTGCCCATCAATTTGTGACAGTCATGATAAAAAGAATGCACAGTAGACTTACATCTTCCAAAGCGAAATGACCACTAGGGTAACTATTTATGGTAAACAGATTGAACCTGACATAAGGGTGACTACGGAGAGAGTGCCAACCTAGGGACTTATCTCAACTCAGGTAGTCAGACAATTCTTATAGGGAGTTCTGCTGACACTACCCAAAAGATAGGATGCCTGCTTTTGGGAAAGAGGCCCTTTAGGGGCTTGAATTCCTAATCCACAAGAGAATTTATTTTGTTTGTTTATCATGGAACCCTGTTGGTTTATGAGGAATCATACTGAAAGGAGCTTATATTAGCCTAGACCTATCTCAAATTTACTAAACCAAGGGAGAATCTGTGCATCCCTTGAACTAATTCTCTAACCACAGGGGTGGCTACTAGGAAAGGGGGACTGCCCAATCCAAAAATAACTTGGGTAGTGTCTAAATGGGGTCGCAAAGGACCTGATCCCAATAGAGTGCCCGCAGGGAAAGGGGCCACTAAGGGCTTGATCCAAAACCCTAGAGAACATGAATTGCAATAGGTATTCGGTGGCCAACTCAGGGAGAAAGCGCAGGGACTCACATCTACCAAGAGTGGTGTATCCACCAGGTGAGTTGTTGTCAGCATAGCAAACATCAACCAACCTAAGGTGCCTGTTGATTTGTGATAATTAGACTAGGAAAAAAGCTCGAGGACTCACATCCTCCTATAATAGAACTGATTATCGGGATAGTCTATCTTCAGCTCGACAGGGGCTATTCGACCTAGGACGACTACTAAGTGAATGCCACTGGGGGACTTATATTAGCTCAAGAGTAGTCAAGAGGAAAGGATCCTCTAGTGCACTTATCCTAAACCTCAAAAATACTCAACTTAATCAGTGCATGATGGCTAGTTCAAGAAGAAAGCATGGGGACTCACATCTTCTTAAACAAAGTCAACATGAGGTAGCTTACTGCTGCACAGTGAAGCCTACCAAACTATTCATTATTTTATAATATTCAAGTTAGGAAGAAAGCTCAGGGACTCACATCTTTCAAATAAGTGACCACTGGGGTGACAGACTAACGAGGTAGCATGTAGACCCGGCCTAGAGCAACTAATGAGTAAGTGTCATAGGGGGGTTGCTCCCACAACAATATAGCTTGAGATAAAAGATATGTGCTTATTTTTATGCTCGTGTTAAAGGGATCGAGATGCCTCTTGGGTTCTCTTAAACCTACCCTAAACATGCTTACGGAATTTGATGAAATGGTGTCATGAATGGCAAATGGAATTCTCACCAAGAAAGGATGTCGCTTGGGTTCTCTTACATCTATCTTAGTTGTGTTAATCAAAATAGGATGTCTCTTGGGTTCTCTCACACCTATTCTAGTAGCCCTGGGGAATTATGTTTGATTGTATTTATGTTGTGAAAGAGGGATATGATGCCTCTTGAGTTCTTTTACACCTATCTTAAACACGTTCGTGGCAGATTCACAAGACAAGAAAATAACACTTCGAAAGAAGAGAAGATTTTGATGAATTGGAATGAAATTTTATTCTTTTATAGATAATTGTATTCAAACATCTTTTATGGGTAATATTTCTTCAAATAGAGCCCATTAATTGGATGCATCGGGTGTTCCCCTTTATAATCAATTAGATGATAAGATCCTCCTTAGTAGGCCTTCTCTTTGACATAGGGGCCTTCCCAAGTGAGTTCAAACTTGCCTCCCATCTTTCGACGGGCAATAATTGGTCTCTTTAGGACTAGTACAAGTTCTCCCACTTGAAAAGACCTAGGATGTACAAGCTTATTGTCAGCTTGAATCATTTTGGCTTTGTATAACTCGAGGTTATGGCACGCCCGTAGGCGTCTCTCCTCCAAACCTTTGCGCTCTTCTAACCGTAACTTTGTATTATGTTCTGTAGTGATTTTACTACCCAATGTTATCCTTAGTGATGGGAGTTGAACTTTTAAAGGTAGAACTACTTCAGACCTATACACTAAGAAAATGAGGTAGATTGAGTTGTAATTCTGTATGTGGCGCGGTAGGGCCACAAGGCTTCAACCAACTGTTCATGCCACTGTCGCTTATTGCCGTCAAGCATCTTCTTTAGTATCGGGATGAGAGTTTTGTTAAATGCTTTAGCTAGACCATTTTCCTTAGCATAGTAGATGGTAGAGTATCTCTTATCTATACCATGTCTTCTGGCCAAGCTGTTGATCTTAATGCTTTTGAATGCAGTACCATTATCGAATATAATTCGTCGAGGCACCTCAAACATATATATGATATGGTTCTTGAAAAATTGAAGCACATGCTGGACTGTGACCACTTTGAGTGGGATTGCTTCCACCCACTTGGAAAAGTAGTCGGTGGCAGCTAAGATGAACCGATGACCCTTGCAAGAATGAGGATCGATTGGACCCACAATGTTGGTACCCCAACACTCAAATGGCCATGAGACCAAAGTAGGATGTAGGATGTTGGGTGATTGATGTAAGACCATACCGTGTACCTAACACTGATGGCATCTCCTAGCCATGTTCATGTAGTCCATAATCATCAAAGACCAGTAGTATCCTAGTCTATTGATCTTTGCTCTCATCTTTGGACCTGATAGGTGTGCTCTTCATAGACCTGAATGTACCTCAGTCACAGTGTAACCATATTTGATCGAAAGACCGTCGGTATAAGGTGTCATCCATGAGAGCATAGGAGAGAGATCTCTGTTTCACCTGATGAGCTTGTGACTTCTCTTGAAGTAGTTTGCCAGTGTTCAAGTAATCTATGAACGGTTGCCTCCAATTTAGCTCCTCATCCTTTTTGGCAATGGCAACCTCCCCTTCAAGAAAAAGTCTCTTGATGAGATTAGCATCAATAAGGGATAGGGCATGTCTGTTTTGGATCCTTATTGGAATGGACTCATCTTCCAGACATGCCAATTCTTTGGCAAGTTTATCCAAAGCATCTGTTATTGCATTCTCTCCTCGAGGGACTTTATAGATGGTGACCTCAAGGATTTGGGCCAATAGCTTCATGGTATACTTGCGAAGCTTGGGTTTGAGAACCTTGTAGGACCCAAAAATATGGTTGATGACCAATCGAAAGTCACCGTAGATGTTGATGATTTTGACACACACTGTAATGGCTAACTCTAGACTGGTAATCAAAGCCTCATACTCAGTTTCATTTTTGGTGCATAGATTAAAGAGATAGTATGAGAATCTCATCACATCACAATCTGAAGTTAAGAGTATTCCTACCCCTGCCTTTCTTAAAAGAGTATATCGTGGTGCTTCCCCTTTATGAAAGGAAGCCGCACCATCAAAATACATCTCCCAATGATGATTGTCAACTTCTTCTAGGTTCATGATTTGTTCGTCAGGGAGATCATCGCTAAGTGGAGAGTTAGCAAGAAGTGGGTGTGCTACTAAGAGATGCTTGTCCTTTTACCAAGAGGGTACAAATGTGATATCGATGGACCAACATGCCAAACGCCGATAGCGTTGCGGTCATCCGATGTGACATTGTCATCCCACTTGAACTTGGTATCCTTTTTGACAAGTACTGAAAATGGCTTGCATCTTCCCAATAGGTTGGAGATAAAGCATCTTAGATACGCTAACTGCCCTTGGAAAGATCTTAGTTGAGTTAGACTTTTAGGGGGTGTCATTGTTAAGATAGCTTTGGTCTTTTCTGGATCTATCTCTATTCCTCAGTGTCCGATAAAAAAACTGAGGAATTTCCCTAAAGCTAATCCGAATGCACACTTCAAGAGATTCATTTTGAGGTTGTATTGTCTTAACCATTCAAAAACTACCCTCAAGTCAAAGAGGTAGTCTTCCTTTTCTTTGCTCTTGATAGCACTCAACTAGATGATGGATAAGTTTGTTGAAGATCTGAGTCATGGCCCATTGGTATGTAGCATTAGTATTTTTAAGGTCAAAAGGCATGACCTTATAATAATAGATTTCGATCGAGTTTGAAAAGCAGTGTTTCCTTCATCCTCTGGGGGCCATCTTGATTTGGTTGTAGCCAGATGACCCATCAATGAAGGAGAATACTGCATGAGATGAGGCTATGCCCACTATTAATTCTCATTTAGGAAGAGGAAACTCATCCTTAGGGCATGCCTTATTTAAGTCCCTGAAATTGATGCATATAGGAATTTGGCCATTCTTCTTCTTAATTGGTACGTCATTGGCTAACCAGGTAGGGTATCTTTCTTCCCTGATGAAACCAGCATCGATCAATTTCTTGACTTCAGAAATGACCTGTTGTTAGATTTCTAATTGAATGCGTCTAGGAGCTTGCTTGATAGGGTTGGCATTAGGATTTATTGCTAGTTTGTGGATTGCTACGTCAGGAGATAATTCAAGCATTTCTTCATAGCTCCATGCAAAGCAGTCCTTAAACTCAATCAATAGCCTAACTAAGTCATTTGTTTCATCTTCATTCAACAACGAACTAATGTATGTCAGGCATGGATTTTTTTCTGTCCCGAGGTTGATTTCTTTAAGCTTGTCAATTGTTGACTAGATCTCCTCTTCAAATTCTGGAGGTGCATCTTTGATTTGGAGATCATCTATAATTTCTAAACATACTTCCTCATAAGAGTTGGTATGGTTTGAGAATAACCTATCGGACTCCAGATGATTGGTAATAACTAAGCAGTAATCATCATCATCGACTCGACCCACTGTACCGAATCCTAGTCCTGATCTTGATTGTGCTTCTCTGCCTCTATTGTTCCATAGATTTTTAAAGTATTATGACTTGTGCTTAGACCACGTATAAGAAATCAAGCCTTTCTTTGCAAGATTAAGAACACAAGGTGAGTACTAATCAAAAGGCAATTCCATTAATTCTTTATATGAATTATCCTTAAATTCTACATCAACTTTAAGACTTGAGAATGATGATCCTGATATGAATCGCTTCAGCTTTGCATCAATGGAAGACTTTGGGGCTTCTTTAACTACTAAACCTTCAACTTTTTGAGATGAAAGTGAGGTTAGAGCTAAGGTTCCCAATTGTTGTTTGATAGTTTCACATAAATATGATTTGAATACATTCGTGCTTTGTCTGGAGGTCTGCTCTTCCTCACTGTCTAGCTTGAGTGTCACCTCCGATGAAACCCACTGAGAGGGCTTGGCTGGTATACTAATTACATGAGACTCATCCTCCGAGCTGGATTCCAAGTCTATGTGAATAGTAGGGGTACTCTTGTGAACTGGAACATAACCCCTATTGGTTAGTTGCTAACCAGGGGGTCTTCCACCTCTAGAACTGCCTCTGTTTCTGCCTCTACCTAGTGGAAGTCGAGTCATCCTGCCCATATACATATGATGGAATAAATTATGGGTGGAATGTGATATGCGGCTCTACTTCTTCCTCAATTTCCTTTTCTCGTTCACTTGAACTTTCATTTTTCTTTTCTCTTTCTTTTTCTTTTTTTTTTCTTCTTTTTCTTTAGTATTTGAATTTTGACCAAGTTCACAAGAAAAGGTATTTTGAGGAAGATAATAGGTCGCATCCTCATATATTTCAACCTCTCTGACTAAAAATGACTTTTCATCACCTTTGACATAATATTCAATTCCATCATTTCTAAACTTGATGCACTGATGGAGGGAGGATAGAATCATCTTATTTTGATGTATCCAAGGCATACTGAGCAAAGTAGTGAACGAAGTATTCGAATCAATTATGTAAAACTTGACTTCAATCTTCAATTCATCTATCTTCAAAGGTAACACTATGGAACCTAAATCCCTCTCACCTTGTTCATTGAATCCTCTCAACATCATCTGATCTCATTGGAGTGAGGAGATGTCGATCCTTAAATAGGCAAGAGTCTTTGGACTCATAATGTTCACCGATGCACCTGGATCAATAAGAACCCTGGAAAGTCTGAATTTTCCCATGTCCATTGTAATGTAGAGGGGATGGTTGTGCTCCATGTCCCCTAGAAGAAAGTCTTCATATGTGAAGGTGATTCCCTGGGTTCTCTTGAATAATGTGCCTCCTCTCCAACAACGATCATCTGAGATAAGCATATTTCAGGATCAAGAAGAGCCTTCATTAATGACTCCCTCATCTCTTTGGATAAGACAAGGAAATCATATATGCTTAACTTAGATGGCCACTTTCTTAGGTGAGAGAGAATAATGTAATCCACTCTGTGCTGATCCTCCACAAGCATATCTAAGGGTGGAGCATCTTGTGGAGGGGCTTCTCGATCATCTAAACCAATGACTTATTTTCCTCTATCTTGAGGTGCTGCCCTGTGAGTAGAATCTGTACCAAAGTTGACTTTGTGATCTCTGTAGTGTTAGCAAAGGTTCTACCTGCTCGTCAGGCTCACCTATAGCTTCTCCTATGGGACCCTCAAAAATAGATGATTCCAAGTCTATCTCAAGAGGCAAACCTGCAGTATTCAGAGAAGGAAATTCCAACTGTGAATCAGAAAGAGAAAGATTGGAGTTGTTATAATTGTTGTTTAGATTTGAAGAGTTTTTAGTAAGAGTAGAGTTAGACAACCCATCAGAAGTGACACAGATATAATTTAAACTAACTTTATTCTTTGATTTCTTAGATTTTGAAGGAGGTACATAGTATAAGTCAAGTAAAGTAAGTGGGGTGAGGGATTTGATGCCCTCATTCATCTATGCAAGATGTCTATTAGAGGAAGAGCTAGCTGAAGTAGAGGTGATCACTGAAGTAGTAGCTGCAATGATGGACTGGAGGCTGGATTCGGTCGATGGTTACGCTACTTGGCTATCCCGAGCTAGCATGGGCTGCTGTTGCTGCTAAGCTCCTACCTTCCCTGGGTTATCCTGGACAACTTATAAACCTCCTTGATGTTGGAGGTTCAAACACCTGCAAGGAAAGTTTCTTGATTTTGGACACAATCTTTTTAGAGGTTCAAGATAAGGAGATATCCCAACCTTCTTTGATTTTGGAAGGATCACAAGTATCACCAAGGATTACCCTAATGGAACTAGAGGGTTATTCCGCAAGGTATTCCTTCGGGATAACTATGGCGCCTGTCTTGAAGCTATGTTCAAGCCAGTCCTTGAATGTAAAGAAATCCACCAAAACATGACCTAGCATGCGGTGGTAGGGGAAAAAGTTAGGATCATTGCTCTTACCCACTTCCTATGGCCTTCTAGGTTCAGGTAGCTAGAAATCATGTTTCTTTAAGAGATTCTTAAAGATCTTCCTGATTACTTTCCTCTTAAATGAATATGGTTTGTTTAGTTTATCCATAAGAGTAGGTGAACTATAGCTACCTGGCGGTGGGTATGTGTACCGCTGTTGTTGTGGATATGGATGAGTAGGAGGAGGTGTAGGCTGTGGAGGCTACTATGACGGTCGATAAGATGGCCTCGATGGTGGTAGAGGAGGTTGAAGTGATGGCTGTGGAGCACGAGGTCTCTCATACTGCTATCTGGCTGGTTTCTTCCCCTTGTCTACTGCTGTCATTGCCCCTGGTTTCTTCTCATAAGTTTTCTAAGGCTCCAACTTTATTGATTGATCAAGAAAAGGTAAATGTTTGGCATCTCCTTGTAAGCTAGCCTCCTTGTTGATTAGCTTCTCAAATATTTTGATGGTGAAACCTTTGAGCATGAAGGTGATCGGGCCATGGATATTCTTAAGAATAATCTCGATGGCATGCTATTCAGACAGCTGTGGTTCACATTTTATGCTCAATTTATGCCATTTGAGAATGTAATCAATAAGGGACTCACCATGGTGTTGTTGAGCCACAATAGGATCGCCTACAGTCACCCTTTGCTGAGCTCCATCAAACCTCTTAATGAAGAGTTACTCCAACTCAACAAAAGTCTTCACTATTGGGGAGTTCAAATTAATCAATGGCTATGCTACACAAAGAGATGGAAGAGTAAAGCATCACTATCACCGACATTGTAACAACTGGCCCTGAAATGCACTATGTGCTGCCTTGAGTTCTTGCTGCCATCGAAGCTCTTGAAAGAAGGTGGTACAAAACCCTTAGGATACTAGATGTCATCAAATTCCTCTAAGTAGGGTATACCCTTTGGAACTGATGATCCTCCTTGGGCTTGAGCCAATGCTTCTCTCACTTGCTACTCAACCATGGTTTTAATGTCCTTTCCTTTATGGAGGTACTATCCACTATCTTCCTATACAAGCTAGTGCTACCCTGCTCTACTAGAGGTAAAATATTGGCTGGATCCAAGACATGTAATAACTCTGGCTGACTAGTCTCTACTATTGTAGGATGAACTACTAGGGCTAGATTTTGAAGTGCGAAAACCACTGCTAGCAAATCCTCAAGCTACTTCCCCATCTTAACTATTTGTTCATCCTTTTGCTTTAATTGTTGACAGAGGTGTTGGGACGAGTAGGTTGTGTCTTCCTGCTCGGCCACATCACCTTCCAAAGTCTGCTGATCACATAGAAGAGAACCCATGGTATCTACCATGTGAATTCCTACTGAATCCTCTAACAGATCATCCTCATTCAGATCAAAATTGACATTTTCATCCTCTAAATTAGACCAGACATATCCTAAGATTTCCTTCTTCTCCACTAGATACTGAACTACAATGTCATCTAGGGATTGGTCTAACAAAATAAGTATAAAAGATCGGGCTTGATCGGTAGTAGGATCACTGTCATGAATAGAAATGCATCTAACCTCTACTGCTGCTGGAGAGTTAACCCTATGAGGGATGCGCTCGCTGGAAGAAAGATGCTTGTGGCTATCACTGAATTTGGATGGAGTAGAACTCCTAGGAGGATCTATAGCCATAGGGGCAACTGAACTATCTCCTTCTCCTTCCCCGCTAATCTCCATGGCGGTGGTGGTGGTGATGGGATGACATACTGAGGTCCATTCCTTCCTCACCACAACAGTAAATTGAAGGTGAGAGCTCACCTCCACAGGTGGTAGATGGAATGGGATGTCTTGGTCATAGGATCACCTGGGGTTCTCCCCTGATGCACCTTCATGGCCTTTGAATAATAGATGGAAGATGCATGAGAGGCATGGAGTAGAGTGGTGTGGTGGAGGCACCACCGACTCTCTCTGAATAGGAGCTCCTCTCCTATGATGGGTAGTCCCCGTGAGTAAGATATTGACAGTATGATTGACACGAGTAGCATGCTAATCGAGAAACTCCACAAGAACGGAGGCCATTGACTGCTGGTTGTACCTCAGTCGCTCCCGGCTAGTAACATGAACTAATGTACGGGCCTCCCTGGCCCTCTCTTGCCTGATCTGCCTACCCACACTGTGGGGGATAACTGATCTCAAATCAAATTAAGCCCCAGACTCTGATCACCTGTAGGCTCTACCAACTCGATGAAGAACTGATCTCAGGCCAACGAATGACCTCCTCCTCTCACTAATAGGAGCTTAAAAATGAACTACAGATGAAGGTGAAGCTAAAATCCTCCTAACATCCTCTCTATCAGATCCAGAGAGGGGGTGAAACCTGTTCTCTGTAATGAGAGGAGACACTACTCTAAGTGACTCTTCCATGGAAACTTGAGAAACTACCTCCAACTCCCTCGCTATACGAGTGTGATACAGCTTGATCATGCGATTCTTTGTTTAGCACCGAGTCTTGGTAGGTCGAGCAGTATGGGCACTAGACCCAATCTCGAAGGTAAAGGAGACAATCCTTAGATTCAGGGGAGCCTTCCCCTTACAAGGTGCAAAGGAGTGGGTGTTAACCTTAACTAGGGCAGCAAGGGGAACAATGGGGCACACTGGCACTGCCACTACTACTATTGTGGGAACTGCCACAGCCTTCCTCTTCAGTGAGGGGATCTCTAAATCAGATGAAAACTCAACCTGGATGAACGACTTCTGCCTAGTCACCATGCTCCTGCTGACTGTGGTGAGGGTGGTTCCCTCACATGTAATCCGAGCCCCCTCAAATCCTTGACCAAAGTGGAAGAGGTGGATATAGTCAGATCATGGGAGGCTAACTTGATCTAAGGCCAAATCCATGCCATTAGAAAATGTGAAGACATATCTCTGTGCTACCATTACAAACTGAGCTAATTGAACTAAAACTGACTGAAAGTCTGCAATATTGAAAATAAGTTTGAATCAGATATCTGCTTTGTTTATTTTTTTCTTGAATTTAGAATTTGAACTTGAACCCACACTTAACAACTTGAAAGTGTTAAGTGGGCTCTGATGAGAGAGATTTTTGGATTTAGATTTGAAGAGGAGATTTTTTTAATGTAGAATCCATTTTCAATAAATTTGTGTATGTTGAAAATGGGTTCAAATATTTTTGGAGTTTGATGCTTCCATAGGTTCATATTTGAATTTGATTTTTGAGTTTGATGACCCTTTATTTAACAAATTTGCGTATGTTAAAGTAAAGAGTCAATTGATTTATGTTTTGATTTGAGATTTTTGAAATTTACTCACTTAGTAAATTTAAGTATGCTAGGTGAGGTGGTTGAAAATAATTTCTTCTTTTGTTTGCTTATTTTTGAATCATGTGTGGATTTAAAAAATGGAATCTTCACTTAGAAAATTTGAGTATGCTAAATGGAGAATCTAAGTGTTTTGTTATTTTTGAAAAGGGATCTTTACTTTGCAAATTTAGGTATGCTAAATAAAGGATCCATGTGTTTTGTGTTTTTGATGAATTTGAAGAGAGGATTCTTAGCAAATTTAGGTATGCTAAGGAAGTCCAAATATGTTTCATGTTTTTGTGATTTTGGAAAGAGGATTCTTTACTTAGCAAATTTGGGTATGCTAAATAAAGGATCTATGTGTTTTGTTTTGATTTTGTGATTTTTGAAAAGAGGATTATTAACAAATTTAAGTATGCTAAGAAAAAAAAATGTGATTGATTTTGTTCTTTTGATTTTGAAAAGAGGATTTCTACTTAGCAAATTTAGGTAGGCTAAATAGGAAATCCAAATGTGTTTCATGTTTTGATAATTTTTGAGAATTGGATTCTTAGCAAATTTAGATATGCTAAGGGAATCCAAATGTGTTTCATGTTTTTGTGATTTTAATTTTGAAAAGTGGATCTTCAGTTAGCAAATTTTGGGTTTGCTAAGTGAAATATCCAAATGTTGTTTGAATTTTTGTGATTTGGATCTTAAAATGTGAATCTTCACTTAGCAAATTTGGGTATGCTAAATGAAAGATCCAAATGTTATTTTGAATTTTTGAAAAGATGGTTATTAATTTTGTTTTGAAAATGAAATCTTCATTCAATAAATGGAATGCAGATATTCATTTGTGCTTTTTAAAAATATGATTGTTGATTTTGATTTTTGAAAATGAAATCTTCATCAAAATGATTTGAGTGAAGATGTTCAATTGTGCTATTGGAAAATACGAATGTTGGATTTAGTTTGAAAATGAAATATTCATCAAAATGAATTGAGTGAAGATGTTTATTTGTTCGTTTGGAAAATGTGATTATTAGATTTTATTTTTGAAAAGAGATTGTTGATTTTATTTTGGAAAGTGAAATCCTCATTCAATAAATTGAATGACGAAGTTGACTTGTGCTTTTTGAAAAGAATGATTATGGATTTTATTTTTTTAGAAAATGAAATCTTCATCAAAATGAATTGAGTGAAGATGTTTATTTGTGCTTTTAGGAAAATATGATTGTTGATTTTGTTTTGGAAAGTGAAATCCTCATTCAATAAATTGAATGAGGAAGTTCATTTGTGCTTTTTGAAAAGAATGATTATGGATTTTATTTTTGAAATTGAAATCTTCATCAAAATGAATTGAGTGAAGATGTCCATTTGTATTTTTGGTAAATATGATTGTTGATTTTATTTTGGAAAGTGAAATCCTCATTCAATAAATTGAATGAGGAAGTTCACTTGTGCTTTTTGGAAAGGATGATTATGGATTTTATTTTTGAAAATGAAATATTCATCAAAATTAATTGAGTGAAGATGTTCATTTATATTTTTGAAAAATTTGATTGTTGATTTTAATTTTGGAGTGATCCAACATATAATAATAATGAAGAATGTTAGATGAGGGTGATTTAGAAAAACTTTTTTGCAAATATTTTATTCTGTGCATTTTGAGAAAGTGCTTTTTGGAGATTGATGTTTTCATAAAAGATTTATCTTTCTTTTTTTTTGGAATGAACCTTACCTTACCATAGAAATGGTAAGAAGGATTTTATTAAATTTTTATTTTCACATATTGGGGAACCCAATAAGCGTTTTAAGACCTACACAAAGTGAGGTCCTAAAACTTAAAAAGATGTTGGCTAGCTTAGCTTAAGGATAAAATAAACTAAGTGCTAATAGAAAGGAAAAATAGTCTCAGACTTATACAAAGAACAAATCCACTATCGATATTTGAAGACAATGATAATTTACCAAAGATGGAGAGAGGAACCATCCCCAGTGGAGTCGCTAGAAAAATCTGTGGTGAAATATTCTTGGCTTCACCTATCCATTGGAAAGATAAATAAAAACAAAAATATATGCCTTGTTGGGACACCACGTAGATCTACAGATGTTCTTATTAGGGTGATCAGGTATGGCATTGAGGAAAGGTGTACTATCTCGAAAGAAGAAGTCACCACCCTACAATGGACCTAATCACCTAAATAAGGACTCCTGAGGACTATGGGTCTTCGTATGTACAAGAGATTCTTCCCCTACTTTATATGAAAAAGTAAAGCAGAGTTTATTTAAAATCGGGTTTGTTAAGTTCCTTATGGAGGCAAGCCCCCATAGTCAATTTCATATTAAGGAACAGGATTTCTAAGGAATACTCTCGATTAAGGTAAATGATCGTTGTCTCCAAAGATTGCAAAGATATTACTATCAATCAATTGGTTTATTTTTAGAAGATCAAGTGGGATTGATCAAGAGGAGGGAGTTAAAGGAAGATAAGTAGGAGATGCTTATGATACTAGGAATCCTAGTAAGCATCCCGAACTATCTTATGGTTAGGCTTTATATTTTTGAAGTTTGAAGGGAATTATTTATTTGAGTTGAATTTTTATTAAAAATCTAGGACTTATAATTCCATGTTACAAGATCATGGAAATGCCTAAGAGGTGAGGATTTATGCTCATAGCTCGCAAAGGGAAGTAGCAACATCTGAACCTAAATCTAGGGAGCTTTGGCAAAAGCACACCTAAATCTAAAAAATGGGTATAGGTTTACCTCATAAAAAGAGGATAAACCACAAGTTGGACTTATAATCTCGGGTGGCCGCAACTAACTCCTCCTACAATTTTAAATATATGCAAGCAAGTCATGTGCTTTTGCAAGATAGCTATGCTATTATTTATTTAGAAAGAGACTAAGTCCTTAAACACACTCCCTAAGAGACTAGACCATGTAGGGCATGATTTAATGACCTAAATCTAATGCAAATTTTGTTAAATTTTTATTTTCATTTTTGGAGTATAGATTTGACACAAGCTTATAGGATTCATATGCCGAATGCATGAGAAATTAGATAACGGGCCAAAATTGGCAAGAAAGGAGGTGTGTTTCCACCATGGCTCTCAAAGATCCAAATTCTCTAGCAAAGATGGAAGCCCTCCAAAATAAGAGTGAAACAAGATACTTTTTATGCATAATGTGAGAAAGAAAATACAACATCTAGGTAAGGGATTGCTAATTCTTTTATCTTGATTTTATAACCTAAGCTTTAAGTGAGGTTATGAGTTATTAATTTTTAGTTTTGAGTTGATTAATTGAATAAAAATTTTATTTTTCTAAGAGCCTAATCATCATCCAGACCATACATTAAAGCAGAGAAGAAACTAGAAAAACATGCCATCTTAATGCACAAGCTAAACAAATATCAAACAATTTATAAAACTAGCGCAAAAGAATAAGAGGCCATTTGTGGTCCCACTACAAACCCAAAACAAATTGGGTAGTGAAGCTCTACCTTATACAACCCGATTTTAAATGAATTAATTACAATCAAAAGAATTCATGTTATGGGGTCTTCATTCTTCATTTCTTCATTCTTTCTTTCTTCTTCTTTTCTTTCTTCTGGTTGGGATGTGGCTTCTCCGAGGCTTCACATGGTACATAAAACATGATCTTATGACCACTGTTCATCCTAATCCCCCACAACATTCATTCAAATCCTAATTTGCAAAATTACATAAAAAGGGGAAAATTAAATCTAACTAAAACTTACAAATAGAGATTAGCTGAACAAACCACACATCCTAAACATGTATTGGACTTAGCACCCCACACATGGGTAACTAAGTCTACCTGACCTATTTTGGATTATGTTTATAAACAACCCTAATTAAAATGACTAATTATTCTAGCATTTTAAAAATACATAAAAATAAAACCAAACATCAAACCATGCATCGCCCTAACATAAGACTAGAAATTATGATAGCCTAATGTGTGTGCCATTTAATGCTTGTGTGGTAAGTCTTAGCTAAGCTTTAAGGTTATTATTTTCTAAGTATGAAAATGTTCAACTTAGAGGGTGGTTTTATTTAAGTGATTTAGTTGATTTAGTTAAGTTTTATTTCATGATTTGATTTGGTTTGAAGGAACATACACTTAATTATTAAGTATTGTAAAGAGAGGAAAAGAGAAGAGAACTTCTCTTTCCTCCCTACCTTAAGTAATTTCTAAGGTAGATTCATTAATTTTTTTTTATTTAGTGAATGTTATATTATGTTTTTTAATTAATCCTAAGTTTAGATGAACTCGAAATAAATCTATTCAAAGAGAAAGACATTTTAAGATTAAGTAAAGTGAATTACTATCACAAAAATGCACAACACTTCATTTCTTTCTAACATGTCTAACATGCATATGGATGAGACCTAAGCATATCTATACATGCAAGTGGAAATGTTTATCACACCTTAATTCTGAATGCTAAGGGATGTTACTTAATAAACTTTGGTTGTTTCATGATGCATGATTTGGTTAAATAGAAAAAGAGAGATTCTCGTATCCATTTTCATATGTACATTTACAAGTATGAAAGACATAAGTGAGTACGATGCCATTATTTTCTACACCAGGGGTGTAAGGTACAAGACCTACTTGGGCTACTTAAAGCCTCACAACCCTGGGTGTCCAGACTAATATACCACTTTTCTTAAATACATGTGCATGTACAAAAATAAATACATGGAAAGAGAATCATGCAAAAAGTTTGTTTGTTAATTTTTTTGATTGTTTAGTTTATATGTGTGATGTGGAGTTCCTTCTTAAGTCATGATATAGAGTATATAGGAATGGATTTAATTAAGTGTTATGTTCTTTTCAAATGAACTATACACTTTGCAAATCCTATTCAAACTATGTTAAGAAAGAGAAGGAAATCACACACATTTTATGTTATTCACATGCAAGTTATAAGTAATTATAAATAGCATACCTTTCATTTATAATGTTTGATTTATAAGTTTTAAAAATAATTTTGATTTAATAGTGATAATAGCCATTCATATTCTTACTTTAGCCAAAACATGCAATTTGACATAAAGAAAACATTTCATTTTAATTTGATTTTTAAAAGACATGAATGCATGATTTTCATATGACATACAACATTTAGCATGTTAGAAAGAAATAAAAGTGATGAAGCATGTAATTCATTCACCTTAATTAATTCCTAAAGACAATCCTATGGAATAAGATTATTTAAAGTGAATCAAATTATTTAAATTTTGATTTTTTTGAGTTTGATTTGAATTTAAGAAATGTGAGAAGGTTTGTTGGTCCTAACCCATCTCCCACATGTGTATGTTATTTTAGTTTAATTTTAAAACCATTAGATTGATTTTATATTTTGTTTTAGGTTAAGGTGTACATTAAGTCCATTAATTACCCTTACCTACACTTTAACATATTTAACCAAATAATTATGAGCCAATGTATGACATAAAATCGAATTTAAATTAAGAAATGCACCTAAGAAAGAAAGGGGCCTAATGCATTTGGCTCACAATGATTAATTAAGCTAAAGGTTTAATTTAAGTACTTTCATAACCTTCCCACATATATGGGTTGGATATGATTTCCTTAAGCTACTTAGGTTATTGAACACCTAAGTATCTACCCAAGGAATTGATTAAGAAGTTTTGGATTGATTGATTTTAAATTTTGAATTTGATTAATTAAACCATTTAAGAAAGTGATTAAACTATTTAATTAATTCACTAATTAGATTTTTTATCCAAATGAAATAAACTTGGGGAAAAGATTTGGGAGAGGACTCCTAATCTCATTCCCTAAGTCCATTCACTATTCAAAGGTAATTAGCAAACTTAATTAATGAATTTATCACTATTTAATAGGTTTATTAATCATTTAATTAATTAAGAGACTAATTAAGAGTGAACCAAGCAATTATCTTAATTAAATCATTAATAAATTTTAGGAAAATCATGGGAGGCAGAGGTCATCCATTAATCAACCTTGAGAAGTTTAAAATTAATCAATGGAATTATTGGGGAGTAAATAACATAATTACCTTCCAATAAAACCCAAATTGCATGAAATTTATTATTCAAAATCAATTAAACTTAATTTGATATTATTCCCATTTGAAATATTTTCAAAATGCATTTGAGTTTGTATTTTTATAATTTTTCAACATTTAGTTATGTATTTTTGAAGTTTCTGTGAGTAAAACTTAACTAAATCCCTAATAATATAGTTAATCTCCATGCACATGGATCGCCAACGCACATGCAATGTGCGATTCATATTTATAAATCAAGTGTCACGCCGCCATGGTGCTCCCTGGACCGTCCGATCAAAGATCGGATGGTCCGAATTAAACTTGTGGATTAGAGGGGATTAAAATGCGGGATCTAATTGGATTAATCAGGACCGTCAATCCAAAACACATGGGATGGATGGTCCATGATTCACGAGCCACGGGAGAGGGAAACCGTCCATCCTGTGGCTTGATCCGTCGATTTCAAATTGAGCTAAGATTGATCACACACCATCTAAGAGCAAGCACAAGAATATCCAACAGCCAATTTGTAATGGGATGAAACTTTCTTCCACAAAGGACCAAGAAATCCTACACCTAAGCTCAGTTTTGATCCATACCTTGGCTATGCTGACACTCACCATCGAGGTAGCTTTGTAGTGGAGATGAACCTTGAAGGTTTCAAGCTTTGGGATGAAGTGGATCTCAATTACCAAACTCTCTCCTAAGCTGCCTTTGGTCACTCCTTGAAGCTTGAAGTTTTGGATCAATTCAATTGGTCCTCTGAGGTGCTGAAGGAGAATTGATCAAGTTGGGTATTGATGAGTTGGAAAATTCCTTGAGCTCCCTATTTTGATGAAGAAATCAAGAATGGAGAAATTGAATTAAATGGAAGCTTGGTGGGAGCTTGGAATGCTTGCTTCTGGTTCTCACTCAATCTAAAGTCAATCAAGTTCAAGTGAAATTAGGGGGAGTATATCTACCCCTAGAAGGATCGGATGGGCAAGCTTTCATATGCCGTTTTGATCAAATTGATCACAAGGGTTGAATTAGTTAGGCCATTTTGGATGCCATGTGGTTCGGTTTGGCTAGAGGAGTGGAGTAGTGAAGTTCCCATGTGCTAAATAAGGTGGAGGAGTGATTCACATGTGCTCATTTTGAGTAGGGTGGTCAATTTTGGCCTTGGGTTGGGTTTGGCTAACCCAAATCCATTGGGTCATGTGCACCACACCCACTAGTGTCCACTTGGTCCACTAAGAGGGTGCCAAGTGGCCATGAAAAGGATATGACCAAATTCCAAGTGGAATTGGCCATAGGTTACCCCTTGACCTAGGGGTAAAATGGTCATTTGGCTTTGATTTCACTTTAGGCAGATTTAGAATAGTTTAAATATTGGTTGGTCCAAATTTTAAAGAATTTGGAGTTGATTTGATGTCATTTGGCTCATATTGACCCATTTAGGAAAATGGGTCAACTTGGGTCAAGTTGACCAAGTCAAATTGGGTCAAACCAAGGGTTTGGTCAAGTTCATATGACCATTTGAAATGTGTTGGTATCATTGGTTTGGTTCAATTTGGTTTATATTTGGTTTTGGTTCATTTGATTTCATTTAGGTCAAATGGGTCAAGTTGACCAATTTGACCCATTTGACCTAATTGGGATAGTTCATGGATTGGTTTAGGTTTGGTTAGTCATTTAAAATATTTTGCAAGCTTTGGTATCAATCAATTTTGATTTGGTTTGATTTTGGCTCAATTTGGCCTTTAGGTTGAGTCTAGTTGGCCAATTGAAGCTTTGGTCAAGTTCAACAAGTGGTTTAGAATGAATTTGACCCATTGGTTACAATCAATTTGGCTTAGATCAAGATTTGACATATTTTGACTTTTTAGGTCAAGTTGGGTCAACTTGGGTCAAGTGGCCAATTGGGCTAGGTTAGCTCAAATGATGACTTGGTCAAGTTCAAACATTGATCATGAATTAGTTTTGATCAATGGTTTCAATCAATTTATCCTATGGTGGATTTTGGCTAGTTTAAGTTTCATTTTGGCTAAGTGTTGACTTGGTCAACCCTTAGGTTTGACTTGGTTTGAACCAATTTGAGTGATTGATCATCTCATGATGATTGTTGCTCACAATGTGAGGCTTAGGTGGGCTTAGTTCAATCCAATTTGGGTAGGATTAGAATTTGGCTCATAAGGGTACTTTAGGTCACTTTGGGTCAAGTGAGCCTAAGTGGGTCAATTAGCTTGATCAAGGCTTGATTCAAGTTTGGTTGAACTCACATATGGACTTATGATTGAAATATAAATCCATTTGCAAGTGATTTGGAGTCAAATGAGTTTTGATTTATTTGACAATTTCAAGTTGAAAGGATGAACATGTGTTTGATTTTTGAATTTAGTTTTGATTTGATGATTGAAGTTTATGTTTATATTTGGATTCATGATTGAAGGATTGATTGAATCATGAAGAAAAATCAAGGGTTTGGCTTGATTTGAGTTTGATTTGGCTAAGTTCAAGAATTTGACTTGAAAGGCTTAGGTTGAATTTTGGTTGAATTTGGATTTGAGTTTTGAATTTAGTTTTGGTTTGATGATTGAAGCTCATGTTTATATTTGGTTTCATGATTGAAGGATTGATTGAATCATGAAGAAAAATCAAGGGTTTGGCCTGATTTGAGATTGATTTGGCTAAGTTCAAGAATTTGACTTGAAAGGCTTAGGTTGAATTTTGGTTGAATTTGGATTTGAGTTTTGAATTTAGTTTTGGTTTGAATTTATATTTCATTTATATTTATGAATATAAATGAGAATATAAATGGGTTATTAGAAAATATCTTGAGTTTGAATTGATTTGGATTTGATTTGAGCTAAGTCTATAAGATGGAATCAAAGTGACTTAGGAAAGATTTAAGAATTTGGAATTCAATCATGGGTTTCAATCATTTGGAATTGATTCATGATTTGAGAAAATCCATTAGAATTGATTTAAGGTTTGGGATTGGAATTGAAGTTGATTTGAGTTTGAGGTTGATTTGAATTTAGAGTTTGACTTCAAAGAAGGAAGTGAGGATTTGGTTCAAGCTATAGGGATGGAAGATTTTTCTAACACTCCTAAGGCATGACCTATTCCTATGGCTAACTCTTCTAAGTCTCTAGGGTTAGGTTAAGTATTCACCTAATCACTAGAAGTATCTTAAGACTAAGGAACTCTTAGTATCAAATAGGGGTCCTATGTCTAAGATGGAGAGGTTGAGAGCTAATTCTATAAATGAGGTCAACACTTCCAATCAACGGGCTCTACCTAAAGAAATATTATCCATAAATCTTGTTTGAAAAATAATCATCAATAAAACTTCCTTTTCATATGAAATTCCATCTCTTATGTGTTAGAAATATCACTCGCTTGCAAATTTGCCATGATGTGTTTAGGGTAGATGGAAGAGAACTCAAGCGGCATCATGTCCCTCCATGACACAAAAATAAACTACAAACGATCCTTCAGTGCTATTAGGGTAGATATAAGAGAACCCAAGAGGCATCCTATTTTGAGTATTGCAACTAAGTCAGGTGTAAAAGAACCCAAGTGACATCCTTTCTTGGTGAAGTCATGTTCCTACGTGTTTAGGATAGGTGTAAGAGAACTCAGGAGGCATCTTATTTCTTCTTTCATAACACAAACAAGCACATATCTTTTATCTCAGGCTATTTTGATGTGTGAGTAAGCCCTTTGTGGCACTCACTCTTTAGCCGCTCTAAGTCAAGCTGATATGCTACCTTATTAGTGTGTCACCACAGTGAACATCCATCTAGCAGATGTGAGTCCCCACGCTTTCTTCATGACCTGACCATTGCAAACCAATGTGGGCCTTATTGGTTTGGTAGGCCTTATCGCGCAGTCAGTAAACTACCCTATGTTGACTTTGTTTAAGAGGATGTAAGCCTACATGCTTTCTTCTTGGACTGACCATCATGCACTGACTAGGTTGAGTATATTTGAGGTTTAGGGTAAGTCCACCAGTGGCTCCTTTCCTCTTGACTACTTTAAGCTTAGGTTTAGTCCTTACACAGGACTCCTCGCTTAGTAGTTGCCCTAGGTCGGATAAGTCCTATCGAGCTGAAGATAGACTATCCTGACAATCAAATCTGTTTTAGGAAGATGTATGCCTACACGGCTTCTTTCTAGACTAATTGTCGCAAACTAACGGGCACCTTAGGTTGGTTGGTTATCGCCATGCTGACGGTGACCCACCCAGTGGATACACCACTCTTAGCAGATGTGAGCCCCCGCGCTTTGTCCTTGAGTTGGCCTGAATACAGAGGCTTTCTTTTTTCTAGGGGTTTTGGATAACGCATCTCCCCTGTGGGCACTCTATTTGTATCACATCCTTAGCGACCCCATTTAGACACTACCTAGGTTACTCTTGGATTGGACAGTCCCCCTTTCCTAGTAGCCACCCCTATGGTTGGAGAATTTGTTCAGCAGATGCGCAGATTCTCCCTTGGTCCAGTAAGTTTGAGATAAAACTAGGCTGATATAAGCTCTTTCTTAGTGTGGTCCCTCACAAACCAACAGGGTACATGCAAACATAAAATAAATAAAATATATCTTCACTTGTGGATTAAGAATTCAAGCCCCTAGCAGCCCCTTTCTCAAGCAAGCATCCTATCTTTAGGATAGTGTCAGCAAAACTCCCTATAAGAATTGTCTGACTACTTTGAGTTGAGATATGTCTCCGGGTCAGCACTCTCTCAGTAGTCGCCCTTAGGTCAGGTTCAACTTGTTGTGCCACCAACGAGTGACCCCGATGATCATATTTTCTTTGAAAGATATAAGTCTATTACTCATTTTTTCCAGCACGACCATTGCAAACTGACGGGCAGCCTTAGGTCGGGTTCAATTTGTTGCACAAGCAACTGATCGCCCCAGTGGTTCCTTGTGTAGGAAGATGTGAGTCCCCGCATTTTCTTTCTGACTTGGCCATTGCACACCGAAAGGCACCCCCTGGGTTGGTTAGTTCTACCTCACGGTTGGTAGACTATCCATTTGGATTTGTAAATATAAGACATGTCTAGGCTGATATTAGACCCTTCTTAGTGGATCCATCCAACACCGAGGTAATCTATCAAATTAAAACAAATGCAATTCAATCAAATGACATTATTCGGACTACTTTCGGGCTGATATAAGTCCTCCAATGACATTCATTCAGTAGTCGCCCTAGGTTGGTTTTGATTTGTTGCATTCAACAAATCACCCCAGCAGTTATCCCTTGCTCTTGGAGATGCAAGTCTGTTATGTTATCTCCCTAAGCACAGTCAAAGTAAATCGAAAAGCAACCCTTTAGCTCGGATAGTTCTACCATGTGGCTAGTGGACTACCCCTTTAGATTGGTAAATCTAAGATAGGCCTAGGCCTACATGGCCCCTTCTCAGTACGATCCATTTCAAACTGACAAGGTCCATCTCAAAATATAAACTTAAACAAATAATTAACCAACTTCTCCCTACCGAGACATCAATCATCCCAACCTCCCTAATGGAGTCAATTGAATCCAACTCAAATCTGTAATTCCCAGTGACTGCACCCTTAAAAGAAATCTCATCAAATCCTTATCCCCAGTGGATAACCTGAACCTGCTTCCCTAGTGGAAGGTTCATGCATCTATCCCTCGTGAGTTATACATTCTAATCCCCAATGGATACTCTACTCAAATCATATCTTGCATCAAATTCAAATTTTTATCCCTAGTGGATAACCTGAACCTGTTTCCTTAGTGGACGGTTCATTTGCTTGATCCTTTAGTGGATCCCTTCCTCCTCCCTTATGCCCTCGGCATGAGTGGAGTTGCATTGCACTAAGATCTTGATTCCTTCTACATCTAGGATTTAGGAGTGGATCATTTTTGTTAGTGTTTGCGATCCTTCAGATGTTGTTAATCATCTCAATCAACACCAATACGTGCGGTGTGCCTTGTCAGTCACACCACACCTATTGGGCACCCTTTATTGACCACACTTTTTGAGCGAGCTCTCAACTTCCTCATCATAGATCTAGGACTCTTATAGACACTAAGAGTTTCTTAGTTTTAAGACACTTCTAGTGATTAGGTAAACACTTAACCTAACCTTAAACACTTAGAAGAGTTAGCCATAGGAATAGGTTGTGCCTTAGGGACTTAGGAGTACTTTCCTACCCTATAGCCTAAACCCAATCCTTGCTTCCTTCTTTCAAGTGAAACCTCAAATTCAAATTCAAATTCCAAAATCAAATCCAACTATCAAATGATTGAAATCCATCATTAAATTCAAATTCAAAATCCCTTCCTAAGCCCTTTGATTTCAGCTTATGGACTTAGCCTTAACCAAATTCAAATCAACCATAATCCAAATGATTTTCTCAATTATCAAATTCAATCTAAAATTAAATTGCATATCATTAACCAATTCCAAACTCCAAATGATTGAAACCCATGATTAAGTCCAAATTCCAAAATCTCTTCCTAAGTCATCTGAACCACCTTCATATGCTTAGTCAAAACTCTTTCAAACTAACTCAAACTTGGTTATTTTCTTTATAAATCAATCATTCCTTAATTTATATTCACAAATATAAATAAAATCCAGGTTCAAACCCTTCAAACGAAATCAAAATAAATCAAACCAATTCAAAATCCAAGTTAGCCTTTTTGACCTACATCCCTAGATTTGGTCAAGTTTGCTTCCAAGTCACTTCAAACTCAAGTGATTTTATCATAGCCTATTTATATCTTCATTTATATTCACAAATATAAATGAAATATAAGTCCAAAAGACTAAAACCAAACCAAAATCAAATCAAATTCCTAATTCTTGCCCTTTTGGCCAAATTTTTGAACTTGGCTAAATGACATCTAAATCAACTCAAAACTCACGGATTTATTCATGATTCAATCATTCCTACAATCATTGACCCAAATATAAACATAAACTACCATTATAAAACCAAATCGAAGTCAACCCAAGTCAAGCCCATGTTGACCCTTTTGACTTGAAATTATCATATGAACCAAAATCCATTTAGGCTCCAAACCAATTGCAATTGGATTTATATTTCAATCCTAGGCTCATGTGTGAGTTCAACTAAACTTAAATCAAACTTTGATTAAGCCAATTGACCCATTTAGGCTCACTTGACCCAAAGTGACCTAAAGGACCTTTTTGAGCTAAGTTCTAATCCAACCCAAATTGGATTGAACTAAGCACATCTAAACCTCAATCATGATCAACAAGCATCATAGGGTGATTAATTGCATTGAATTGGGTCAAACCAAGTCAAATCTATCCTTTGACCAAGTCAACATTTTACCCAAATGAAACCCAAACTAGACAAACTTCACCATATGCTGAATTGATTAAAACCATTGACTCAACCCCATTCATAATAAATGATTGAACATGACCAAACCATCAATTGAGCCAAACCAAGCCTAATTGGCCATTTGACCCAAGTTGACCCAAATTGGCTTAAAAGTTTAAAATAGGTCAAATCATGATTTGATCCAAATTGATTGCAACCAATGGCTCAAGTTCATTCCAAATCACTTATTGAACTTAACCAAAGCCATAATTGAGCCCAAGTTGATCAATTGGTCAACTTGACCCAACCTAGCCCAAATTGAACTAAAAGATCAAATTGGCTAATATTCAAAAATAAATCCAAATTAAACCAAACCAAAGCCTACAAGCATTTTTAATTGACCAATTGAACTTGACTCAACACTTAACCCAACCCAATTTGGTCAAATTGGTCAACTTGACCAATTTGCCCCTTTTGAATCCAAATGAGTCAAATCCAAACCTAGGCCAAACCAACTCAAACCAATTGAACCAAAACTTCCCAAATCATCATATGAATCTAGCCCAAGCCTTTATTTGACCCAATTTGACCAATTGGTCAACCTAACCCAACCTAGCTCAAATTGAACTCATTTGACCAATCTAAGCCAAACCACTCAAATCCAATTCATGGAACCTTATGGGCTGATCTAACTTAGCTTAAACTCATCCTAGGTTAGCCCAAGACCTCCCCAAAAGCTAAGTGGGCCCTACCCAAGGGGATTAGCCATCAAACCATGGGATTTAAGCTTCAAAACTAATGGATCCAAGCCAAGTCAACTCTCCCATCCCATGGCGACCCTTACACTCAATAGAACCTTCTCGACCCCCAACCCACCTAGGTTGGCCAAGGACCTTTGGGAGGTGAGTTGACTCACCTCCAACCCAAACCGAGCACCCAATGGATCCAAACCTTGCAACCTTTGCACAATGGATCCATAGTAGCCGCCCATCCCTTCTCTCATCCTTGGAGTGCTTACTGAACTTGATGGAGACAAGTATGATGGTCGGACAGTGGCCAGCCAATGAAAATCTTATGCACACTACCGTTCATCTATTATGAGCAATTGAGGGGTATACCCCCTCAATTCGAGCGGAAATCAAATCAAATTACATCGAGAGGCTTCCTAAGCCAATTCTGAATCCCCTTAGAGTGATCCCAAGCATATCAACATTGCCCATTCCCGAGCAAAGCCAAAATTGGGCATCCCTATCTCGAGCAATACTCCCTCATTTTGCAATCAAACTCATATCCTCTTACCCACACTCTTACTATACCCCGTCGAATTAAAATGAGTCATTTCCCGATGTCCCAAGTGGTCAGAGGTGTGACTTCGATGCCTTCATGTTCATGGATTGATTGACCGAGCACTCTACCCAAAATTGAACCCAAAGCTTCTCAACAAAGCCTCGCCTCAACTAGGCGAAGCTACCTCCGATGACCCACCGCCAGACATTAGCTCCGGTGAGGTAATTTTGCAAATCGAGCCTAGTATGCAAAAATGGGTAGGTCTTTTATGAAGTAAATTCGAACGTCATGAGAATTTGACCGTTGGATATGTGCGCCTCACCTCCTTGAAGGTGTGGGATCGATTTGGAGACAATCCAAGCTTGGGTGAGCGAGACGAACGGGAAGACGACATCCGCTTCGCTTGAACGGATAGATCATGAGTCGTCCATTCCGTGTGATCGAAATGAACGGCTCTGATTAGATCTCGCATTAGATCCGCTATCTCCTTTCCTAAATCGTGAATCAAATCATGGCCATCTGATCTTAGATCCAACAGTCCAGGGGAAAGTGTGTCCACCGCCGACTGAGTTAGCATGCGGATGTGACAACTTAAATAGCCAATCCCATCATGCCACAATGAAAGCGTAACACGTGGAAAGTATGTCGCATCAGCCACCATGTGGTCGGATGGGATTAAGGCTTTAATTAGGCTATTTTAATTATTTTTAAGCTTGAAATTTTCTAAATTCATAACTAATTGTAAAAAAATCTAAAAAATGCAAACTTTGGCCCATTTTAAAGGTATTCCAGAGTAAAATCTAGAAAAATTATTATTAATTAATTTTAAATAGTAATTTTGGCTTAATTAAAGTTTAATCAAAAATTTAATTAGCTTAATTATCCTTTAATTAAGCATCCAATTAATCTAAAATTTTTTGTGGATGTCTAGTGGGATGACTTCTGCCTCCCCTATCTTTTTGATATTTTTTGCTTAATTAGGAAAATTAATTGATTAAGCCTTAATCACTCTTTTAATTTAATTAGTGATAATTAATGAATGAAAAGTGGTTTAATTAATTATTTAAAATGAATTACCTTAGTGAAATAGTAAGAAAACTTAGGGAGTGTGATTGGGATACTTTTCCTAATTTATTTCCTAGATTTCCTTCACTTTTTAGAATTAACTTAATTGATGATTAATGAGATAATTAATTGCTTAATTAATTAATTAATTTCCAAGACAAAAATCAAAGCCTAATTAAATGTTTGAAATGACTTACAGATTAAGGATTGAGGTCTTGTCCTTGATCCCTCTCCCTAAATTAATTTTATCATCCTAATCAAAAAATAATCAAAGGATTCAATCAACTAATTAATAAGCTTGATTTAACTCAATCTAAAATCCACCGCACATCTAAGCAACCTTTAATTAATCTTGGGTAGGTCCTTGGGTGTTCGATAACTCAAGGTGAGAGATAATGAAATTATGATTAGCTCACATGTGTGAGAAAACTATAAAAGTAGTTAAGTGAGATCCCTTAAGCCTAATTAACTATTAATCGTAAGTCAATTGCATTAAGTCCCTTTCATTTCTTAAGAGCATTGCAAATTTACTTTTCATGTGGTTATATATCATATTGGCTTATTATTAATTAGTTAATTAACTTAAGGTGATATAGGTAAAGGTTAATTAATTCACTTAATTCATATCTTAACCTAATTAAAACATAAAATCAACCTAAATATTCTTCATTAAACCAAAGTAATTCACACGTGAGGAATTGGATTAGGATTAGCAAACCTCTTTCATATTTCCTGAATCAAATCAAACTCAAAGTTTAAAATGTCTTTAAAGAATTTTGGTTTATTTTAAATAGCCTTATTTAATGTAATTATCCTTAGGAATTAATTGGGATGAATGAGATCATATGCTTATATTCCTTTATTTCTTTCCAATCATGCTAAATATTGCTTGTCATGTGAAATCATGCATTCATTTCTTTTAAAACTAATTAAATGGAAATAGTTTCTTCTATGTCAAATTGCATGTGTTTAAATTAAAAATAGGTGTGGCTATTATTACTATTAAATCAAAAGCTATTTTCAAAAGCTCATAAATCAATTATAATATTTGAAGTGATGTTAATTACAAATATCGATAAGTTTGCATGTGACGATAATATAAGATATGCAATATGAAGTTCTCTTTCCTTATCTTACAAGGATTTACATGGGATTTATAAATGTATAGTTCATTTGAAAAGAACACAACATTTGCCTAAATCTATTCCTATGCATCTTCATGTTAAGACTTAGGAAGAATTTTATATCACATATGTAAATTATATAATCAAATCAAATATAACTTCTTGCATGACTTCTTATTCTTGTGATTCTTTTTGTACATTCATATGTATTTGAGAAAGTGGTATATTAGTTTGGACACCCCTGGCCTGCGAGGCTTTCAGTAGCCCTAAGTAGGTCTTGTACTTTATGCCCTTGGTATAGAAAATAATGGCGACGTACTCACTTAAAACTCTTATACATATGTATATATGGTGTGGCCATTGAATAGAATCATAAATCAAATGAATCAAACACAACTTTTGCATGGGTTTTCCTATCCTTGTAGTTATACATCTACATGTATCTAAGAAAAGTGGTACCTCGAGGCTGTGAGGCTTTAAGTAGCCCTAAGAAGGTCTTGTACCTTACGCCCCTGGTGCAAAAAATAATGGCGATGTACTCACTTAAAACATTTATACATGTGATTGTGTATCTAACTAATGGATGAAAATCCCTCTTTTCTATTAAAAAGGCATGCATTCATAATTCAATCAAATGAAATATTTAAATTCTAAATACACTTCTTTGTATTCATCATTCAAGTATGTGAAAAATATAAATTTCATGTATAGGTATGCTTAGATATTATTCATATGCATGATATACATGATGGAAAGAAATGAATGAACATGTTTTATATGATAGTCATTCATTCTAATTAATCTTAAGATGCCTTTCTTATTGAATAAGGCCATTTAGGGTGAACCTAAACTTAGAGTTAATCAAAATATGTAATAAGTCATTCACTAAAGGGAATTGATCAACATGCTTCAGAAGTGACTTAAGGTAGGGATGAAAGAGAGGTTCCCTCTCTTTCTTCTCTTTATAACACTTAGTTGTTAAGTGTAGGCCATAAAAAATAAAAGAAAACACTAAGTAAAATCTTAAAATTAATTAAATCACTTAAAGAGAAATCAACCCTTTACAAATTAAATCCTTCACACTTAGCAAAATTATAACTCTAAAGCCTAGTTAGGACATACCACACAAGCTTTAATGCACACACTTTAGACTAAGTCACCACTTCTAGTTTTATGTTAGGGCAGTGTATGGTTTGATGTATGCTTATTTTGTGATGTATTATTGTAGACTGGATGTTAGGGTGTATGTGCGTAGTCTGGATGTTAGGTCATTATTAGTCTAATCATATTTTCTACAGGGGGTCATGCTTAAGGGGCCGCTGTAATAAAAATATAAATGCTTTTGTTATGCAGGTTGCTTATACCCCTAAGCATAACCCAAGTTAGGAAAGGTGGGCTTGGTTACTGATATGTGAGGTGCTAAGTCTAAATTATTCATATAATTACTTGGGTCGTATGGTGTGTTTAACTAATATTTATTTTACAGGTGTAGCTAGATTTACTTTCCTTCTCTTAATGTAATTTTGTGCTAGGATTAGGATAAATGTTATGGGGGATCGGGATGAGCATTGGTTACAAGACCAAGTCTTATTTATCATGTGAAGCCTTTGGAGCAAGCACATCCAAATCAAATCAAAAGAAGCAAGAAGCGAAGAATGAAGAATGAAGACCCCCATAACATTTATCATTTGTAATTATAATTATTCTCTTGTAATCTGAGTTGTATAAGAGTAGAGCTCGGCAACCCATATTTCTTTTCGGGTTGTACGGCGGTACTCGACCACATCGGCCTCTTATTCTTTTGTGATAGCTTTATAAAATTATTTGGTGTTTTGTTTAGCTTGTGTATTAGAAAAAGCATATCTCTTCATAGTTTATTTATGATTGGTGATTATTGTGTGGCCTCGATGTGATTAAGCTCTTAGGATAAAAATAAATTTTTTATCCCATTAACAACTCATAACTAAACTTTTAAAATAACCCATAACCTCATATAAAGCCTAGACATTAAATCAAGTTAATAAAATATTTAGCAACCCCTTAGCTGGATGTTGTATGCTTAACATCACACATATCATTTTGTTTCACTCTTATTAAGAGAGGACTTCCATCTTTGCTAGATAGAAATGAGCTTAACTTTAAGAGCCTACAATGGAAGAACACCTCTTTCTCTTTTGATTTAGCCCATAATCAATTTCACCATGTCAAAATAAAGAGTCTAAAATTAAGACTAAGTCATTATTCATACCACTCATGCTTTAGTCTTTTAGAGAGTGGGTTTTAAGGACTTTAGTTTTCTTTCTAAATAATAACAATCTAGCCATCTTGCAAAACATAAGACTTGCTTACATGGTTTTAAATCATAGGAGGAGTTAGCTGGTTGTCACTCCAGGTTGTTATAAGTCCAGCAGTCGGGTTGTTTACTCTCTCTTATAGAGGTAAATAGTATACCCACTTTCGGCTTAGAATTAGGTCATGCTTTGGTCCTCACCAAAGCTCCCTAGATTTAAGATCTGAGATTGTTGTTTCCCTTTAGGGCTACAAGCATAAATCTTCACCTCTTAGGCATTTCCATAATCTTATATTGTGGAATTATAAGACCTAAATTTCTAATAAAATTTCAACTCAAATGCATAATTTCTCTCAATCTCAAATATATAAAGCCCAACCATAAGATAGTTTGGGAAGCTCACTAGGCTTCCTAGTATCATGGTCATCCCCTACTCATTTTCTTTTAGCTTCGATAATAAAGTCTTTCCTTTCGATCTATCCCATTTGATCTGCCAAATATAGCCAATTTATTGATAGTCCTATCTTTGAATTCTTTGGAGACAATAATTACCTACTTTAATTGAAAGTATTCCTAAGGAATTCATCTTTCTTAGGATGTAATTACCTATGGGGCTTTGCCCCCATTGGGAACTTTAGAACCCGATTTAAATAAACCCTACTTTATTCATCCATATAAAGTAGGAAAAAATCTCTGGTACATTCGAAGACCCATCATGCCTTAGGAGTCCTTATTAGGTGATTAGGTCCATCGTAAGGTATTGCTTTCTATCTTTCAAGATAGTGTACTATTCCTTGATGTCATACCCGATCACCTTGTTATAGGATTTATCTTTGGATCAATTGATGACAACTATAGATGGGTACCAACTCTTAAAGCAGAGCTTATCAATAGGAATCCTAGCTCTCATGTTACTTATATCTATGATGATGTTGACCATTCATTTAAGAGGTTCTATGTGAGTTTTAAAGTATGTGTTGATGGATTTCTTACTGGTTGTAGACATCTAGTTCGATTGGATGCACGCCATTTAAATCCAAATATTTAGGTGTATTATTATCGACAAGTTTCTTAGATGGCAATAATGATCTTTTCACTATTGCCTTTGTAGTAGTTGAGACTGAATCTAGGAAGACATGGATGTGGTTTTTACAAAACTTACTTATATCTTTTGGTAGTGACATTGAACCATTATCATTTATTTCGGATATGGAGAAGGGTTTGGGAGATGCGATCAAGACTGTATTCCCTAATACATAACATAGAGTTTGTATGCGACACCTGTGGAAGAATATTAAGAAGAACTACCATCATCATGATTGTCGTAGGCTTCGCAATATTATGTGGTCAGCTGTAAATGCCTACACGAGATATGAGTATGATGCCAAGATAGAGGAATTATCTAGACTAAGTCCATATATCAACTCATATTGCTTAGTTTTCCTTACAAGTGTTCAAAGTTCAATTCTCACAAGACATCAAAAATTATTACAACACAAACAAGATGGCGGAGTCAGTCAATAGTTAGATTGGGGAGGCTAGAGGAAAGCCTATAGTTGATTTGATAGATATGATTAGAGGAATGATTATGGAGCAAAGAGCATAAAGAAGGGTAAATGCATCAAACTAGTGTGGTGAATTAGTTCCAACTGCCAAGGAGTACATTAGAGAGATAACAACCAGAAAATAATATTTTATTATCCGGCAGTCAACCATATATAAGTCAGAAGTTGAAGGTCATAGTGATGTGCATGAGGTTGACATTGCAAGAAAGCACTGTAGTTGTAAATTTTGGCAATTGAGTGGACTTGTATTCATGCAATTATTTTTATTGGAACTAAGGAATATCCATTGTGGCACACTTACGTCGATGATTATTATCATGTCATCAGGTGTACATTCTAAACTTTGAGATATTTATTGCCTTCAAAAATTTTTCTTCTCACTAATTATATTATTTTAATTGTTCAGCTACCGCATGGCATATGAAGGGGAAATATCTACACTTCTAGGAAAAGATCAGTGGAATGTAGTTAATGATGGTGTTGAAATAGGTGTGCCGAATACATTAAGGCTAAGGGGTAGACCAAAGAAAAGAAGACTTAAAAGTTTTATGGAGAACAATCACAAGAAGGCTAACAAGTTGCATTTGTGTAGTCGGTGTGGTGTTTGGGGTCCCACCGAAGCACTTGCAAGAACCCACTTAACCTTTCAACCCAAGACGCAATGGATATAAATTCTATTTTGCCTCATTCGAACACTAAAATACATGATGATATGATTGAGAATGGTATTGATACATTTTGTAACTATTTTGGAGACATCTATGTGATTTTGGAAGTTTTTTTGTAACTATTTTGTAAATATTTTATGCCTCATTAAGATGGTTTTATGTTCACTTTCAACATTGTTCATATTAATTAGTTTAACTTTAGTGGGCTTTTTCTGGCCTTGATCGTTGCTTATTATAATGTACAACTCTGCATTTTATAAATGCAAATCATGCTAAATGTGAGGATAGAAGTAAAAAAGAATAAAAATACACGAAGTCCAGAAAATCTTGATAATTTCACCAAACATAGTAAGAGAGGAAAGCAAGCATTGCTTGCCTGCTTTAGAAATCCCCCATCACAAAAAGTATGAATTTCTGCTTCTACCTCTGACCCATTCATCTTTAACCTATTGCTTCCAGGTCCACCCTCACCATTTTAGTCCACAAATGGAACCAATTCATCTAATCCATGCTCATTCAATTTATCTATTCTAATCCAAATGGATAAGCTACAAATCATTCTCAAACAAGCATCAAATGCACACAAAATTAGCAGTTTAACAGTTCTAAGGAAAATTAAAAACTTAACAAAGTTTCTTAGCAATTATATACAAAAATGTAAAAAGAAAAAAAGAAAAAAAAAAGACCAAATCAATTTAAAAACTGAGCACCCTATCAACCACAATACAAAAAGACAATTTTGAACATAAAGCAATTTGAAAAAGAGAGAAGAAAACTTGAATCTTTAGCCACTATTACCCATGTACAGAACATGAAAGAAAATATAAAATGATTACAAACCAATAAACATGTTATAATTGCAAAAAAAAAAGCTTTAACTAAAGTTTTTTTATCATACAAAAACAAAATTCAATGGAATCTAATTCCAGCCACCAACATCAACATCCATTAACCCAAAAAGAAACATCCACATTCCACAAGATAAGTAGTAGGTGATCCAAAAATATAAGCAGAGTTTCAATATTCATCATTTCTACAAGATAAAGCAATGACTTTTATGTTTACGGATTCATCATTTCTTCATTAATAATGCAGAGTTTCAATATTCATTAAATGGGAAGTTGTAAAATGCTTTTTCTTGAAAGATAGATCAAAAGTTTGCCTATTAGAACATGAGAACAAACCTTCTTAATAATGTGATGTTCCATTTTCTAACCTATTTACAGTTCATAAATGTCGAAGTACAACTTCTATGCTCACATTTTCAATCTCTATTTGCCGCCCGCCCTATTTCTCTTCTTCATCTGTAGTCTTAATACTGGTATTAGTGCTAGCCCTTATGGACACATGAGAGATCTAATGCAAAGTTCAACAGTTCTTTATTCACCTTCTTTATACTTATGCTGGGTACGTGGACCTTAGATTGTAAAAGATAATTGTGTGATTCTATTATACGTTTTGATATTTAAATTATAATTGTTTAAATCCATTAATCGATTAATATCTTCTTGATTTGACAGGAAAAAAAAGAACAAGTTTGGTTGTGTAAATTAATTTCTGAAGAAAGGGCCTGCTACATTTTTAGCCAAGAATGGGGATTTTTTTATTTCCTAAGACCTGGTTTCTTTTTTTTTGTGAATTTGCATGTAGGATCCATGTAATGATTGTAGGAAGGGGCAGCTTTCAGCAGCATCTTTGATATGTTCTAATTTCTGTAATTGAGTGAGGCTTGAGTGAATATGGATCTGTTTTGTTTGAATTCTGGTTCTGTTTGAGTCGATTTCCCTGGTTGATCTGATCCGGCTTGGCTTGAGTGGTTTAATTGAATTGCTCGAGTGAACTGAACCCGGAGTTGAGAGTTGGGAGAGCGGTGCTTCGATCCTGGATTAGCGCCTTTTGCTCACCGTTGGATCTAGTCACTTGGATTGAGTGCTTTGAATTGCTCCTTGAACCCGGATTGCTTTGAATTCTTCGCCTTGGATCTGATCTTTGATCAAGCGGTTAGGTTTTGTTTACAGGGATTAGTGGAATACACCTGTTGCCTTCTGCGCATTTGATCCTGAGATCTGATCTGAACTGTTGGATGATATTGCGCGGCTGCTTCTTGGCCGTTGGATGAATCGTTTGAGATATCTAACCTGATAACTTGTTTATTTCAGTTTGATCGAGCCGCCGAGGAGCTCCAGAAGAACAGGAGCTGTGGAGGTGGAGAAACTGAGGTTTCTCCGGTGTAATACGGTGGTTTCCGGTGAGGAAAACCGAGAAGAACCTGAGCAGGAAGAAGAGAAGAAAGGGGAAAGACTGAAGAGCTAAGTTTCTTTCTGTAAATTCTTGATTATCCTTTCTATTTGGCTTTTGATCTCTATTTATACTTTTTTTTTGCAAGATCTCTGCCTTGTAGTCTTTTTGTAACTACTTTCTGTTATATTCTGTTAGGGTTCTCATTTCTGTTGTTTCTTGGAACATCAGTTAGTTGAGGTGTCGAGCTATCTGTTATTTACTCTTCTTCTTGATTTCTTGAATTTAATTCTTTGTTCTTCTGTTCTGTTGGCAGTTAAATCTGTTATGGTTCTTTACTTTCCTGAAGGCTGTGGAATTAGTTTCTGTTGATTTAGATTCAAGCACTGGCTGCAATCTGTTGGTTGTAACTACCTTCTGTTAGTCTTACTGTTCTCTGTAATTTCCCTTGTTCTTTTTGTATAGTCATCCGAAAGGCTGTAATGATTTGATCTATTCTCTTGTATATTGTTCTGTTATTTTTTGGTGATCGAACTTCGTAATGGATTATTGTAATGGTAATTCTTAATATTGTATGCTGTATTTTGGCTTTGAAGGAATTGGATTCATAACATTACTCCCCTCCTCACACTGACCTTGCCCTCAAGGTCACCATTAAGACCTGCCCTTTTTTGATTCCTGAACTCATATCTTAAGATCCTCACTTTATAGCAGTCCATTCCCCTGAATTTCTCTATATTACCTTGGTAATGGTTTTCTGTTCTATTGATGTAGCTGTAGTTTCTGTTCCTTATTATAATTCTACTTCTACCCTTGTAGTAGTATAATTTGGCTATACTACGCTAGAAACTTTAGAACTAATTGAAACTGAATTATACAAACTTCGGACTATTGAACTATTTAGACTATTATATATGTCCTCTGTCTTGTTGATTGAATGGCGATATTTGAAGCTTGGTGTTAATATTTCTTCTTGTACCCATTGGTTGTCTGATTATCATGTTGCGGTTGGTGTTCTTTGGTCATCATTGACTATAATGAAGAGTAAAGAGTTTGGATTTACATGACCCCTGTGAAACTTCTCATCACAATTGAAACATAAGCCTCTTCTTTTTATGTCTTCTATTTGAGTTGCTGTTAAATTCTGAGTTGATATTTGCTCTTTATGTTGACTGTGTTGAGTGGCATTTGTGGGAGGCTCAGTAATGTAGTTGGAGCACTTTGATATTACTGTTTACTTACTGGAGTGTGCTGATTTCTGCTATTTCTATGCATTTCATTTACATCGGACAATCATCTTCCATTAGCAGCTAATTGAAATGCTGTTGCAAGGAAGAAGGTTGTAGGGCTCTTATTTCCCTTTTAATTTCTGGTCTAAGCCCTGATTCAAAGCAGCTTTGTAGCAATTCATGTGGAATGTCTGAAATTTGGTTAGCTAGGTTTTCAAATTCATTGTAAAAATGTTGCATTGTGGTTTGCTGTTGAAGTTTAGCTAGTTCTCCTCTTAGATCTGTGTAGAGGGAAGGGCCAAATCTTTGCATAATTTGTTCTTTGAGTGGCCAAAATACAATTATTTACTTGCATCCATTGATACCATTTCATGCGTCCATCCATGTATATTGAGGATATTAAAATTTCATCGATGTGTTATAAAGCGAAAGAATTGCTCTGCTTTAAAGAGCCAACCTCTAGGGTTTTCTCCATTAAATCTGGGCATATCTATTTTGACAGGTATTGCCATGGGTGTGTGTGTATGTGGTCTATTTGGAGAATAGGATTCTGAAGGGGATGCATCACATACCTGGATTTGAGGTTGTTTTTCCAATATGTTTTCTATGGTAGTCAATCTTCTTGATATTTCAGTTAATACCATAGTGAGGTCATTGCTCTTGTTTTGTTTAATGTGCCACATTCTTAAGTGTGTTTTGGATGTGCTTCTTGTGCCTTATGCCATATTTTCTGAGTGTTGTAGTAATCAACGAGAGCACCAATGATATGTTCTAATTTCTATAATTGAGTGAGGCTTGAGTGAATATGGATCTGTTCTGTTTGAATTCTGGTTCTGTTTGAGTCGATTTCCCTGGTTGATCTGATCTGGCTTGGCTTGAGTGGTTTAATTGAATTGGCTCCAGGTGAACTGAACGGAGTTGAGAGAGTTGGGAGGGTTATCACGGGTGCTTCGATCATTGGATTAGCACCTTTTGCTTTGGTTGGATCTAGTCACTTGGATTGAGTGCTTCTTGAATTGCTCCTTGAACCGTTAGATTGCTTTGAATTCTTTCTGCCCCTTGGATCTGATATTTGATCAAGCGGTTAGGTTTTGTTTACAGGGATTAGTGGAATACACACATTTGCCTTAGCGTTTGATCACGAGATCTGAGCTGTTGGATGATATTCTTGTACTTCTTCTTCGTTGGATGAATCATTTGAGATATCTAACGATAACTTGTTTGATTTGTTTTTTGTTATTCCCGTCGAGGAGCTCTAGAAACGAGAGAAAGCGGATAAGCGGAGAAGCGAGGTTTCTTGATTGTAATCTGATGGTTCGGTTGAGGAAAACCGAGAAGAACTGGCGGGAAGAAGAGAAGAAAGAAAGGCGAAGAGCTAAGTTTCTTTGTAAATTCTTGATTATCCTTTCTGTTTGGCTTTTGATCTCTATTTATACTTTTTTTGCAAGATCTCTGCCTTGTAGTCTTTTTGTAACTACTTTCTGTTATATTCTGTTAGGGTTCTCGTTTCTGTTATTTCTTGGAACATCAGTTAGTTGAGGTGTCGAGCTATCTCTATATTTACTCTTCTTCTTGATTTCTTGAATTTAATTCTTTGTTCTTACATTACATTGTGATTAAATCTGTTATGGTTCTTTACTTTCTTGAAGGCTGTGGAATTAGTTTTTGTTGATTTAGATTCAAGCACTGGCTGCAATCTGTTGGTTGTAACTACCTTCTGTTAGTCTTACTATTCTCTGTAATTGCCCTTGTTCTTTCTATATAGTCATCACGAGATGTAATGATTTGATCTATTCTCTGTTGTATATTGTTCACGGGTTGTTATTTACTCGCTCAACTTCAGAATGGATTATTGTAATGGTAATTCTTAATGTTGTATGCTGTATTTTGGCTTTGGAGGAATTGGATTCATAACAATCTTCATCAACTTCTACGGAACAAGCACCAAAAGCACCTTTTGTTGTCAAACATACATATTAATTTACTCTGCCATCTGGGGGCGATAACCTCGCTCTCCTGCTCGATCGAGAATCAGGTGATACTTTGTTTTTAAGCTTAAACAATTGATTTTGTTCAGTTGTATGAACTGTTAAGGTTTTTACAGGGTCTAGCATTCAAACCAAGAATTACCTAATGTAACAATAATTATTTCACCTGCCACAAATTAACTTTCGTAGCTTAATAGTAATTATACAACTGTTGCAACTGACAAAATAGATATTCAAATAAAAAGGAGATAATCTGTTGATACAAACTCCAACTTTAATAAAAAAAACTACATTAAGAAGTTTGAATTTACAAGGATTCATCACTCAACTTACTACCAACTATCATTGATACATCAAAAATAAACAAGCTTCTATTCTTCAAGGTACTTCACATAAGAAAAAGATTTTAATTACAATAAATATTAAGATAGCTAGCATACAATTCTGCTGAAATTTTAAGATTCTAATTTCTTCAATGATCCTTCTTGCCAACTCCTCATGAATGAGTCCTTCTGCATAAGACATATCAAACACAGCATCCTCAATTTTGTTGATCCACTTGAAGTACTTGCAATCTCTCTCAGTTTGATTTTTGGGACATTGGTAAAAACTTCTTCCACTATTCCAACCTTGACGGCAAGTGAAAATCACGCATCATAAGTTACACCACTGAAATGAAATTAAAAGCACTGACTTTCTGATAATAACTTATTCTCCTAACTTATGACAAAGTAAGTCAACTATATTCGTCATCCCATCAGAGTGGGGAGGCTTCAAGTCAAAAATTCTAGAAACCATCACCTTATTTTTGCGTAATCTAACCACTTCACTTCACCTAAAGATAGAGATGCAACGGGGACTTCATAATTCTATTTTAACTCTTCTTAACTTGATAAGCAAAGCCACAGTTCTTTGGAAGCTCACTAATCATCTTCTTCTATCTAGTAGGTGCTCCAACGTTTAGGGCTCTATTTGGGCTTAACCTATCTCCATAATTTTTTGCCTTTTGGAAAGATCTTAAAAATATTACTCTTATCTTTAAGCAAAATCTTACTCTTTGTTGACCTCCACATAAATCACACAAGTCAAAATGAGTAGACATGACAAATTTGATGAATATGAACGAAGTACCACTCAAATCAAGCCAAATATATTTCAACGACAGTTGACTTTGCTTAACTAATGTGCATTCGTGAAACGGATTACTCCGGCATATTCAGAATGTCGAAAATATCCAAAATAGATATTCATATTATATAAATCAATACAAACATGAATACACAATTACCTAGGTGAACAAACTGGCGAGTACAAATTGAGATGCATAAGAGGTGATCAATTTTACAAAATAAAAATAGAATTATATATATATATATATATATATATATATATATATATATATATATATATATATATATATATATATATATATATATATATATATATATATATATATATATATATATATATATATATATATATATATATAATCAGTTGAATTATATCAAATTAAAATTAAAATTAATTAGTTAGTTATTTAATATAAATATTACTATTATATAATCTTGTATATATCTATTTGAAATCAAAGTAGTAATTATTGTTAAATCATTATAATTTATTCAAATTAATTAGATTAGATTAAATTAATAATAAGTAAATTAATTTAAAGTCAATAACTAAATTCTAGTCTGAACAATTATATAATTTGATAAATTAAAATTATTATTATTGTATTAAGTTAAAATTATTATTATTTTTGTATTGAAATTCATTTGTATTATATTTTTATATAAAAATTTGTATTATATTTTTATATAAAAATTTGTATTATAAATTAACTGAATTTTTTTATATAAAAAAAACATGAAACATCGGATGCCCCGAAATGCCGCAAAATTCGAAATCCTCCCAGCCATCGCCGCCACCTCGTACACTGTTCACGTCGTTCACGCCGCTCCGTCACGTCACTTCCTCGTCGAAACAAAAAATATGGAGACTTAAACCACTAGAGAACAATTTCCTGTATTCTGGCTGGTTCATGCATCCTAGAACCCAAAACAACCTCAGTCGAGATCCTCATTGCGTCGCTTCGACCTTTCAGCACCGTGCAATTCCACTCCGGCCAACAAATCCTCGCCGATCACCTCTTCAACCCGCAACCTGCCATTCTTCCATCTCATCCGACCCTACACAGTAAGAACTCCCCATCCATTATCTCAAGCCCACCTCCCTTTCTCTTCTAACCGACCTCGTCGACCTTTAGCAAACCTTCACTCTCTGCTCATCGGCTATCCCCTATCCGTTCCACCCCTCTGGCAACAACCAACGACCAACTCTCCGTTGGCCAACCTCCCCATCCTGCTAACTTTGCCGCAACCCAAACCAAATCCATTCTTTCTTCTTTCTCTCTCCCTCTCTCTCCTTCTCTCCGGCTTACAGAGAAAGCAATTTTTAGAGGAAATTTTTAAAATAAGTAAATTATTAACTTTAATTAGCAATTTAGACATTAAAATTTTTTTTTTATGAAAATAGGCCCAATCGTCCGTACGACGGCCGCCGCAAAATTTTTTTTATATTTTTTTCCTTTCTGTAGGAGAGAGAGAGAGAGTGTGTGTTGAATGGAGATAAGAGAGAATATATAATTAATTAATTAATTAAATAAATAAATAAATAGATATATATATATGCATTAATAATTAAATAATTAAATAATTAAATAAATTTTTAATAAATAAAAAAATAAAATTTTTTATTTGTGTATTTTTATATGCATTAATAAATAAATAAATAAATAAATAAATAATTTTTAATAAATAATTAATTAAGTATATATATATAATTTTTAATATATATATATATATATATATAATTTTTAATGCATATATATTTCAGGTGATTAAAGATGAATTATTATATATTTTGTTATATATTTATATTTTTTATATTTTTTGTTATTATTATTATTTTAGACTTTTTTCTTTTTTTTTTCTTTTTTTAATTTATAAATCTTCATAATTTTTAATAACTTTGATATTATAAATTAAGAAAATAATATATAAAAATTATTAAAAATTATGAAGATTTATAAATTAAAAAAGAAAGAAAAAAAAGAAATAAGTAAAATAAATAATAATTCATCTTTAATCACTAGAAATACATATGCATTAAAAATAATAATAAAAAATATAAAAATATATAAAATATAAAATAAAATATAAAAATATAAAATAAATAATAATAATAACAAAAAAATATAAAATATAAAATATATAAAATAATAAAATATAAATAATATTAAATAATATAAATAATATAAAATAATATAAAATATAAAAGTATAAAAAATCTAAAATAATAATAATAACAAAAAAATATAAAAATATAAATATATAAAAAATAAATAATAATTCATCTTTAATCATGTGAAATATATATGCATTAAAAATTATTATATATATATATATATTTATTTATTTATTAAAAATTATATATATAGTTAATTATTTATTTATTAAAAATTATTTATTTATTTATTTATTTAATTATTAATGCATATAAAAAACATGCAAATAAAAAAATTATTTATTTATTTATTTATTATAAATTTATTTAATTATTTAATTATTTAATTATTTAATTATTAATGCATATATATACTTATTTATTTAATTAATTAATTATTTATATATATATATATATATATATATATATATATATATATATATATATATATATATATATATATATATATATATATATATATATATATATATATATATATTTAATCTCTCATTCTCTCTCTCCTCTCTCTCTCTCTCTCCGTGCAACACACTCTCTCTCTGCAGAAAGCAAAAAAAATAAAAAAATCATGACAGTCGTCCGTTTGACTGAGACACGTGGCCTCGTCGGTGCCAATCGACGATGACCAGGCCTATTTTCATAAAAAAAAAAATTTTAAATCGTAAAGATAAGAATCTATTTTAAAATTTTTGCCGCAATTTTTATTGGACAAATTTTTAAAATAAGTATGATTTAAAATATAATTAATAATTTAAGTATCTTAAAATAAAAATTTAGATGTAAGTATAGTCGAGATTCGGGCGCCACGCCGAATTTGACGCATACCCGCTTTAAGTGTCAATTTGGTTGTCTGTCAAACGACATAATGTTATAGTGTCACCCGTTAAATGGGCGACTTACATGTAATTATTATTTTTAAGTATTTTATCAACTTGGTTGATTTTAGGTTTCACTATTATTTGTTAGTGGAGTTACTCCAACTTTCCGATGCTTATATAAAACCTCTCATTTCTTGATCAATATTTTTATTAAATTCTTAATTTTTTATCTCAAATTGCATAAATATATGAATTTATTAATTTAGTTTGTTTTAATGAAAATTTTATAAATAAGCATAGTTTTATGCTATATTTTACAAGTATTTAATTGCTTAGTAGAAAAATATAGTTTAAATATCTTTTTATTTAATTTCAAATTTGTTTATATATATATATGCTGGAATCAGTCATGCTTAAATATATTGAATATGTTGATTTTTGAAAAGCCTTATGTTTGAATGGTAAATATTGGATTTATCTTCTGAACAATGATAAGATCAAAAGTTTTTTCATATGAATAAGGATAAATATTAATATTTAGTCTAATATCTTAAATGATGGACATAATATCTTGATCATTAGTATATAAAGAAATATATATACTACATAAATATGTAAAAATTAAGAGAAAAATTTACTTTAAATTGCATGGATAATCATCTCCAAAGCTTGAGGGTATAGATGGTGGAATTATATAAGTGACTCTTACAGTCAGTTATTATCAAGTAAAATTTTAAATATATATATGTGAGGTTAAAGAAATTCTTGATAATAGTTTAGGTAATTTTACACTTTTCATAATGTCATTATTTTTCAATGAAAAAAAATCTTCATCTTAAACAAATTTGGAATTAAATTAAAACTCATTTAAACTATATTTATCTACTAATTAATCAAATACTTGTAAAATATACGCAGATCATTAAAAATATGTCTATTTAAAAAAATTTCATTAAAATAAAATAAATTAACAAATTCATATATTTATGCAATTTGAGATAAAATATTAAGAATTTAATAAAATATTGATAGGTGGAATGAGAGTCTTTATATATCTAAGATAAGCTTCCAGATAATAGAACTTAAATCCAACCAAGTTGGTAAAATATATAAAAATAATAATTATATGTAAGTCGTGCTTAACTAATTTCTATGTATTATATGTCGTAAAAGCGGACATTATATATATCTAAATTTTTATTTTAAGATACTTAAATTACTAATTATATTTTAAATCATACTTATTTTAAAAAATTTACCATTTTTATTTATTTATTCATTATCTTATTTTATTTTCTTTTTTTTTTTGTTACTTCACTGCACTTGTTTCCTCCCTCAACTCTAGCTGCCACTTTGGGTCCAACACCCCGCAAGCCTCTTCCCATCGGCAAAACTCGCAACCAATCCAGTGCCGACCCTTTTTCTTATTTCTTTTCACTCTACTTTGTTCGTATTGTCCGTTCCAGCTATTGGCTAGTTCTTCTCAGCCATATGCTTTCATTTGCCAAACTAACACAACTCTCTCTCTCTCTCTCTCTCTCTCTCTCTCTACGCAATTTACAGAGAGCAAAAAAGAATTTTTTGTATATTTTTTATTACTCTATTCTCTCTTCCTTCTCTTTCTCGTTCTCCCAAAATAGAAAAACAAAAATAAAAATGAAACAAAAAAAGCTATTATATTATATATATTATATATACTTGTTTGCAAGTTTCATCACCGATTTCACTACTTGCTCTTGCAAAATATAATCAGTCATGATAAATTATAAATATTATAAAATTTAAGTGCTTGTATACGCCTCTCTTGACATGGCGGGAAAAATATGCTCTTTTGTGCAAGTGAAAGATCTTATACTCATCTTTTTTGGCACGGTAAGATGACGCTCCTGGCCGTGGTGCTCGCACCACCCATACAGCTCTTTTGGGCGCCCAGTGTTCTCGTCGACTCCACCCGAGAAGGTGATCTTTGGAATCTTTGGAGTAATGCCGAAAAATACACTTGCATGAGACTTATGTTGTAAATTTTAAGTACTCGTGCACGCTTCTCTTAGCATAGTGAAAAACATGTATTTTTGTGCAGGTGAAAGCTCCTATACACGTCTTTCTTGGCGTGGTAGGATGGCGCTCCTGGCCGTGGTGCTCGCACTACCCATAAACGACTTTCTTGGTGTAGTGGGCATGTTCTCGTAACTCCCACGGGAGGTGACGCCGATTGTCCCGAGTACACCTGAAAAATACACTTGCAGGAGACTTATGTTGTAAAATTTAAGTACTCGTACACGCTTCTCTTAGCATGGCAGGGAAAATATGTCTGTTTGTGCAGGTGAAAGATCCTATATACATCTTTCTTGACGTTGTAGGATGACGCTTCTAACCATGGTGCTCGCACCACCTATACACGTCTTTCTTGGCGTGGTGAGTAGGCCCAGTGTTCTCGTGCGACTCCCTACATAGGGAGGTCACGCCGAAATGCTGCCGGAGTAATGTCAAAATTCACAAACTTCATGGGGCTTGAACAAGATGAAATGAAATGATTAATGAACATAAGTTCAAAGTTAATAAAAGCTAAAAATATGAATGTGCAAAGTCCGAAGCGAAGAAATCAAATTTGGAATAATATTTATAAAGGATTTAATGACGCGTCATAAACTTAAAAATGATTTATTTAATGAATATTAAATCTCTACATTTTATGTGAGAGAAAAGTAAAGTGATCTTAATTAAGCACAATCGAGTTTAAAGAGCTTACATAGAGCTTGATGGCTCACTTAAGAACAAAAATATAATTGAATTGATAATTTTCCAATAAACACAACCTAGACTTCCTAATGGGCAATTAATGATGTCACTCTTCACATTGAACCATTAAACATGATCAAATGGATTGCTTGAGATTTGTGATAAACTTGAAAGCTCCTCGATAAATGTGTCTAATCTAAAATATATGAGCATTTGTGCATCTTAAGCCAAACCTGTGCTCATAATTATTACACTAGAATTCTGTCAATGATCTAAAATGAAATATTTTCTGCGTGTGTCATAAGAAATATTTACATTTGAAATCCTCATATTAAAATATGTTCAGATGATACAAAATTTCAAGTGATTGAGTTGCACATGCATATTGAGGCAGTCTAATACTCAAATTATTGCATCAATAGGTGTGCAAATAATTTGGAGTTGCAAGTCAATTGAACACATATTTTGAAGCAGTTATGGACTCCTAATCTCAGCATCGAGTTTTGTTCAAATAATGAGATGACTGTTATATATGCATATTTTATGAGAAATTAATTCAAATATAATACTTGAAAATGAGTTCAATTGTCTCTTGATTAATTTACATGCTTTACAAGAAGTCTATAAAACTAAGCTTCAAATACCTTTATAAGCATGTATATCTTTTAAATTACACAAGATTCGATGAAAATAAAAATGAATCTGATTGGGCCGCTTTATCTATATGGTGAAGTCATAAGTCTCATTTAATCAATTCAATCCTCCTTGCAAAATAGGAGTTGATAGGATTGATTCTAAATCAAATGCTCAATCATTAAGAGAGATTCTATTTTACACTTACATACGACCATCAAAGGTTTTAATAAAAGAATTTATTATTTAAAAGCCAAACTCTCTAATTTGATATGAAAAACATAATTGCAAACTTTAGTTGTATACTCGATTATCAGCTAACAAAAGAGCGGAGTTGACAAGGTCTAACCCAATGATGGCTATGTTGAATGGAGATTACAACTAGAGGGGATTACTATTATTCAAAAAATTTAAATTATTATATCTCAAATTCAAATTTATAAATGCAAATTATAGACCCAGTCCTCTGCTAATAAAAGAGCAGAGTTGATAAGGTCTACCCCAATGATAGCTGTGTTAAATAGAGATTTCAACTGGAGGGGATTACTATTATTCAAAAATTTTAAATTATTATATCTAAAATTTAAATTTATAAATGCAAGTTGTAGACCCGATTCTCTGCTAACAAAAGAGCAGAGTTGACATGGTCTACCCCGATGATGGCTGTGTTGAATGGAGATTTCAACCTGTGGGGATATTGTTATCAAATATATTTGCAATTTCAAATCAATTTAATTTGAATCTTTTAAACCAAGTATTAATTCAAAGGAAAATTCTAATATGATATTAAGCTATAAATGACTAACTGAAAATTATCAACCTAAAATTTTAAAGCAAAATTTAATGTATTCATCTTCCATAATTATTTATCAATTGTGATACATTAAGAAAACTCTAGCTTACAAAGGAGTCAATGTCAAATAAAGTGTGTTCCTATACTCGCTCTCAATCAATCTCATGCCAGTAAGGACATCGCTCGTGTCCTCTGATTGCATGGTTTGGCCAGTAAGCTCCATATATGATGCATACGGTGTCCTCGACGGATGGCGCCCAAATAACACTATTATATTCATATGATCAGCAGTATGCTCCCCAATGTCTCTATACCTTAAGTTATAAACTATATGGTGCACTTGATAGGGCAAAAAACCCTTTGTTAGCTAAGGCAGATTTAAATTTGTCTCCTTAGACAAACATCACCCCAGGTTTATAAGAATTTCTTGGACGACACAACCCATGGCTACTGACAGGGATCCTTCTGTAAAGTTGGGTCGACTACCACCTCTAACTAAGTAGATTAGGGACCATAACAGCCCGGGATGATGAAACCATGAGATCTAGATCGGATGCGTCATCATTCCCCCTAACCATCTACTTTAAGTAAAAATAACGAATTTCATAAATCTCAAAATGTAAACTCCACATGCTGCTACTATACACTACACATTAAGTGACCTAACAATTAGCCTTAATCGAAAGTTGTCTTTCAGTATTGAGAGGGGTAATTAACTATACGTGCTTGTGCCTATAGGAAACTTGGAACCAGATCTAAAGTCCTCACAAAATGAAGGTGAAATCTTTAGGTAGTGTCTTATATACTATTTCATCTGTCTTCTGAAAATTGAACTGACACATAATCTACTCTCTTAATCGAGAGGGCAATGGTGAATTTTCGAAGCCCCCAGATTTATGGCGACTCCTCTGAGGACAGGTTTCTCATTCTATCTTTGGCTAGTCGAATCAAAGCTGTAATAGTAGAGGAGTATAATAAAGTTAAAACTTAAAGTTGTTTATAAAATGAAATTAATCGAAACTCAAATTTTTTTTTATAATGAACATAATTCTAAAGTTTTCAAAATATTTTTTATACATAATTTGTTCTTAAGTTTTATCATGTTTGTTATGTTGTATCTCTGCATTTTGAAAGTGTGGGATGATATATCAATTGTTGATTACTAATCCACATATTTCATTTACACATAATGGATCTTCATAACACACCCTTCACTATCAAGGTAGGCCATGGAGGTAACATCCGTCTGGCTAACGTTGTTATCAATACTGGGGATGCAAGAGCTACCATCCAGTTTGGTAGCATGGACTTCCCAACTATTATCGCTGCCAACCATGATGCAACTGTTCACAACCCGCTTGCTCGAAGTCAAGCTCAAAGGCCTCAACCAGCTAAAATGGCTGCACGTTGTGCACCTTTGCCAATACAGCAAAGAAGGCTGATTGAAACTACTATTACTGAAGCTCCAAAGAAGAGGGTCTCTATGTTTGAAAGACTGGAACATCCAGAAGCCCCACTAATAAAGAGGATTGTTATTGGCTAGAAGATTTCATTGGCTCTAGTAAATGCTACCTCCTTACCAGCTGAGCCATTTACTATTGGAAGGCATGATGCTGAGGCTTCCTCGTCTAGAGGTAATATAAATAGAAGATAGGGAAGGAGAAGGAATGTTGAGCTACGAGCTCAACAACTATTGCATGAACCACTGATTACATAACTAGCAGTGCAGCCAGAAGTGAACGTTCCTACCTACAATAAATTTAAAATTTTGAAATGGGTCAAGAGGAATAGCTCTACTAGCAAAATGAAACAATCTTTTTGAAATCAGCAACAACAAGTTCTAACCCCACAGAAGAAATAGCCTGAGACTCTGTCTGCCAAAGTGCATAGAGTGTTGAAGGTTGTCAAAGAAAATGGCCTTATGAAGAAGAGATATCAGGGGCCAGTCATCAGAGAAGCTGAGAAAGCTCCAATGGGGAAGTTTTCTTCAATATTAATAAACACTAAAGAACGTTATAAGCAGCACTTGCACGGTGAGCATCGGGGCGTGACACTTGGACCACGTGTCAAGGAATCGACCATCGAAAGGTCCCGACATAAGGGAAAATAAATTTGGAGGCCAAAGCTCCAAGAAGAAATAATTATGGAAAACAACATGGGTGTGACATCTAGATTGTATTCCTAGAGATCCACCATTAATAGGGCCTGACAGAAATGGGTTCCAAAAAAGAAAATTATTATTAGTGAGCCAATGGATGGTCGACACCATGGAGAATCCTCCAGGGAATCCCATCACTAAGTAGCTACATCTTCTCAAAAGATAGTCGACTTTGATCGAAGCCCTCCAATTGAAGAAATATTCATGCTGCAACCTGAGCCTGAGATTCATTGGAGACGATGCTCAAAAGTGAGGATTCAAGAAGAAGATAATGATAACAATGATAAGACTATGGGAATAGAAGTGGTCTATATGGTAGGTCAAGATGATGTTCAGCCTGGTACTCGCTTCTATAATCAACATCGGTATACCATCTTACCCACAGCTCCTCCCAAAAGATAGGAAGAAGAAGTGCATTTAAGTCCTTCCTCAGATGATGAGCGAAGAGAAGAATTAGAAAGGGAAGAGAATTCTACATTTTTTGATGCAACCACAATAGCCCATGCACAAAGGCATATGCAAAGCTAGATGAGGGCAAAAGATAATGAGATTGCACAGCTTAACACAAAGATGAATGAAATGATGGTGCAGATGAATTTGATGATGCAAATGATGCAAAAAAATATTATAGTGGCCTCGCCTCTAGCACCCGTTCCAACTGCTAATCTCCAGGATGTTAATGTAATACCTATAAATGCATCTACCGAGCCAGCACCTCAAACTTCAGTAGCACATAGTGCTCATGATGGGAGGAATGAAGTTAATTAGTTGGCATCCCAGACAACCCCTCAAAACTTGGCCAGCATATCCGAACATGTGACACCTGCTCAACTGAAGATTATTTTGAATGGGAATATCAAACCTGCCATTGCTGTAGAGCAGGCCAAAAAATTAGTAAATAAAGGCTGCCCATACCCAGTAGAGTATGACAGACGTCATACCCCAAAGGTTATTCAATGCCAAAATTTAATACTTTTGATGGCAATGGTAATCCTAGACAACACTTAGCACAGTTCAAAGCAACATGTGACAATATTGGAGGAAATGATGCATTATTATTTCGCCAGTTTGTTAAATGTCTAACATCAACTACTTTTGAATGGTATATTGAATTGACAAATGACTCGGTCAAGATTTTTTGCCGAGTTAGAGACTATGTTTAATGACTATTATTATTTTTCCAGCATAGTTTAAAAGATAACTATTGCTGACCTCGCCTTAGAGAAGAGAAGAAATGATGAGTCGGTGACTAAATATATTACACACTAGCATAATATGAGCACGAGGTATGAACAACAACTAGAGAAAGAGCATGTAATCCAATTGTAGATGGGAAATATTGATGATAAGATAACACAATATCTGTACATGGTTTCTATCACTACCTTTCAGGAGCTGCTCGATCGAGTAGCCAAGTTGGAGAAGCTAAATTTTTCAGAGTCTAAAAATTATTCAGACAAGACAAAAAGGAGTAATCCTTTAGAATGAAGGAGGAGTGAATCACACTCAACTTCTTATAACTCATGCAAAGGAAAACGGGTAGTTTATAATATTGATAAAGGAAAGCAACCCATTTATATTGAAGACAGAGGCAAACTACTAGTAAACCCTTAGCCAAAACTTGTCTTTGGAGGCAACGATAAGCCTCGAAACTTCTCAAGTGGTGGAGAGTGCTCTAGGCAATCAATAGAAGATATGGAACATATGCAGCCATCTCTCAAGAAAAAGATGAACAAAGAATACTCTTTTAAGAGAGAAAGCGTGGCTAAATTATTCTGCAAGTCACACAAAGCTGAAATAGAATTATAAGAATATAAAAGGCCAGAAGAATCAAATCAAATTGATAATCCACATTGCTGTCCAACAGTGTCCTTATTAACTCAAAGAAAGAATCTACAATGGTGGTTACATCCTCTCCCGTGCCCTCGTAGAAAGATAAAGCAAAACAAAAGTCAATTAAAGATGATCAATAGGAGACTGCAGCTTCAAAGAAAATATTGAAATTGCTAAAGCAACTAGAAGGTGCCCCTTGTGTCAAGTGGAAGTCACCATTTGAACCAGTACTTGGGCTAAAAGATATACCAAAAGCAAGCACTTTAACCTCCCAAAGTTACTTCAAGAAGGTTGGCATATTGCAACATGAGAAATAGCCTATTCAAGGTGAACTAAGTGCATCTAAAAAACAAGCAAAACAAAAAAAAATTAAGAAGACTACAACACAAAAAATTATTAATAATCTAGAAGAATATCAGCAATCAGTGAGACAATATATCAAGTTTACTAACTTTATGTCTGGACTCCAAATAACTGAGATAAGTAGAGAAGAAGATGACATTGAAGAACTATTACCTAGAGAGACATGTCGGCTTATCTCGGTGATGTCAGATGCCTCTCTATGAAGATCTTATTCTACTGATAGAGGGAATCAAATAGTTTAATTAAACACAACATGTATGGATAAACTCAAGAAATTTATCTCATCAAGAAGAAAAATTCTCAAAAGGGTAATCTTTGAAGCCTGTCTAGTGGCGAGACAAGCAGATGATAGCTTAGAAGAAGATCTATGCTTCCCTGATTGGGATGATTCAGAATCTTCAATTAAATCTCACATGGAATGTATAAAGTTGGGTAGCGATTTAAAAGCTTTAGGGATAAATGGTGATTGTGAAGGTGATACTTCTTCAGAAGAGTTTGAGTCAAATAGAGCAGCTCAAGTGCAACTAAGAAGTGGCAAGACATTGCAACTTCCACTAAGGAAAGGCCCACTAAATAAAGACAAAGATAAAAAATATTAAAGTCAATAAAAACATCATTCCTGAATAGCCTAGTAAGAAATCTGACATTAGTAAAAAAAATTAATTATAATATTCTATCACATTTGAGGAAGATCCTTGCACAATTGAGTGTATGAGGCCCTCTTGATGTCAAAGGATCTCCATGAGATCTTGATTTAGACTCTTAAGAATCCAAAGAAATATGAAGCATATTTTGCAGAACGATGTATGACTGAAGTTTTGCAATCTCAAGATCTTCCAATGATCACCTTTTCTAAAGAAGACCTCATGCTTGGGACATCAGAACACAATCGCCTGTTATATGTGTTTGCAGAGAGTAATGGTATTATAATCAATAGAATTATAATCGACTCGGGCTCATCGATCAATCTCATGAGTCTACGAGCATTAAGAGAATTATCTCTCAACATTCAACATCTCGGCCAAGATAAGCTAATGATCTATGGCTTTAATGAAAGGGATAGAAGACTCTCGAATCTTTTATGCTTCTACTTAGATTTGGTGAACTTTCTACGAATGCTAAGTTCCATGTGATAGACGCTTGCACCTCATTCAGAGCACTATTGGGTCATCCCTGGCTCCACGAGTATGGAATGATTCCGTCCACTTTGCATCAATGCATGAAGTATTTGAAGGATGGAAAAGAGCATAGGATCCCTGGTAATCTTCAACTGTTTATTATCCATGAGGCAAAGATATATGAAAATGCTAAAGATTTTCTTCAAAAGGATCCTAAGCCTCAACAGTCAACACCATCAACCTTAAAGACCACAAAGCAGTTGAATGAAGAGAAAGAAGATATGAAACAAAAAATGAAGAAAGAAGGTGATTTTGGTTCTTCCTAAAACATCTGAAATATCATCCAAGCTAAAGAGACCAGTTCCTCACCTGGGTAGTGATACGGAAGAAGAAGATAAAATTTCTATCAAGCCTAAGCAAACTTGTGAATTTTTTAGGAAGGGAAAGGAGAAAGTAGAATACTATGATTCAGATTATGAGTTTGAATCCACCTATTAAGGAGAGGCTCAATGTGCCTCTTTAATTAGGGTGGAAAATATATTTATATCAGAAGATTCACTTATGATCACACCAATTCCTTCTCAATACTTCAAAGAAATCACTCCACGTGAAGTCCACATTGCTGAGGAGTTGAAGGCCTTTTATGTACCTCCTTTGCCAGGTAGTGATAGACCTGGAGCCTCATTCTACAAGTTTGAAGAGTGTTATAATCAAGATTCTAATTATCTTATGCAATTTGATAAATCTAGTGATATAATTCCCAAAAGGATGTTGAAATACTATCCTCTAAAGATTCAAAGAATGATGCACAAATTGGTGGTTGATGTCGAAATGGACAAGTGGCGAGCTTACCTCTTTGATGCTCTTTGGAGTACAAAGAACCCACAAGCCTCATGAAAAAAGGATAACTACACCACTATAGGTCTTGGATACGTTCGGCATAAATACCGTCAAAGAAGAACCTATTATGTGGTACCAGAATAAGAGATTGAGACTAAGACTGAAAATGAAGATGAATTTTCTGAAGTTAATCTCACAAATGATGGGGAGGTAGAAGCCAAGCCCGCACCTGATGAACTTAAAGATGATGGACAGGTAGCTACCATGGATGAGTTGAAATAAATCAACTTGGAGCAGAAGATGATCACCAACCAACTTTCATCAGTGCTCTTCTACCTGATAAAAACATTAAAGAAATAAAAGCCCTGTTATATGAATTTAAAGACTATTTTGCCTGGACATATTCTGAAATGTCAGATTTATCCTCTGATGTGGCAGTTCACATATTAGTTATTAAGTCAGATGCAACACCCGTTAAACAAGCTCCTAGGCGAATGAGATTGGAAATTAAAGAATAGGTGGTTGTAGAAACTAAAAAGCTCATTGAAGCAAGCTTTATCCGAGAAGAGAAGTATGCAGACTGGATAGCCAACATTATACCAATGAGAAAAAAAATGGTCAAATATGTATCTGTATTGACTTTCGAGATCTAAATAAAGCATGCCCAAAAGATGACTTTTCACTTTCAATATCAGAATTACTAGTGGATAGTACTTCCAACTATGATATGTTCTCATTCATGGACGGATCATCGGGCTACAATCAAATCAAGATGGCTCTTAAAGATGAAAAGCACACATCATTCATAATTCAAATTAGTAAATATTGATATACAGTCATACTATTTAGATTGAAGAATGCTAGAGCTATATACCAGAGAGCTATGACTCATATTTTTAACGAGTTGATTCATCAAAAGATAGAATGCTATGTTAATGATCTCATCATTAAAAGTAAAGATTGCAAAGATCATCTTGAAGATCTAAGGATTCTATTCGAGAGAGTAAGAAAATATAATCTTAAGATGAATTCCCTCAAATGTGCATTTGGAGTCTTATCTAGAAAATTTCTTGGCTACATTGTACACCATGGAGGAATTGAGATTGATCCTGCAAAAATTAAGGCAATCGTTAACATGCCACCACTGAAAAGTATGCATCAGCTTCGTTCACTACAAGAAAAACTCGCATTTATTCCACTTTTATATCAAATCTATCAAGCAGATGCCAACCCTTTGCAAAATTAATGAAGAAGAATGATTCATTCAAATGGGATAAAGGGTGTCAAGAAGCCTTCGATAATATCAAGAAATAACTATTAAATTTACTAATCTTTGCAACACCAATTCTAGGAAAGCCTCTTATTTTGTATACAATTGCATTAGAAGAGTCTCTCAGTGCATTTTTAGCACAACATAATGAAGAAGGTAAGGAGAATGCTCTTTATTATATCAGTCAAAGATTAATAGGAGCATAAGTGAGATATTCTCTAATCGAGAAGCACTGCTTTGCATTAATCTTCACTGTCCAAAACCTTCATCATTATATATTGTCTCACAAAATAATGCTCATCTCAAAGATTGATCTGTTGAAGTTCTTGATGACAAAAATAACATTTATAGGTCGTTTGGCTAGATGGGCAGTTCTACTCTTGCAATTTGACATTACATATATCCCTCAAAAAGTAGTGAAGGGACAAGTTATGGCAGACTTTCTTGCTACACATCTTATCCTAGTAGACTCTCCACTTAATGATGATTTGCTTGATGAGCAAATCTTGCTCATCCATGAAAAAGAGAAGTTACAGATATGGGAGATGTATTTTGATGGAGCATCGTCAATCAAGCCTACTCAACCTCCAAATCTTCCAAAAGCAAGAGCTGGCATCGGCCTCATTTTTATAACATCAAAAGAATGAATAATGAGACACTCATATGGATTGACTGAACCTCAAATAAATAATGAATTTGAGTACAAAGCATTAGTAGCATGCCTTGAAGAAGTTATTGCTATCGGTATAAAGAATTTGCCAATTTTTGGAGATTCTCAATTGGTCATCAATCAAGTCTTGGGTGTTTATAAGATAAACAAGCTTGAGTTGGCCTATTATCACAAACGAGTGCTTGAGTTAATGAAACAAATTCCAAATGTCACATTGACTCAAGTCTCTCGATCACAGAATAGCAAGACAGATTCTTTGGCCAAACTGGCTAAAGAGATGGCGTGTATGAATGATGACTATGTGATGATCAATGTCTTTACTCGTCGAGTTTTACAACCTACAAATTCATACTCCCCATAAGAAGAGGGGTTGTTAAGTGTAAGCCAACAGGATGCAACTTCGATTCTTCCTCACACTCCATTACAAGAACAGAAGAAATCAACTCAAGAGAACTCCAAGTCTGAGGAGTTTTTAGAAATACAACAAGAAACTTTTATAGTAAAATTATCTGATAATTAGAGGTAACCATTCATTGACTACGTTAAAGAAGGGAAGTTACCTAGCGGTAAATCATTTGCCTCACAAATAAAGAAAAGAATAATGCACTATGCATACGTCAATGATATTCTATACCGTAGATCCTTCAAACAGATGTGGCTATGATCTTTGGGACTGGATGAAGCTAACAAAGTAATAACTAAAATTCATGAAGGGCTTTGTGGCGCCCATCAGTCAGGTCCCAATATGGCAATTAAAATCAAGAGAATGAGATATTATTGGCCATTGATAGTGAAAGATTATATCGATCATGCCAAAAGGTGCCATGAATGTCAGGTCCATGGTAACATCATTCGTCAACCTCCAAATCCGCAACATCCGACGGTAGCATCTTAGCCATTTGAATGTTGGGGAACATATGTAATTGGCCCGATCGATTTGCCATCATCAGCTGGACATCGATTCATTCTAGCAGCTACTGATTACTTCTCCAATTGGGCTGAAGCTGCTTCGTTCAAGGAAGTCACTGCTGATCAAGTCGTTGACTTCTTCACCAATAATGTTGTCTATAGATTCAGGGGTGTCACGACGAATCATTTTAGACAACAGCCCGGCTTTCAAGAGTGCAAAGATATACAAATTTAATGATCATCACAAAATTGATTGGCGGTACTCATCAATCTACAATCCAAGGGCTAATGGTTTAGATAAGGCTTTCAATAAAAAATTTTTGTGAAATTGCTCAAGAAGATTCTCACGAAAAATAAAAGAAAGCGCACACTAAAATGATAGAAGCACTCTAGGCATATAGAATAATAGACAAAACACCAACCAAGGCCACTTCTTATGCTCTAACATTTGGAGTTGAAGCTATTATGCCATTAGAAGTTGAGCTACCATCACTTCGAGTAACTGTCCAATTCAATCTTACTCAAGATGAGAACTCTCGCCTGCAAAAGGAAGAGTTGGATGCACTTGATGGAGTTAGACTCCAAGATCAACAAAGTTTAGAAATTTATAAAACAAGGATGTCCAAAACATTCAATAGTTCAGTACGTCCTCAAACATTCCAAAAAGGTGAATTGGTTCTGATGTTGAGAAAGTCAATCATCCCTCATCGCAAGATCAATGATAAATTTTAAGCTAACTGAGAATGTCCTTACGTCATAGAGAAGGTGTATAAAGGAGGAGCCTACCAACTTATTGACATGAATGGTCAATGACCGATGCCACCAATCAGCGGTCGATATCTAAAAAAATTATCCCAACTGATTGTGGATAAGTATATAAATACTTAACTAAATATTGCACTAGTAAGGCTTTCATGCTAAATACACATGTAATGTCACTTGAAGATTCTCTCATAAAATGAAATTATATTTTCAAGTTACTGCGAAAGCCCCCTGTTAGACAAGGGGTATTTTTATATATTTAGCTAAGTTGACATCGTGCTTCAAGCCAAGATCCTCAGATAAATGTATAATATAATCAAAATGAGCTACGTTTATTTATATTAAAAAAATTCAAACTATGTAATATATTTCTGAACTAATATGCAATCTCCCTATTAGACAGAAAGCATTTTTATATGTTTATTTGAGTTGATATTGTGCTTTAAGCCGAGATCCTTAGATAAATACATATTATGATTAAAAAATATATCATGTCTATCTTGTAATAAAGAAAATAAAACTTTGTAATATATTTTTTTTAAACTCATCTACAATCCCCTTGTTAGACAATGGGCATTTTTTTATGATCAAAGTTATTCAATCACCTCCTGTGAAACAAGAGGTCTTCTTGTATATATATTTGGCTTGACATCGAGCTTTATACCGAGATCCCTGAATATATCTATAATTATTATTATTAAAGTTACAGGTTCTTGCAAGGACAAGAAGAATCCACTTCCATGCACGAAAATATAGCCTTAAATATCAAAATTTTGTCCCTCAAAATTGTCAAAACTCTGAAGACTGAGTAAGAAGGACTCCTAGTTTTGGAAGGTTCGACCAATTAAGGTGGAAAAATATTAATCTCTACATACTCAAGTCTAAGACTCAAACAGGTGCTAAAGGTCAAATTTAATAAGTCCAAATATGATCGAGTCGCTGACGCTCTCCTCACTCACCAAGCCATAAGAAAATGTTGCAGTGAAAGAGCCCCCATTTGCCAATCTGATGACAAATCTACCAATCTACCAAAACCTAAGTCGATGACTCAAGCAGGTTCTAAAGGTCAGACTCAATAAGCCTAAATATGGTCGAGTTGTTGAGGCTCTCCTCACTCAACAAATCCTAAGAAAAAGGCCTTAGTGATTGAGCCCTTGCTCGTTAGTCCGATGATGATGGCTATCCAATCTCAAAGCATATCCAACTTGGCAATTATAACCAACATAAACCTAGGAAATATTTTCAACTAATCAATGGATTATAATAGAATATGAGGAAACAACCCTCAAATCAACATTTATGCTACCAGTAAACCAGTACACCAATCTCTATTTAAAAGGTCTGATCAAGCACAAGGCATAGACCAAAAAAACTTCTTCAACAAGTCTAATAAAGCAACAACCAGAGGACTGAAGAATTCATCCCGTAGTTCATATGAAGCCCATGGTTGAGCTAAAGGGATATTGCAATTATTTAGTCTATTAAAGCAGTGTTGGGTGATACTTACGGTGCATAAGCATTAGTTAAGGCAGACCATAATTCTTATCTAAGTCCACAAAAGCAGAAGGTGAGTTTACATTACTCGACAAGTCCGTGAGTTAATTTGGGATAATTCTTCACCAAGTCCGTTAAGCATGAAACTAGGACCGAAGGGAAACTCAAATCTACAATGATACCAAGAAAAAGGCCTTCACTAAGTCTTTCGAAGTAGAAAGTAAATGATAGAAGGCACTTTTCTTAACCTAATGAGTCAAGATAGACAAATCAGGTCGATATCTCCATCAAGTCTATCAAGCATAAATTATCATGCAGATGATAACCTTCATTAATCTACACAAGCTATTGCGACCAAGTTAAAGAGATTCAAATCTCACGGCTAAGAAGGTTAAATCCATTTTCGCGAACGAGTAACCACCAAGCTTCAATCAAATTCGTGAAACTGAAATTCAACATCATCAATAAATTTGGTCAACCAATTTGCAACAAATATGATCTGCTTTATGGGTATGAATTATGATGGTTATGAATGAAGTACCACTCAAATCAAGCCAAAGACACTTCGACCGTCGACATTGCTTAACTAATGTGCATTCGTGAAACGGATTACTTCGGCATATTCGGAACGTTGAAAATATCCAAAATAAACATTCATATTACATAAATCAATACAAACATGAATACACAATTACCTAGGTGAACAATGCAGCGACGCACAAATTCAGATGCATAAGAGGAGATCAATTTTACAAAAAAAAATTAGAATAAAATTATATATATATAAAAATTATATCAAATGAGTTGAATTATATCAAATTAACATTAAAATTAACTAGTTAGTTATTTAATATAAATATTAATATTATATAATCTTGTATATATCTATTTGAAATCAAAATAGTAATTATTGTTAAATCATTATAATTTATTCAAATTAATTAGATTAGATTAAATTAATAATAAGTAAATTAATTTAAAGTCAACAACTAAATTCTGGTCTAAACAATTATATAATTTGATAAATTAAAATTATTATCATTGTATTAAGCTATTTTTTTGTATTGAAATTCATTTGCATTATATTTTTATATAAAAATTTGTATTATAAATTAGCTGAATTTTTTTATAAAAAAAAACTTGAAACATCGGATGCCCCAAAATCTCGCAAAATTCGGAATCCTCCGTACCATCGTCACCACCTCGTACACTGTTCACGCCGTTTGTGCCGCTCCGTCACATCACTTCCTCATCGAAACAAAAAGGGCATTTTTTTAAATAAGTATCGTTATAAAGTTAATTAGGGAATTAAGTATCATTAAAAAAATTTAGAAATAGGTATAGTCACTCACTAAGTGGATAACTAGGTAGCCACATCAACTCCGACGTGATAGGGAAGGTAATCCGGGTGTAACAGTGTTTAGTTGCCTAATTAGTTTTTGTATTGAAATTCATTTGCATTATATTTTTATATAAAAATTTGTATTATAAATTAGCTGAATTTTTTTATAAAAAAAAACTTGAAACATCGGATGCCCCAAAATCTCAAGAAAATTGAATCCTCCGGTACCATCGCCACCACCTATTACGCTCACGCCGCTTGTGCAGTCACATCACTTCCTCATCAAACAAAAGGGCATTTTTTTAAATAAGTATCGTTATAAAGTTAATTAGGGAATTAAGTATCATTAAAAAAATTTAGAAATAGGTATAGTCACTCACTAAGTGGATAACTAGGTAGCCACATCAACTCCGACGTGATAGGGAAGGTAATCCGGGTGTAACAGTGTTTAGTTGCCTAATTAGTTGGCGACTAGATCTGTAACATCTCAGGATAGTTGCCCAGTAACTGAGCGACTGGCCTGTAGAATCTGCAGGGTAGTCGCCCACTAAGTGGGGGACTAGCCTGCAAGGAAATTTTTTTTTTGACATGCGATTGGCTATTACATCAAGGATTGGCTTTAATCTCTTATGTTTTTGCTTTAGGTTTGGATGTTCCATTTGTGAGCTTTAAGCTCTTATCGTCAATTACGGAGGTCAACCTTAGAGTCTGCAGGTTTTCATTTAAGTAGATCTAAACCTAAGAATATGTATGATTCATTACAAAAATGAATATAAGTTCTCCAAGTCATTACAAAAAGTGAGTACAAGTATTTACATAAATGGTTGATCCAAAAAAAAAAAAAAAGATAAGAACAAATGTAGTACAAACGTAGAAATAGACTGTCCTAAACAGCTAACGCCTCCATCATCTGCATAGAATTGCACCACTCTCAGGTGTGTATTGGTCAGTTGCACGTGATGAACGAGCATGCAGCTGTAGGATAGTCCTGTGACGGGAAGATAGGTGGCTATGACTCATACATAGGCTGGTATGTAGAAGGACATGGATCAACATATGTAGATGGACCTGGATCAGTATATATAGATGGTCCGACACCCCAGTCATATTGTGGGACATCCTTTGTAGGCTCTGATTTGTAATGTGGGTCTCCGATATGTACACGCAATCGCAAGTCTCTGCATAACACCTCGTACCTATCTACGGCTCCCTGTAGCTCATGCTCATCTACACAGCCAAAGTATGGCTGGAAGATGTCCTGAGTCGCCAAGATGTGCTCCGACTGCATGAAAAAATAGTGTGTAAAATTAACCTCAAGTAATATATTGAATTCAATAGAATATTTATGTTAACTCTTACATATATGCGCTCTACGGATGCTTTGGGATAGTAAGTGGTCGAGGATCACGAAGTAGAGAGAAGCACAAGATCAACCAAAGACATGTACCGATTGATAGCCGCTTTTATCCTCATCTTCATCCAAGCCCCGACAGGTACTCCCTCTACCTCTCCTAAGCAAATGACACGTGGTAATCAACTCATTCAACATCCGCTTTGCCTCGACCATCGACCCTTTTGAAACTAGGGTCAACTGGTGCCACATCTACTCTGGGTATGAGTCCAAACTGTCGCAGCACTCGATCAGGTAAATGTCACTCCACCCTCTTTCAGCTGATCAGCGAGACTCATGCCAACCATATATCAGAGCCTGCTACGCATGTACATGACAGATGTAGCGTGATCTGCTCACTGTACGGCTCCCAAATCACCTGCACATATTAAAAATTATGTTAAATTAGAATATGCATTATAAAAATTTGAATTGAAATGTACTCTGCAAGTCCAACTTGTGTATGTAGCAAGCCATCCAGCTCATTTCTATACAACACAACGTTCGCCATTGGCATGTGGCGAACATATCTCTCGTTCCACCTATGTGCCGAATACATTTTAAATAAACATATACGCTAAAATTTTGAAAGTACTGAAAGTAAAATATACCTCAAACTAATGTTGAGACCGTCAAGATCAGTCGAATATGGCACATGTAGGGTCGGCCTTCCCACATGAATATGCTCCCAAGACCATATATGTAGGAGGTATAGGCAGCCAGCCATGTTGGCCCTACTGCGCCAAGTAGACTCCTAGAGCTCTCTATAGAGGTGGGCCAGAACTACTCCTCCTACAGACAGCGTACTAAATGAATCTAAGTCCTCTAGAAGTGAAAGATACTGCAAGTGGACCTCAGAACCTAATGTATCCCAAGAAAACACCCAATAAGAAATGAATGCAGCGCAGTGTCTAAAGTACTCCTCAGTGCTCAGATGCGCATATGACTCTCTGTAAAAAGCCCACCTAAACCACCTCAATGGCATGCATGCCTGCTCCTATGCCTGACCCATCATGAAGGTCGATCTGATGTGTGGACTGATCGGGTCATGGTACACCACATCTGGTATAGGGTGTCATCCCAACAACTCGTCATAGTAATCAGGCCAGCTAGCCCATCTCTTCCCCTCACCGATCACAATAGGGCCAATAACAGGCGACCCATCAATACGTAATCCCAGGATCTTCGCCACATCATGGAGAATTACTGTCATCTCACCAACACCTAGGTGAAAGATATTGGTCTATGGAGACCATCTCTCAACCATGGCAGTAAGCAGATGATGATCCAGGCGGATGAAACGAAGCTACCTAACACACTGTAGGCCTGCTGCCTCTAGGCCACTGATGAATCTTTTGCAAGTGATGGGCCACTCCTTCATCATAAGCAAGTGCGAAGCAGCCTCTAGAATAGTGCTCTGCAAAAAATAACATGATCGATCAGTCGTTAGCCAAAATGAATATTATGCAGATGTAACATAGAAATAAAAATTAAATATTACTTACAGTATCAAGGTGAGCGGCTCTATGTTGTCCACGTAGGGAGGCTATGCTAGGGTGGACCTCAGTAGGTGGCTGCTCCAACTATGGGGTGTCCTCCCTAGCATGTCACCGGTGATAACGTCTAACTGGTGGGCGATGTTCTACGGCCATTGTACTTATTAAAGAAAATAAATGCAGGAGTCAGTGTTAGACAGTTCTAAATAATAAAAGGGAAAACTGTAGCATAAAGTAAGTCAAAAAAGTACTGCAACCAACATGGAAAGTCTAAATAACATGCACTAAACATATACATTGTATGCTAATGTATCTTCGACATACCTTCTACTATTAATATTATGTGGACACGATGACCTGTAGTGGCCAACTGTCTTGCATAGACTACAGGTTCTAGTACTACTAGCTTTCTTTTCATCCATTGTATTTCTAAACCTACTAGTATGAGGTCTACCTGACCTTCTACAAAAATTGGGTGGTTGTAATGCTACTAATCCATGCTCTGCACTGAAAGATGGTCAATCATAATGGTCAAGCAAAGTGTGAAACTCATTTGAGTACGTGAGCTTATACAAATGCAGTGTATAGTACTGTGATACACACGTTAGGTGGTTTAATCTTTTAAATTCAAGTGCATTAACAACATATGGGCATGGCCAATCATATATGACTATTTTATTACAACTACAGTTACACTAGTCATTATCAAGCAAATCAACTCTAGATGATCGGCTTGACCTATCAAACACCTGCATCTCCTGGGGGTTGATGTTCACCAGTTCGGGGAAATGTCTGGCTTCCCTCTCAGTATGCTATAACATTGTCAATACCCTTTGGGTGAAAATAGATAAGTTGGCCTCCTATTGCTGAGTTGCAAAGGCAAGTATTTTCATGAACAATGTGACTAAATTATAATAAATAACAGTAATTAGAACCTGAATTGGCAAACCATGAGAACATTTTAGAAGACCATTGAAACATTCAGATGCATTAGTCATCATTATACCGTAACATATCTCACCATCATGTACAAGTGACCATTTATCAGGGTCGCATTCCACAAGCCATTTGTGAGCTTCTTCTTTCACATTTTTAATATCTGACATGAAACGATTAAACTCACAAATATCGTCGGTGTTTTCTATCATATACATCTTCTGGCATAGAAATTTAATATCACCAATCTCTAATCTACGTATCACCTTTTTAAAATTTTCACAAAGATGGTGCAAGCAGTGTCTATGCATAGCCCATGGATAAACTTCCCTACAACCACATAACAAACCATCATGTTTATCAGATATGATGCACAAATCATGTCTGGAAGACACTACAGCATATCATGTAAACACATTAAGAACCACAACCAAGAATCAGTCAACTCAGACTCTATAACAGCAAAAGCAAGAGGAACCAAACCATTATTTCCATCTATTCCAACAACAGTTAATAAAGTACCATAGTAGTTGTCTAACAAAAATGTGTCATCTAAGCTGAGCACTAGGCGGTAGCTACCCCAGCCCATAATGGAAGGACCAAATGCCCAAAAAAAGTCTTTGGAAGCGTTGTTAGATCAATTTCAGATCGTACTGTAAAGTAGTACAAACTACTTCCATGTAAAGGCTAAGAGTCCTATAAGACTCTTCCCAACTGCTAAATATTATTTTTATTACTTTATGCCTAGAAAACTTTGACATTAAACTTTAACTCCATTCTACCTATAATCTCCCTAGGCTTCAGATCAATTTGATGTCTGATCATATATATATAATGAAATAAGTTATGAATTTGGAACTGCACTGCCGATGACCACCTGCGCTAACAGAATTGATACATCTATGGTGTTCTCCAATTCTAGATATTCTCCAAGCACCCCCTAAGTGTCTGTTATTGTTACAATGCAAACGTCAATTACATGGTCTGATAGGACTATCATAATGTACACATGTAACCGTATAATTCTTTTGGTTAGAGGTAACTATTTAGAATTAAACATTATTCACTATACACCATCTAATAATAGCAAACTGAAGAACCGCTTACTTGTAAAACACATTTCTTCGACAAGGTCACTTGGGATTTCAATATCGTCTGTTAGGACATTTTCATCAGATGGACCATCAAAGTAAATATCATTGTCCCACTCTCTCGTAGTTTGACACATCCGTACAAACTCATTTGAAGACAACATCTGACTTTCACTATCAATATTCTAGAGTGAATGATTTTTTAAAAGAGCATGACTGGCTACATTACCAGACACAATAGCTTCTAACCCAAGTGAATAATCATCATCATTGATATCTTGCTCAGACACAGTACTTGAACCACTGACCATAGTCTGATACTCTTTATCGTCTGCAGCACTCTGAGGCACATACGGTTCCTCTGAACGATAAATAACATCATCGCTACCACAAAACTCATGAGTAGGATGGAAAACTTTGATATTAAATATTACAAGTATAAATAGGGAAAGGTTAACAAGGTATTATCTGAGAATCAATTCATCAAAGTTACGTTGTGTTGCCATAGGTGCATGTGCGATGAAATCATTTGTATGCATCATTGGTATATCTACTGACCTTATTATCGGATCAGCTGATGTGGATGCAACATTAGCATCCTCTACTTCCACATATAACACTAATATCTGACAGGAAGCTTCGTCCAATGTAACATCACAAACTTCATCGTCAGATATAACAGACGCTATAAATCTATTATCCACCGGATAATAACATGTAAGACTTACAAAGTGACGATCTGAATCAATGTTTAATGACATCATAATTTGCTATTTCAATTCCAGTAAGGTGTTGTGTTGCAGAACCTTAACTAGATGATTTCAACCTCCCACATAACTTGGAGTGAACTGCTCATCGATACTTAGTTCACCTCCATAGAAAATGATCAGCAAAATAAACTCTCTACTCATTCCTCAAATAACTGGAGAATAATCAATCATATCAATATTTTCTAAATCTAAAAAAAAATTGCGCATCCAAATTTATTTGTAGAACAAACTACATAAATCATAAAAAATTTAAATCAAACGACACGTTATACAAACGCCGCCATCTAAGGTGACTATCTTTACAAGTAATGGGGCTCTAAGCTTATAGGCCAACTGCAACAACTCAAACCCAACTCATACCATTCAAAAATATGTCGTATTCACTTATAATAGTACACTCGACATATTATCACCTAAAATTATAAATCAATTTCCTGAACCGCAATGCTAACACAAACTTACAAATCAAATCCAATCACAACATTCTAATCATTCAGCTCTAAGCCCTAGAACACATAATCTACTAATTTATAAATGAGAAAAAATAGGGATTTTTTGTGTGCTTACGAAGAACGATAGGAATGTGTGCAAAAAACTATAGAATCCGCGGCAGGAAACTTCCCCGATTGGAATGGAGCTGCCAGAATTGTCGTCGGAAGCTAATGTTGGGTTCCAATTGCTGTTAGATGGAGAGGGAAGTTGTCAAACACCGTGGACGCGGCTGTGGAAAAATAAAATAAGCTAGTTTTGGCTAGAAGGGAAAGATGGAACAATGCCGGTAGTTGGAACAATATCGGCGGTTGGAGCAATGCTGACGGCTACCGGGAAGCTTGGGGACGAAGATGAGCATGTTCGGAAGGGGAAAAATGGTGGGCGGCTCGCGTGGAGGCGTCAAAGGTGTGGCACGGGGCGGATCAAATGGATTAGAGGGAAAGAATAGGGTCGATCGGTCAATCGACCCGATTTTTTTAACCCTCGACTAGTCGTTCACTAAGTAGGAAACTGGCTTCACGTTAACATGACAACTTGCAAGCTACTTCAGTGTTAACGTGGCTACTTAGTCGCCCTGGATGACTATACCTATTTTTAAATTTTTTTTAATCATACTTAATTCTCTAATTAAGTTTATAATGATACTTATTTTAAAAAAATTCCCAACAAAAAATATGGAGAGGCTTAAACAACTAGAGAACAACTTCCTGTATTCTAGCTGGTGCATGCATCTTAGAACCCAAAACAACCTGAGTCAAGATCCTCCTTGCATCGCTTTAACCTTTCAAGACAGTAATTCCTCTCTAAGTCCTCCACCACCTCTTCAACTCAGAACCGCCATTCTTCCATCTCATCCGCCCCTACACGTAACAACTCTCCATGCATTATCTCAAGCCCACCTCCCTTTCTCTTCGAACCGACCTCATCGGCCTTTAGCAAACCTTCATTCTCTACTCATTAGCTATCCCGCTATTCGCTCCACCCTCTGAATAACCAAAACTCTCCATTAACCTTCCCATCCTGCTTTCTGAACCCAAACCAAAGCCATTTTTTTCTTCTTCCTCTCTCCCTCTCTCTCCATCTCTCCAGCTTACAGAGAAAGTAGTTTTTATTTATTTATTCATTATCTTATTTTATTTCCTTTTTTTTTTGTTACTTCAATGTACTTGTTTCCTCCCTCAACTCTAGCTATCACTATATCTTTGTAACTTAAAGGAGTGATGTTCTCCATTGGTTCTGATAAAACTTCTAGGCTGGATGGTTTTACATCTCAATTCTTCAAAGATACTTGGGAGATTACTGGGCATTCTTTAGTGGCTGCCACCCAACACTTCTTCTCCACTGCAACTCTTCCTCACAGGGTTAAACACACTGCTATCACACTCATCCCCAAAAAAGGTCATGCTGAGTCTATCACTGATTATAGGCCTCTATCGCTTTGTAACTTTCTTTATAAGGTCATCACCAAATTACTTGCCAACAGGCTCCAATTAATCCTACCACATATTATTCATCCTGCTCAAGCAGCTTTCTTAAAAGGGAGGGACATAGCTAATAATGTGATTATGGTAAATGAAGTTCTGCATGATTTTAACCATTAAAATAGCCCAAGGAGTTTTTGTGCTAAGATAGACCTAATGAAAGCTTTTGACAATGTAAATCTGCAATATCTCTTACACAGATTAAGAGTCCTCAATTTCCCACAAATCTTTATTAAGTGGATTGAAGCCTGTGTGGTTCAGGTTCCTTTCTCTATTGTTCTTAACAGGGAACTATCTGGATACTTCTTCTCTTCTACTAGTTTGAGGCAAGGCTGGCCTCTATTCCTTTACTTATTCACTATCATTATGGATGCTTTTTCTAGGCTATTGGATTCTCTCATTGCTTCAGCAAGCTTTTCTCCTATAAGGAAAAAATCTGGAACTTTATCTCACCTAATTTATGCGGATGATCTCCTTGTCTTTGGCATGGCAAGCTATTTTAATATTACTTGCCTTTCTTACGTGCTTTCTATTTTCCATCAGGAAACGAACCTCTCTTCCAACTGCACTAAATCTACTATTTGCTTCTCTAAAGCGGTGGAGCCTCTTCTAAAGTCTGACTTGAGCTCGGCTCTAGGTTATAAACTAGCTGACTTGCCTTGGAATTATTTAGGCCTTTCCATTTATTCATCCAAGCTGAAATCGATTGATTGCTCTACAATTTATGACAAAATACAGAATTGGCTATCGGGTTGGAAACGTTCCTTACTCTCTTTTGCAGGAAGATTACAATTAATCAGATTTACTTGTTGGAGCTACCTTGTATACTGGTTTAGATCTATATATATCCCGAAGAGAGTTAAAAAAACTATTAAGAGTTTAATATCCTCATTTCTCTATAACAATGGGCCTGAAAGGAAATTCCACACAATCTCTTGGGTAAACACTGTTAAACCTACTGAATTTGATGGTCTGGGCATACCTAGCATTAAATATCTAAATCTGATGTGCAAAGCTAAAATTATATGGAGATTGTACAATTCCAAATCTCTTCTTGCATCTTTTTTCAATGGGAAACAATTCCTCCTTTAGGGAAAATCACCATATACCTCCACGGCTCTATGTAAAGAGCTTAAGTCTACGGCTGTACGATGCAGACGATGTCTTAAGTTTCAGGTGCTAAGTGATAGTAGACTATCTTTCTTTTTTTATCCATGGCTAACTGGTGTGTCTCTTATTGAAAAATTTGGACCTGCGATTTTTAATTTGTTTAACTGCTCTATAAATATGCTAACTTGTGATGTCATTACAGATAATACTTGGAACCTACTTGTTAATGTTCATACTCCACAAGAATGTATTACTCTGATTCATAATATGCCCATTTTAAAAAACTCGGTTAGCTGTTTATGGTTGGATAAAGACTGGTTTAGCCACAAAGCAACTCACATCTACATCTTCCAAGATCACATCAAACCAAATTGGACTAAATTTATTTGGTTCAAAGGTTACTCTATAAAATATGCTACTTTTACTTGGAGAATCCTTATGGAAGGCTTGAAAACTAAAGACTTATTAATTAAGAGAAGTATGTCGGTTAACCCTTTATGCATCTTGTGCGACAATTTCAATGAGAACCACCATCATCTCTTTTTTGAATGTTCATATGCAATGGAAGTCCTTAAAGCCTCCATACTGAAGGGTATTTTTTTTCACATGGGTTGCTCATTAATGCAACTGCTTTTTTATGCTGAGCAGTTAACTTGCAAGGTGACAAAAAAATTCTATTTGTTCTCTATATCCATTACTGCACATTATATTTGGATGGAAAGGAATCAACGCATTTTCAATAATATATCTCGAGGCTAGAACGATTACTAGGAATATCTGCTATGATATCAAACAAAAAAGTCTTAAATGGAAACACAATAGAGCTGTGCCTGAGGATATACAACAACTATACTACAATTAACATATCCTTTCTTTCTTTTCTCTGGTTTGTTTTGATACTGCTGACCAAGCTAATACATTATTTCTGTTTGTTTTTTTTGGGAGACCGAGATCACTGCCGCTTCAATTGGGAAATATCTATTTGTTTTGGAGCAATTATGAATCCAAAGATCTTTTAAACGCCAATGACCCTGTGTTGGATATGTATTCTTATTTGTTTTTGTTCCTTATGGGGCTTCTTATTTAGCTAGACATTGGTCGCCCTGGATGGAGCCGTATGTGGCTTAACTGGTTTCCAATGCATCTGGAGCTTGTCATTACACTTTTCTACAAGATCTCCTCTCTTGTTGCTACTATTGTGGTATCTCATGGGCTGCTCATTTTATTTCATGTTTTTGGTTGCCTTGGTTGGAGCCTACATTGGTTCAATTGGTTTTCTTTGAGCATGGAAAGGGCTTTATTCAAACTGCATGATAAACTCTATTGCTGCTTTTGTGCTGTATCCCCTGGCAAACTTATTTTGCGCAGGTCATTGGCTGACCTGGACGAAGCCTAATTGATAGTTGGTGTTTCTGGCTGAACTTTCTGAGCTCTTTATTTTTTTGTGTTCTTGCTTTTCTTTACTTTTGCTAAACTGTGTTTATCCTTTTTGACAGTTGATTACAGGATTTGTATACGATTTATGGTGTTTGTGTGCTTTACTAACCCATTTTCTGTATATGTAACACAAATTGATAAATGAAATCTGGGCGAGGCCCTCATTTATTCAAAAAAAAAACTCTCCCACTTGGCCCCAACACCCCAAGAAGCCTCTTCCCACCAGCAAAACTCGCAACCAATCCAGTGTCGGCCCTTTTTCTTATTTCTTTTCACTCTACTTTATTCGTCTTCTCTGTTTCAGCTACTAGCTAGTTCTTCTCCGCCATATGCTTTCATTTGCCAAACTAACACTACTCTCTCTCTCTCTCTCTCTCTCTCTCTCTCTCTCTTGGCAACTTACAGAGAGCAAAAAAGATATTTTTTTAATATTTTATTATTTTATTCTCTCTTCCTTCTCTATCTCTCTTTCTCCCAAAATAGAAAAATAAAAATAAAAATTGAAACAGGGAAAAAGCTATTATATTATATATATTATATATACTTGTTTGAAGGTTTCATCATCAATTTCACCGCTCTCTCTCACAAAATATAATGTGCCATGATAAATTATAAATATTATAAAATTTAAGTACTCGTACACGCCTCTCTTGGCATGGCAGGAAAAATGTGCTCTTTTGTGCAGGTGAAATATCTTATAGTCACATTTCTTAGCACGGTAGGATGGTGCTCCTGACCGTGGTACTCGCACCACCCATACATGCCTTTCTTGTTATGGTGGGCAGGCCCAGTGTTCTCGTTCTACTTCCCACCAGGGGAGGTGACGCCGGGATGCTTCCGGAGTAATGCCAAAAAATACACTTGCAGGAGACTTATGTTGTAAAATTTAAGTATTCGTACACGCTTCCCTTAGTGTGGGAGGGAAAATATGTTATTTTGTGCAGGTGAAAGATCCTATATGCGCCTTTCTTTGCACGATAGGATGGCGCTCCTGACCGTGGTGCTCGCACCACCCATACGCACATTTCTTGGTGTGGTGGGTAGGCCCAATGTTCTCGTGCGACTCCCCACCTGGAGAGGTGACACCGGAATGCTACCTAAGTAATGCCAAAAAATATACTTGCAGGAGACTTATGTTATAAAATTTAAGTACTCGTACACGCTTCTCTTATCGTGGCAGGAAAAATATATATTTTTGTGCAGGTTTAAGATCCTATACGTGCCTTTCTTGGCGTGGTAGGATGACGCTCCTAACCGTGGTGCTTGCACCACCCATATACACATTTCTTGGCGTGGGTAGGCCTAGTGTTCTCGTGCGACTCCCTGCATAGAGAGGTGATGCTAGAATGCTACCAGAGTAATGTCAAAATTGACAAGCTTCATGGGACTTGAACAAGGTGAAATGAAATGATTAATGAACATAAGTTCAAAATTAAATAAAAGCTAAAAATATGAAAGTGCAAAGTCCCAAAATTAAAATTAATTTGCAAAGAAATCAAATTTGGAATGATATTTATAAAGGATTTAATGACGCATCATAAACTTGAAAATGATTTATTTAATGGATATTAGATCACTACATTTTATGTGAGAGAGAAATAAAGTGATCTTAATTAAGCACAATCGAGTTTAAAGAGATCGCATAGAGCTTGATAGCTCACTTAAGAGCAAAAACATAATTGAATTGATAATTTGCCAATAAACACAAGCTAGACTTCCTAATGGGCAATTAATGATGTCACTGTTCACATTGAGCAATCAAAGATGATCAAATGGATTGCTTGAGATTTGTGATAAACTTGAAAGCTCCTCGATAAATGTCCCTAATCCAAAATATATGAGCATGTGTGCATCTTAAGCCAAACCTGTGCTCAAAATTATTACATTAGAAGTTTGTCAATGATCTAAAATGAAATATTTTCTGCATGTCATAAGAAATATTTACATCTGAAATCCTCATATTGAAATATGTTCATATGATACAAAATTTTAAGTGATTGAGTTGCACATGCATATTGAGAGGTAGTCTAATACTCAAATTATTGCATCAATATGCATGCAAATAATCTAGAGTTGGAAGTCAATTGAATGCATATTTTGAAACAGTTATGGACTCCTAATCGCAGCATCGTGTTTTGTGCAAATAATGAGATGACTATTATATATGCATATTTTATGAGAAATTAATTCAAATATAATACTTGAAAAAGAGTTCAATTTTCTCTTGATTAATTTACATGTTTTATAAGAAGTCTCTAAAACTAAGCTTCAAATACCTCTATAAGCATGTACATCTTCTAAATTAAACAAGATTTGATGAAATTGAAAATAAAACTGATTGGGCCATTTTATCTATATGGTGAAGTCGTAAGTCACACTTAATCAATCTAATCCTCCTTGCAAAATAGGAGTTGACAAGATTGATTCTAGATCAAATGTTCAATCATTAAGAGAGATTCTATTTTAAACTTGCATACGACCATCTTGATAGAAGAATTTCTTATTTAAAAGCTTAAGCTCTCTAATTTGATATGAAAAATATAATTACAAACTTTAGTTGTAGACCTGATCCTCTACTAACAAAAGAGTAGAGTTGACAAGGTCTATCCTGATGATGGCTGTGTTGAATGAAGATTTCAACCGGAGGGGATTACTATTATTCAAAATTTTTAAATTATTATATCTAAAATTCAAATTTATAAATTCAAGTTGTAGACCCGATCCTCTGCTAACAAAAGAGCAGAGTTGACAAGGTTTATCCCGATGATGGTTATGTTGAATAGAGATTTCAACTGAAGAGGATTACTATTATTCAGATTTTTTAAATTATTATATCTTAAATTCAAATTTATAAATGCAAGTTGTAGACCTGATCCTCTGCTAACAAAAGAGTAGAGTTGACAAGGTCTACCCCGATGATGTATGTGTTGAATGGATATTTCAATCGGAGGGGATATCATCATCAAAATGCATTTGCAATTTCAGATCAATTTAATTTGAATCTTTTAAACCAAGTATTAATTTAAAGGAAAAATTCTAATATGTTATTGAGCTATAAATGACTAACTGAAAATCATCAACTTAAAAACTTAAAGCAAAACTCAATCTATCCACCTTCTGTAATTATTTGTCAGAGGTGATAAATTAAGAAAACTCTAGCTCACAAAGGAGCCAATGTCAAGTCAAGTGTATTCCTATACTCACTCTCAATCAATCTCATGTCAGTAAGGACGTGGCTCGTGTCCTTTGACTGCGTGATTTGGTCATTAAGCTCCATATATGATGCAATTACGACTAGAGTCCTTTGATCAGATGGCTGTCGCCAAATGACACTATTATATTAAGGTCACGATTGTAGCCTGTATGCTCTTCAATGGCTTTGTATCTTGAGTTGTGAACTATATGATATACTTAATAGAGAAAAAAGCTCTCTATTAGCTAAGATAGATTTAAACTTGTCTCCTTAGACAAACACCATCCCATGTCTACAAGGATTTCTTGGGCGGAGCAACCCATGGCTGCTGACAGGAATCCCTCTATCAGGTTGGGTCAACTACCTCCTCTGACTAAATAGACTAGGGATCGCAACAACCCGAGATGATGGAACCATGGGATCTAGATCAGATGTGTCATTGTTCCCCCAACCATCTGCTTTAAATTAAAATAATGAATTTCATAAATCTCAAATTTTAAACTCCGCATGCTGCTACTATACGCTACACATCAAGCAACCTAACAACTAGGCTTAATTGAAAGTTCTCTCTTAGCGTTGAGAGGGGTAATTAACTATAGGTGTTTGTGTCTATAGGAAACTTGGAACCAGATCTAAAGTCCTCACAAAATGAGGGTGAAATCTTTGGATAATGTCTTATCTACTATTCCATCTGCCTTCTGAAAATTGAACTGACATATAATCTACTCTCTTAATTGAAAGGTCGATGGTGAATTTTTGGAGCCCACACTCTTATCTTTAAGCAAAAGCTGAACTATTGTATTGGTGACAGATCTACCTTTTCCTTATAACTATGTCCCTTAGTGTGAAGGTAAATGAGAAAATCCATTCTAGAAATCGTGGAAGCCTAGCCACTTGTCAATTTTCAATAAGCAAAAAAAAGCTTCTTTTGACACTATCTTGCTTGAGGGCATTTGTGTTTTACAGTCAATCTCAATTTTGGCTAATCTTGAATATTTCAATGACTTTATAAGTTGGAATGAATTTACCTGTTTACAAATGAATTTACCACAGAAATGAAATCCTTGATACTAAAAAAAAATGAAATCAAAAAAATTTTAAAAATCATAACTATCATTCTTATAGATCCAATGGAAACTAAAAGAAGTATTCTCAAATAGGATAGAAAACCCTTTTTAGTTCTTTAGAAGACCTTGTCGGATGTGATTTCGTCCCCAAATGTAGCATTCACCCACCTCGCAGAAGCATGTAAGTTCTATGGAGTCTTCATAATATGAGATAGGGCAATTCACATTACCTGGGAAGAGAATAGAGCACTTCACTCGCCCTTTGTATCTAATAGGGCACTTCAATCGATCTCGCCGGAGGAGAATAGGGACTTCACTATGACTCGTTGAAGAACATAAGATCCAAGAAGAGATGGGTAAGAGATAAAACCCTATGACGAAACCTCACCAAATGAAGTTTAAGAGTGCGAAAATCGCTCTAAGTTTCTCCAAGAAGACGGAAAGAGTAGCTACGATGACAGAGTGATAATTTTGGAGAGAAAAATAAGTTTTACGTGATAGGTCAGTAAATATGGTAGTTTAGGTGTTAGATATGTAAATAGCTAATAACCCCCAACGACTAGGCTTAAATACATCAGAATTATATTTTATATATATAAAAACTCATCATTGAAAGACTCACAGTGCAAGTGGACATCTTGCCAATGGGACAAATCTGCCAAACACATTGATTGTCGGAGATATGGTGTGTCCACAATCACTTTTAAAAAAAAATTATGTAAATATATTTAATAAAATTTTAATTAGATGTTCTAAATTATGTATTTAAATAATTCATTTCAAATGCATATAATTTTTATACACGATTTATAGTTATTTTAAAGATAAAATATTTTGCAGGATTTTTTATTAAAATCTGAAATCATTTATGTTCATATAATTTTATTTGAAAGGAAATATTAAATGAAAACAATGAAAATCTACAAAATAATTTTAAAAAAGTATAAATTTCAGAATAAATGTGTTTTTATTAGAACCAAAGAGTTAGAAGTGTGGAGAGAGAGAAAATTATATATATATATATATATATATATAATATTTAGAATTAAAATTACATTTTTTTTTATGATGTATGACTTTTTATTTATAAATTTAGATCGATAAATATTATTCATATATTTATATTTTATCATTGATAAATAAATTCTTCAAATTTTATGTTAAGTCTTTTTATTTTTATTTTTAAATTATAATTATAGCCGGAGAGGCGGGGATACGTTTCAGCCCAGGTAGGCCCACAACCGCTTCATGTGAGCGCCGCGCTCGACTGGAATAACTTCGGCAGAACCATACGACATTGGCGCATAATGTTTTCACAAAAAATTCTTCTCTATCCGTTGGATTCAATCATGCTTCACTTGAACGGCTGTAAGGTGAACCCGATCTTGGTGTCCGCAGACTCACCTTATGCGACTTTCCTCCGATCGCTGGCTAAAGGCGACGTGAGTTTCCCGGGAGGACACGGAACTAAGTTTTCAACGTCTCTTTCGTACTATTGCATTCGCTAATAGGCCACACGAATCCGCATAAAATTTTCGTGCGGTTTGTAAATATTTTTTATTCTTATTTTTATAAAAGTTATATTTAATCTTTTTATTTATTTCTACTTTTAAAATAAATGAATTAATTTTTAAAATAGTAAAAATAATTTTATCTACTATTTAATATTTTTATTTTTTTAATAAAAAAATAATTCATCTATTCTATCATTTTTATCTTGTATTATCACTTATAATTGATAATATTGAACATAATTATAATCATCAATCATTATCTTAACTCATCTTATACAATCTTTGATAAATAAATAAACTAGTTAAAATAATATAAATTAAATATCAAATATATTTTATTTTTTTAAATAAATGTAAATAGAATATAATAAAAAATAAAGAAAGGTCCCAAATGATCTCTTATGAAATAAAATTAAAACTAAAACATTTTATTATGATATTAATAAGTTATGTGAAGGAATATATTATGGCATGCTATCTTCCAAACTTGAATGCATCTTATAAATATTTTCTTCTCAAATATTTTTGTGATGCCTTGTTTTATAATTCTTGTTTATTCAAATATTTGAGTGAATTTATACATAGCATTGAACTCAAAACTTTTAGTTTAAAACCTAAGCTCTTAACCCTTAGGCTAAGTTAATTTTCATTTATTATTTTGGTTGCATACAAATTTTTTATATGATAAAACACACATTCTTATGCAATTAAGAATCTCAAAATATGTAAGAAAATGAACATATAATTTATAATTATTTTTAAAAATCAAATATATTCAATTTAATTTGACCATTCATCATCCTAATATTCTTATGGCACTCAATTTAGATAGTAATAATTGATAAAAAAAAGCATTAGACTAAATATGGATCGAATTCAAGATCACATTAAAACTATCTTTAGAGAATTTATAATAAAAATGAAATTTAGATGACACAAATTTAATGATACCAAAAATGCTTTATTTTGAGTCCAAATAGACATAAATCAAGCAAATATGAGTATTATTGTGTGCAAGAAAACTTATAGTAGTAGAATAAAATTTCACACTATAGCTTCGTTGGAAAATCCATCACGCACACAGATAGTTAGAAAGAGAATAAGAAACCCCAGAATTTTTACATAAAAAAATCCTAGAAAGAGGAGAAAAAAATCACGGGATATAGCCCAGTAAAAATACTTCACTATATGTCTACTTTGAAGTACAAAATTTAAGTCTTCCCGACAGCGGGATTACAAGATTATATTTGAGTAATCCTGATAATAGAAATTCCAGAATCAAGTAACAAACTATGTGGCGTTGGTTGGACAGAACGATTGTGCGGCAATGACGCTTGATAAAGCATCTGAACGATGATGACGAACTTTGAACTTCCAGTTCTCCCCCAGCTTTCTCTCAAGTTCACTTCTAGCCATTCTCTCTCATGACAAGAATGAGATCTTATTTATAGAATTCTGAGAGGGGTATTTTGGTATTTGTAGCCAAAATCTCAAAACACTCTATCGGATGATTTGTATTGATCAATTTGATCATAGATAGTCTTTTTGTGATTTGGCCATTCAAACGATCTTCGATGAGATCTTTTTGATCTTGTCGAGCCCCTCTGCTCACTATTATAAGATCAAATTTAGCATTGATCATCCAATCGATTTTGAAGTTTTATATGTATTTTGAGCTTGATGGCTCATTTGGACTGATTGACGATTTTTTTGTTGAACTTATTTCACTAAGTCATTTAATTTGATTGTATTCCTGCTTGATTTATAAATTTTAGAGATATATATCATTTGTCTCCCTATTTTTGGATGATAAAATTTATTTCATCCAAAAATATATTAAATAAAATCACTTTAGCTAAAATTTTTTAGAATTTGTAATTGTCATATGTATCCATTTATTTATTTATTAGTTATTAATATTTATTTATTTTATTTTATTATATATATATATAAAGTGATACTTTTTATAAAAACATAAAACTTATTTTGATAAATTCTCATTTTTTTTATTTTTTATTTTAAATTTTTTATGGGTGGTGTTTGGTTTGAAAGAGCGGGGAAGTCGTGGGCCCTAGTTTTTTTGTTTTTTTTTTGTTTTTTTGGTCAATTTGCCATGCGAGAGTGGGGGAGAGAGAGAAAGAGAGGGAAGGGAGAGAGGAGACTAAGGCTCTGTTTGGTTAAACTTCTTTTCTAGTTTTCTGAAATTGCTTCTGAAGGTAATAGATTGAAATGAACTCATTTAAAGCTGAACGAGATCAAAATTAAAAATTTAAGTTCTCAAAAATAAAACGCACTAAAAAAGCTCTCCCAAACGAAGCCTAAGGCTTAATTTGGGAAGGCTTTTTTAGTGCCTTTTGTGTTTGAAAATGTGAATTTTTAATTTTGATACTCTAAAATAGCTTTTAAGCTAAATATCAATGAAGTTCGCTTAAATTTTCAAAAGCAAAAGACAAACTCATTTTCAGGAAATACTTTTAAAGCAGCTTTTCAGGAATCCGAAAAGCTTAGCCAAATAAAGCCTAAAAGACTCCCATTTTTTAATGAAGAATATAAAGAGTTTTTTTTCTTTTAAATGAGGAATGTGAAGAGTATTTTTTTAATGAGCTATATGAAGAGGTTTTTTTATTATTTTTTAAAAGATATGAAATATTTTTTTATTTTAAATTCTTTAAAGAATTTGAAGAGTCGCTTTCAAATATAAATACCCCCAAAGAGATAATGAAAAACTTGTATCTTACTTTATTTACTTTTTTTTCTTTGGTGGCCTCCACCGAGATAATTGCCAACCTCATCGCAGCCCAGTTCTCGATCTCGAGCCAACCGACTGGTTAGCGGCGCAGATCTTCAGCTCCAGGTGTGCTTCCACTTTCTTCTCTTTGATAGCCTCCACAAACCTATATCTGCACACCCCTCAGATCAGCTTCTCCCGATCTCGGGGTTTTAACCTGACTGGTCAAGCGCGATCCCAAATTTAGGCTCCTGTGCTCGCTTTCTTTGGTAGCCTCCACTAACTTGTATAACGGTGTCGACCCTCCTCACAGGCTCCAGTTCTCCCATATCTTGGGGTTTCCAACTGACCTGGTTAGGTGCGGTGCATCTTGAATTCAAGCTCTAGAGTGCTTCCAAATTTGAAAAATAGAGAGTATCTTCATGGGTGAGCATCCTTCACCAAATATCCCAATGTATAAAGATACAAGATGATAGGTTGTAGAAGCATTAGGGGACGACGAGATCTGACGATGTAACGCCAACTATCAACAGTGATACTTTGATAATCTTTAAGAAGAAGTTTCACTTTTCAAATGATTTGGTGGATATTCCTCCTAAAAGATCACAACAAGCTTTTTTCTCCTCCATTTGGGTACCTGTACCTTCTGAGATTTTTGATGTACATATACCTTCTAAGGCTTTTGCCTTCAGAGATTTTCGATGTACTTGTACTTTCTGAGGCTTTTGCCTTCTGAGGTTTTGATGTACCTATACCTTCTAAGACTTTTGCTTCTAAGGCTATTGTCTACTAAGATTTTTGATGTACCTGTGCCTTCTGAGGCTTTTGCCTACTGAGATTTTTGATATACTTGTACTTCCGAGGCTTTTGCTTATTGAGATTTTTGATGTACCTATACCTTCTGAGGTTTTTGCCTTCTGAGATTTTTGATGAGTGGAGACCCTATCAGCCACTTGCTCTCTTAGAGTCTTTCTAACAATGACATTGTCCACTACTAGCTTCCCATCGAGGTTTCTTCAGGGGCGTGCCTTCTATGGGAGAATCTATAAGAGATTTTTGGCCTATTTGAGGTTATTTGTCAGTGTTACTCTGTGATATTTAACATGTGTGAAAGAAGTCAATAGTTTTAACTCTTATCTGATATTATTTTGTCAAAGTATGACGTTAACCTATGTGGAAGAGGTTAAACATTTTGATTCTTCCAAGATTATTTGTCAGAGTATTACTTGATAACGTTAACTTGTGTGAAGTAGGTACAAAGTTATGACCTATCCGAGGTTGTTTGTCAGAATGTTAGTCGGTGTCATTTAACCTGTGTGAAAGAATTCAATAGTTTTAACTCTCATCCGAGGTTATTTTGTCAAAGTATGATGTTAACTTGTGTGAAAGAGATTAAACATTTTGATTCTTCCGAGATTATTTGTCAGAGTATTACTCGATAACGTTAACTTGCGTGGAGTAGGTACAAATTTATGACCTATCCGAGGTTATTTGTTAGGGTCTTACTCGATGACATTTAACCTGTGTGGAAGAAGTCAATAGTTTTAACTCTCATCCGACGTTGTTTTGTCAAAGTATGTCGTTAACCTATGTGGAAGAGGTTAAACATTTTGATTCTTTCGAGATTATTTGTCAAAGTATTACTCGATGTCATTAATCTGTGTGGACTAGGTACAAAGTTATGACCTATCCGAGGTTGTTTATCATAGTATTACTCGGTGACATTTACCTGTATGGAAGATGTCAATAGTTTTAACTCTCATTCAAGGTTGTTTTGTCAAAGTATGATGGTAACCTATGTGAAAGAGGTTAAACATTTTGACTCTTCCGAGATTATTTGTCAGAGCATTACTCGATGACGTTAACCTGTGTGAAAGAGGTCAAATCAAAACATATGTTTGAAGCTGTAGCCAAAGTTGATCCTTGACCTTTGTCTTATTTTTCCATGAGTATGATTGAAAATTCATGATTTGCAAAGCTATTTTTTTCAATGTTGAAATTACTCCCTATCATTGAATTGTTTCTCGAACTGATAATCAATTAGATATCCAGAATATTGATTTGAGCGATCTTTTGAGATTAAGAGTTGACCCCTAGTTTTTGATAAGAATTGAAGGATTTGCATTTGATGTTTCTTCATTCTTCATATGTGTTACTCCCAAGTAGGATTTTCTTCATCATATAGATGGTGCTGCTTTTAACTTAAAGTCAAATTATCAACCATTGTGATGATATAAAGGAAATGTTCCCACAGACGGCGTCAAACTATTGCGTGCCAGAAAACTTGTAGCAGTAGAATAAAACTTCACGCCTTAGCTTCGTTGGGAAATCCAGCACACACACAGATAATTGGAAAGGGAATAAGAAACACCATAATTTTTACGTGGAAAAATCCCAGTAAGAGGGGGAAAATCACGAGGCATAGCCCAGTAAGAATGATTCACTATATATCTGCTTTGGAGTACAGAGTTTAAGTCTTCCCAATAGCGGGATTACAAGATTGCATGTGAGTAATCTTGATAATAGGAATTCCAGAATCATGTAACAAACAGGTATAAGGCTGTGGTTGGACCGTAACGGTTGTTGGTGGCAGTTGACGGTGATAATAGGCCCGATCAGTGGCAACGGTGATGATGACGAACTTCGAACTTCTAGTTCTCTCCCAGCTTTCTACCAAGTTCACTTCTAGCTCCTTCTCCCTCATGATAAGAATGGGATCTTATTTATAGAATTCTGAGAGGGGTATTTTGGTCTTTTAAGCCAAAATCTCAAAATATTATATCGGACAGTTTGTATCGATCAATTTGATCATAGATAGTCTTTTGGTGATTTGGTCATTCAAACGATCTTCGATTTGAGTGATCTTAGGCTCGTTGGATTTATCTTGTCGAGCAGCTCATTTCGACTATAAGCACATCAAATTTTGCAGTCATTTGATCATCCAGTCAGCATTTCAAAATTTTTTATATGTAGCTTTTGAGGTTGATTTGAGCTCATTTAGACTCGATTTGACCCAATTTTAGTATTGTTAGACTTATCTCACTAAGTCGTTTAATTTGATTGTATTTATGCTTGATTTATAAATTTTAGAGAGATATATCAAATATAATTAAAAATGTTATTATATTATCTGAGCCATCAAACCTTCTTCGCTTATTATGTGCTTATAATCAAAATCATATCTTAACAAGATAAATCTAACAAACATAAGATCGTTTAATTTTTGACACCATTAATATACTTCATAAGTTAAGATTTTCTTAACATAAATTCATTTTTATGGGTTTCAAAATAAACAAGTAATAAATAATAAATAAGCAATTTTGCCTCTCCTTAATATATTATTTTGTCCGAAACTTTAAAAAAATAAAAATATTTAGAAAGAAGTATTTGGCTTAATAAATTTGCCAACTTTGAAAAAAGATATTGATTCCGCTGATTTCCGCCCTTCCTATTAATGATAGTTATCTTCACTAATAAGGTCACTATCAGCAATAGATACTAACATTTATGCTCATTATTGCCCTATAAAGATAATGTACGCTAATGATGACCATTTTATATATATATATATACATATATATATATATATATATATATATATATATATATATATATATATATATATATAATTTTCATTAAAAATATAATATCTATGCCAATAAAATATCAGTAAGGCAACGTAATGAGCACAAAAATAAGAGATAATTTAAGGAGCCGGTTTCCTGAAAATTTTAATGTTTAAATTAATAAAAAAAAATGTTTTATACGCTTAAACAATGATATGAAAAGGCTACACAATGGACATACATAAAAACAAAAATTAAATTTAACTCTCAGTGCCATTTTTGAATTACAGGAACATATAATTTCATATTTTTAAATAAATATTAAACATATTAATGAAGTAAAATGAAGAGAAAAGGACAATAAAATGAGAAGAAAATGTTTCTTGATTGAAGCTTTGATTGAATGATATATTGGTTTTTAATTTAAACGATATGTATGATATCTTTTAAGCTGTATGAATCTTATAGTTTTTTAGAGTAATTTATATATTTTATTAATAAAATACATGTCTAAAAGTAAAATTCTGCACATTTATGTAAATAGAGGGATCAAAAATATAATGAACAAAACGTTGTTTTTAGAAGGTGGATTTATTAAATTTATTTAAATTTAATTTGTTTAATTAACAAATAAATAGGTTAGAATATCATGATTTAAAGTAGATCAAAATTATTTTTTTTCTATTAATTAAATTTATTTTGAGACGATTACAATATAGTAATTTTTATGATTTTAATATATTTATTGCATTGCTAGAATATTCATAATAATTAAGATAAAGAGTTTTATGTTGCCTTGCACTGAAATTCACCCCACACAAATATAAAGAGAGTTAAAGATGCACATAGATAATTTAAGTGAAATATCAAAGAGGAAAATACTATAGGGCTTTGCTTGCTAAAGAAGATCTACTAGTTTTTATCTGAGGTTACAAAAAATTTGCCCTTCATTGCGCCTATAAAAAGTGAGAATATAATATAAAACTTGATTTGAAAATTGAAGTGACATAAGAGATGGCAATGCTAATAATGGACGAAGGATTATAGTCAATGATTGATAGTGATGACATTTAGCATACAGCAATGATAATATAATCAAATTTGGAAGCAGGGTGACGTTAGTATAAGCATATTTTGTGTTGATGAAGAGGGAATGACCAACGTAAGTAGTTGGACGTCAAATGGTTAGCATTGGTCCTTAAACATCAATCGATAGATGAAAGGCGATAGTGGGCATCAAAAAGTGGTGATCTCAATCGCTCTCCTGGTAAGAAGATGGAGAATATTGATGATGGAAGTAGGTGTTCTTTCTTCTGATAAGATTGAGAGAATTAAATAGCCATAGATCTTTAGATTTTATATTTAAAGATGTATTTTTGGTGGGATAATGAAGGGCGTAGGATAATGTGATAGTTATATGACTTAAACTAGCTGAATTTGAACTAATTTAGGCTGATTTAAAATGTAGTAATAAGGAATGAGATTTAAGTGAGATAAATGGTTAAAAAAAAATACTTGTGAAGGTTTAGGTTAGGATATGTATTTATGATTGCGAGTAGTTGATTGAGAATTATAGGGTTTAAGTGATTATTTTAGTGTAAGGAATAGGACTAGGTCGTAATCAATGAAGTAAAGGTATTATTGAGTGGAAGAAAGATGTAGACTTATGGAGGAGAGTAGAAGTCTTAGTGTATGATTGAAGATGATGATAATAGATATGAGAAAGATTAAAATAAATTCCTTTGGGTATTGAAGTGAGAAAAGAAAGATATGTTGGATAACTAACTCTCCCACCAAAGATTGCCAAGGTTAGGCCACCAAGCTCTCAAACCACATGAATAACTTAAATAATTTATAATTGTCAAAATCTCTCATTTCATTTTGGCAAGGAGGGTTATTTATAGCTATTACAAACATCTTAAAAAAATTAAAATGTGGAGGAAAAGATGGGTGGCTGCATTAATATGAAGCATTAAGTTACATTATTATTTTATGTCATCCACCTATTTCATATATTATTATTTTATATGGATTCAATAATCTCACATGTCATGCTAAAAAATTATATAACTAAAAAAAGATGAAATCATAAAATGGGTCTTAGTAGACTAATGGACCAAACCTTATTATTTCTTGAATTTTATTGAGTTTTAACTTGAGATCTTGTAAATAGACCTTGAACTCCAATTTCTTGATCCACAACTTATGCAATTTAAAAAGAGGGAGGGGATAAGGGGGTAACCTTATGTGAAAGTATCAAAAAATAATTTGCATTATTATTAACAACAAATGCATTGAATCAAGTCATCAGCCAATAAAAAAAGTGAGTAAATGATCACATTCTTGGGATGACCTTGATTGGGTAGGGTAGCTAACTTACAAAGTATTTAATATGGGTGTTAATTCAGGTCAGTGGTTCATGTTCAAGTATGAACTGAATTTGACTTGACTCAAAAAGGTCTAAATCGAGCTTGACATAATTTTTAAATGGATTCAAAAAAATCTTAATCTAAATCTGACCTATTTTCAACTCGATTGACCCAAACATGATCTAAATGTTTCATATTTTAGGTTAAATTTTGGCAAATCAAGTCAAATTTAGGTTAATCATGAGTTGATGTGTCAAAATTGAGTTGTTGAATCAATTAAGGTTAAAAGGTTAATCCAAGCCTAACCCAAAAAAATTAAACAAGTCAAATTCTTTAACATAAACTTGACCTAAAAGTTAATCAGTCAACTCGCCTTTTTTTTTGGGGTCTAATTAGCAAATAAAAGGTACATTTTACTTGCTTAAGATACCACACACTCAATGGAATTATTGGAACACAATTTTGATGCTCAAATTATTTCATATAAGATTTATGGTATGGGTCATATTTTACTTTCAATAGAAGATTGTGATGATCAAACACAACTCCTGTATGAATTTAGTCATCTTGATAAGAGTAAATCAATACACCAAATGGTTTGTTAATCGAATGTTTAAGAAGTAATAATTTTGAAAATATGCATGAATCAAATAAAGTTAACAACAAATAATGATGAAACTCCACTATTTTTTGGTGAAATATCTTATTCACGAGATCACCTCATCTCATAAATGACACATAATTTCATCGCATGAATAGGTAACACTGACTATAAAAAGTTTTAATGTCCAATCTTTTAGTGAACCAAATGAGAATCAAGGCACATCTTAAATCTAAGGATAAATTTAGACTCCTTGTGGCAAGAGGAATCTATTGGCTAAACAATCAATTAGATGGGTGCTATAGGAGGGTGTCACCATCTTAAAGGGGTTCTTGCTCTTGCTCTCCCCATATATGTCATGTGCACTAAAGGAGGGGATGGTCATACTCCATTTGGACAAATCCGAATCAGTTGGAGTCTATATGGTCTAGCATAAAGAGCGCATAAATATAATGGGGGTGGGTTCAAACTCTCTAAGGCAAAATGATGGGGCGGGTGAGTGGCATTTGTAGGTTGTCTTTGCCCTAAGGAGGGCATGATGTTATAAATTACAGAAAATTGATTAGGGTTTTTACATACATAGAATCCGAAATATGTCTATTTACATGTTTCACACCCCAAATTTAAATATTAATTACATAGCACTCAAAAGTGGTATAGCTACACAAAAATAGACTTCTGTGAACCCATTCTAGCGTGGAAACTCAAACGGAGACTAACAGAGTGTTATGTAAGTAATATTTAAGTTTGATGTGTGAAATATCTAAATAGACATGTTTCAGATGCTATGTATGTAAAAACCCCAAATTGATTCACGATTACAGGGATTTTGAGGGGGAATATGCAAAACAGTCCCCACAACGAAAGAGTGAGGATGGACCCTCCCCATTCCCATTACAAATCGAGGCCGGCTTCTCCTTACTACGCACACCTCATTCTGAAACGGAACAGAGCTCGGTTGCGTTCATTCTGCTAATGGCGTGGGGAGGTATAATGTGGGGAAGATGGGAATGGCTATCTCTAATGGCGTGGTGGGTGATGTTGTTGACGGTAATGGGTTCTCTTGTTACGGCGGTGGAAGCGGCTTGCTCCGTCGAAAAGGCGGTTATATTCAACTTTGGAGATTCAAACTCTGACACTGGAGGGATGTCTGCTGGACTCGGATACATCTTCCCTCTTCCCGAAGGCCGCATCTTCTTCAACCGCTCCACTGGCCGTCTCTGTGACGGCCGCCTCATCCTCGATTTCCTCTGTACGTTCTCTGTCTCTCTCTCTCTCTCTCTCTCCCTCTAAATTGATTTTCATGTGAGCAAAACTTAAAAATTTCTCAGTGAAAGAGGTTTAAAGAGGAATGAAAAGACACAATTTCAGAATGACATTTAGTGATGATTTCATAGTGACATTCACTCTTCTCTCATCATCTTCTTTTTGATATCTCATCATTTCTCCCAGGATTGATGTATACTTTTTAAGAAAATAAAAACCTTAAGAAAGATTCATTTTAAGATGGATTAATAAAACTCTCTCCAAATGATATTAAATTAATTTATCATTAAAATATACGATTCTTGATCTCTCTTAACTATTCCTTTCAAATGTCGTTTTAAATTTTGAATAGTTTTACTCTTTGATTTATGTACGAGGAAGTTAATTTATTTATCATTATCATATTGAGTGAAATACATTTGTACGTGACATTTTGCCTTGGAACAATAGATTCTGTGAACGTTATTTGAATTTTTTTAAAAATTATGAAGTATAATGGCAATTTTATGTATAGCTGTTAAATAACCCTTTAACCACACCCGTTAATCTCTCTACTTTTTATTTTGAGATGGAGAAATAAGATTCAAAAGTTTTCTTTTTTATTTAATTGGAATTGTATGAGACGGGAAAAACTCCATATTTTATTGTTTGCCCTGCTTGAGGATAAGAAAAGGACAATTTTTCTTAATCTCTTTAAAAAAAAAATTCTACCTTGGGAAACGCAGTTTTTTTTTTAGTTCAGTAGAGCTGTTTCGCTCTTTTGAACAATGAAACCATTTCAACTTAATCGACATGAATACCATCATTTTAAAATTGAAGCTTGTTTGTCTGTGTTCAATAATGGCGGACCAGAGAGAAGCAAAATACTAAATTGTCCCTAACAAAATAGCAACTTAGACAGTTAAATTCTTAATATAACCAATTCCTCATTATTCTGATAACTCTTTAAGACAAAATTTGGGATCAAATAGCTAATTGTTCTAAGTTTATTACAAAATGTGATTAATTGTTCTTGGGGTGTATGATTTGCAGGTGAAAGCTTGAACACTAGCTACCTTAGCCCATATCTGGAGTCTCTGGGTTCAGATTTCAGAAATGGAGCAAACTTTGCTGTTGCTGGTTCTGCAACACAACCTAGAAACCAGCCCTTCTCTTTATTCATCCAAGTGCTTCAGTTCTTCCGGTTTAAGTCGAAGTCTCTGGAACTTGTTGCTCAAGGTAAATGCATTCAGTATCAGCACTCCTAACATAAACATCATAAATCAGACAACATCCATCAATCTCAAAGCATAATGTATGGTTCTTCATTCATCGGGAACTTTTTGCAGATTTGAATTGTTTAAATTTTGTTTAATTCTGTTGACAGGTTCTAAAAATTTGGTAAATGAGGAAGGGTTTAAGAAGGCTCTTTATATGATAGATATCGGACAGAATGACTTATCTGCTGCATTTGGTTCGAATGCTAGCTATGATATTGCCATTGCAAGAATCCCCTCAGTCATTGCAGAGATAAAAAATGCTATTGGGGTATGTTTTTCTTTCTCTGATAAATGAAATATTTTTTTCACAGATCAAAATGTGCTGATATCATGTTCCTTAGTTAAACAGATTGTCTGGTTAATGATTCATTCCTTGAACATATTATCTTGTTATTTATTTTTAAAATCTTTATGTATTCCTTTGCTTTTTTTTATTGTTAAAACACTAGAAAATGATTCAAATCTCATATTTCCTTATTTTGTTGATCCCTTTACCAATTTCAATATTTTTTTCCCCTTAAATACTTCGTTTTTTATTGAGTCTCTGGGTCAGTGTATGAATGTATTCACACATGCATACAAATTAGTTTCTGTGGAACCCTTGAGAATACTATTATCACTAGTTTTTCTCAAGTAAAATGCACCTTTTCTTCCATAGTAAAAATGCTACATATATAAATATCAACCTTTAGATGCTAGATTTGTAAAAACTTAAGAATTTTGTGATTTGTATGTAAATCTTCCTTTTGACTTAATGGCATACAATTTAAGAGTAGAAGAAACACTAAAGGTTTTGGAGGGTGTGGGTGGTGGTGATGGAAGTAAATGATGGAGGTTTAGGAAGTAAAAGAGGTGACCCAAAGATGCTTCTTTTAGTTTAGCTATAATCTAAAATAAGTGCACCAAACAATAAAAATGCTCGTCAAAGATGATTCAAACAGGCAGCCCCAACTCCAAGTGGTTCAATCCAACCTCATATTAATTTTTTTATTGCTTCATTATTATTATTAAGGAAAAAAAATTTAATCCATTAATTTAATATCATTATTTTATTACTGTAAGTAAAGCCAGAAAACTTAAGTTGGTCCCTACGGTAACCCTAAAACTGAAAAGCTCAGAGCAAACCCTATTCATTGTTGAGTCTCTTCAAGTCCTCTCTTTCTAATTATAAAGGGTAGAGTCGAATATAACATTTTAAAATGGATAAATCTCAAAATGGTCCCCTGACTATTTGCATATAACCATTTTAGTCCCAAACTGTACATGATTGATTCAAAATGCTCCCTCGAGGGCTAAATTAGGATCAATTTTGTATCACTATTTTTTGCTGCTTTCTGATCAAAAGTTCTGGTTTAAAAGATTTCAAAAGTTTATTTGTCTTTTGAAAAGGGCTAAAACGGAGCTTTTAGTGAGATGGAGCTAAAACGCAGTTTCAAAAAACACAATATTCAAACGGGTATCAAAATTAAAAATTCAAGCTCTCAAAAGCAAAACGCACTAAAAAAGCCCTCCCAAACGAAGCCTAATTCTATATGAGGAACCATTTTGGATTAATGTTGTATAATTGAGACTAAATTGGAGAAACATGATACTTTGAGACTGGCATAATGATAGTCGGGGGAACCATTTCAGATTTATTCCCTCGTTAAATTAAATGCTTACAGCTCAAATGACATGAAGTTACTGTTTATTTTATTAATGCATTGTTTTCTGAAAGCAGATGTTGCATGATACTGGCAGCAGAAACTTTTGGATACATAACACCGGTCCGTTGGGCTGCTTACCTCAAAAACTAGCCCTTCCTCGAAAAGATGACAGCATTCTTGACCCTTATGGATGTCTTTCACCATTAAATAATGGAGCCAAGGAATTCAATTCTCAGTTGAGTGATCTCTGCGAAGAACTGAGATCCGAATATAAAGATGCCACCATAGTTTACACTGATATTTATTCAATCAAGTATGACCTCGTAGCTAATTCCACTGAGTATGGTAAGTTGCCTCTCCACTACAAATTATGAATCTTTGCTAAATGATTTTTGTGTTAGAATTTGAAGAGTGCTCTGTTTTGTTCAGGATTTGAGAGCCCAGTTATGGTTTGCTGTGGCTATGGAGGACCTCCATACAACTTCAATGCAAATATAACTTGTGGGAATCCTATCTGCCCAGTCTGTGATATGAACTTGAAGTACATAAGCTGGGATGGAGTTCATTACTCAGAGGCAGCTAATACAATTGTGGCATCCAAGATATTGTCTACAGAATACTCGAATCCAAAGCTTAAGTTTGATTATTTCTGTAGCTCTTAGGAAAAGGGAATGGCGTTCAGAGAAGCTAACGCTCTTCCTTCAGAAACTGAAGCACAGCTAAAGGTATGTGAAGGCTTAAAGAGAGAATGAATTATTTCTAGTTTTATTGTTCAAGGGAATATGAGAAATGAGATTTATTCTCAAATTAAGAATAACTGTGCATGTTGAGTTAATTTGCACTAGTGTAGTATTTTGAGTATTTTTCTGAATAAATAAATTTGCTTCACAAAAAAAAAAAAAAAAAAAGTTCGATGGTAAAGTCATAAGAAAGCAACTGATATTTGAAGTTTTACTATAAAAAATTTAGAAGTAATACAAAAAGATTTATTTTGAGATTAACAAAATCAATTTAGTAGCTCGCATATTTATTTTGAGATTCAAATACAATATCTTAGCAACAACTTTCAAACTCATTAATGATCGTATTAATTGATACTCATTAATAAGTTTAAATTTAAATGAGTATTTATGATTAAGTTTATTAATGGATAGTTATTAAATTTCAAATAAAATATTGTTTCAATTTGGAGGAAATAGGAGCTATCTTCTACATTATCAACTAACCATTGCCCCAGGAAAATATATAAATAAACTTAAGGTGTATTTGACATTTTCGATTGCTTTTTAGATAAGAAATAGTTTTTTTTTACTACCTTTTGGTTGTTTGAGTTTGTGTTGAAAAAGTTATTTTGAGATTCAAAACTGTTATAGTGTGGTGACTGTCAGAAAACTGTTTTTTTTTTAATTTTTTAAAAAGAAAAAATTTTATAACACGCACAATAATTTTTTCAAAAAATTATTTTTTTTACGTTAATTTTATAACTAATTTTTCAAAAAATTATAGGTGCTCCAGACCCTTAAAATATTTTCACACTGCCCCAATGGGGCTATTGGCCACATGGTGAGTAATAGGTTGTATAGAAAACACCCTTTTTGAGAGCATTTTGTTATAAGATTACGGTTGCAGTTTTTTCTGATTCAAAAGTTCTGGTTTAAAGATTTCCGAAAAGTTTTTCTTTTTGAAAAAGGGCTAAACGGACTTGAGATGGAGTTAAAACGCAGTTCAAAAGACACTATTCAAACGGGTATCAAAATTAAAAATTCACGCTCTCAAAAGCAAAACGCACTAAAAAAGCCCTCCCAAACGAAGCCTACACGTCACCTAAAAATACCTTCAAGAAGGCATTTAATGAGTCACATCAGTGATAAAAATACCTGTAATGAAGGCATTTTCTCCCCATCTTAATTTTTCACATGCACTATCTCCTAATTAATCTTAATCATACACTCCTTTCTAAAATTTAACTCTTTTTCATGCTATTGGCTTCACTCTCATAACATATTAGAAGAAATAAATCATAATTATGACTTTATTAATTTGCCACTTTTAAATTTTTTTGTTTATTCTTTTAAGTTAAATTATTTTTATTTTTATGTTTTATGCAAAAAAAAAAAAAGTATAGTTAGACAATCAACTTTAAGTTGCATATATTTAGAATATATAAGTTTCATATGGGTGTTATAATATCTATGAGAGTTCATGCAAGCTTTCATAAATTAAAAGTTCATTCTTGATTGTTATACTAAATTATTTATTAATATAATGTAATGATCCAATTTTTGAAGAACTAGTTGATTCTAATATTAATCAATCTTTTACTTTTTATTTTTTTTATCAGATTTATGAAAATAAAAAATTTAAATTAAAAAAGAAAAAAATAATTAAAATATTGATTTGAAATCATTTTCAAAGTATTCTAGAGAAAGCTCCTAAATTAAAATATTACATATTAAATTATTGTAAACATCCATGATTTCTCATTATTACATCATTTAAATTATATTAAAATAATTTTAATATATATTATTCAACTCCAATTGATCATGAAACTCTTCTATATTAAAATTCAATATGCATAGGGCTTCAAACGGGACGATCCGAGCTGAGTACAGGCTTCTTCAAGTTCAAGCTCATTTATCATTATTGAGCTCGAGCTCGATTCAAGTTTTTAGGATGATGTTCAAGCTTGAGCTCATTTAAGAAAATATTGTTCGAGCTCGGCTCGAGCTTGTTCGCGAGCTCGATTTATATTAGGCTTATCAAGCCGGTTAACAAACAGTTAGTTTAATGAAATAAACGAGCCTTAATCGAGCTTGTTTGACGCGTTGAGAAATATAAATGATCTTGTTTAATGTTTTAATCAAACCTTAATCGAATAATCGAGTTTAACGAGTTTGTTCAGTTTTAAATGATATCGTCTACGAACATGCGAACAAGTTTATTCAAACTTATTCATTTAACAATCAAGTATTTACAAAAGTATTCAAGCTCGTTCGATTAGTTAAATGAACGAGCTCTAATCGAACCGAGTCACGAGTAGCTTGTTGAACGCTGAGTTCATTTGAAGCCCTAAATATGCATTCTGATTTCAAAATCTTGCTCTAAATTTGAAATAAATATAAGAGATTGTGCAAAATTTGATCAAAGCCCCCAAAAAATTAAATAACAAAACCACCAATAAAAAAAATATTTGCTCACATTCTTAAATAAATTTAATTACTTATAGTCCGCACTAAAACAAAATATTAAATATTCATTTTTTTAAAGTAAAATATATTCCTTCAAAGCAAACGTGCGCTATAATCATAATTTTATTATTTCTGTTCTTATCCCCTTTATGGCTTTATCCCCTTTCAAAGCTCATGGATAAGGCTTTGACAGGTAAAGCTCATAATCCTTAACCTAATTAGATCGGAGTTTGTCATTTTAATTTTGAATGTTTTTTAATTTAAAATCTGGTGCTTTATGGATAATTCATTTTCCAAAATAAGATGACTTGCTCTAAAAATTCAATAAAATTTTAATTAAGAATATTACATAACTATTTGATTAAATTACAATTTAATCTGCTGCTCAAGTCAATTATTGCTCGGTTGCTGTTTATTATCCACATATATATCTGGTTTGCAAATAAACTTTTTCTTGACTTAGCAAAATTTATTTTTATTTTGGGAGGATTTTTGTTCACGCCACATAATTCTTATGTATTTACATATCTAATATCTAAATCTTAATTTTATCATATATAGCATCTTAATTTTTTATATCACATCAAAATATTATCATCACTCACTTTTTAAATGTGATATACACCTTTTCAAACATATGAAAGTATCCTATAATTAAATATCTACTTTTAGGCATAGATATATAAATACATAAAAATTATGTGGTATGTATGTAAATTTTCTTTTTTTTTAAAATTTTATAATTAAAGCTATTGAAATCTAAAGGAAATTGAAGAAAATAAATGGAATCTATTTAAATTATCTAAATTGAATTGAATGATGGAATGCGGTAAATTTTGGTCTGCAAGAAAAAGCAACCTTCAACTGCTTGTTTAGGCGTATGCTTGGGATATGCGTAGCTATATGAAAAAATAATGATAAAGATGCTCTAGAATGTGTTATTTGAAAAGTTGTGTAGATATACAAATTTTTTTATTTTATAAAATTCAAATCATAACTTTCTGACTGTCATCACAAACAGTCATCAAGTTAAAAAATATAATATTTTTACCACAGATTCATTAAATGCGACTAGAACACAATACCTCAAATACTATTATAATACAGTTTATACCGCACCGTCACTGTCACTTCAAATAGGGCCAAAATCACAAATTTATTTTCATTTTAAATTATCTAAGATCAAAATTTAATTGATGCGAAAAAAAAAAAGAAATTTCTAGCTCATTCAATTGAATCACGATTTGTCTTTGATACTATTGATTGTAAAACTAAATATTCTCAATACTTTTTTCTTAATTTATTTTCATCCCAAAAAAAGGGAAGAATGTTCATAATTTTCGCATTGGTAACAGATCATCCAAATAAAATGATATAATATTACCATTTGCCTACGTAACGAGTCACTCAATTTGAGTGAGTTTTTTTTTTTAAATTTTTTTTTAAATGCACGTCTACGGTCTCACTTTATATTTAGAATACGTTCAATGGATTTCATATTAAAAATTCACACAAAAAAATTTTTTAAAGGCATTATTAATTATACATTGTCAATTTTTATAGTTAATAATAACTAAATCATCATAAAATCTTATCAATTTTAATTAACAGATATTTCCCATTGGACGGATCATGACCAATAGTGCCTAACTTTTGTTTTAAATTTTCTATCATCAAAATATGATTAATAGTAAAACCGAAGCTTTTATATATATATATATATATATATATATATATATATATATATATATATATATATATATATATATATATATATATATATATATATATATATATATATATATGTTGACTTACGCGTATCAATCAAGTCAAGTTCACGCGGGGAAGGAGCGAATTCAAGGACTTGGATGCGGCGGCACAATCGAAGGCTAATACACTCGGCGTCCATCCAGTCGAAATGATGTCGATCGATGAGCGAACTTGTCATCGCGCGTTTAGAATGTCGAAAGTTCAAATATCATATAATTAATTTCAGAAGGAAATCCGTGATGTCCTGGCGTTATCTAGAGTTGGAAGCTACGACGATGCCTAAACTATCTTCATTCACAAAATTGATCCCGTCGTTAGCGTCGAAACGTCGAAACCTATCAAATAAGACTATCCATGTCTAATTCGGACAAGTGCACGCGAATGGCGGTCGAGCGGCGATGCATGATATTGAGCCAAAATTGACGATTGACGGACTTTAATCAAACGTATATCACAAAACGGATTACGCCATTGAATTCGGAACATTGAATTTACCAATAAACGATACACATATTATGTGGGTTTTGATTTATACAAGATTCACAAAAAATTTGACGTGATATTGTGGAAATAAAACATCTCATTTAATTAAACAAAGTTTAATTTAATTTTAATTATTAAATTATAATATGATTAAATCAGAATTTTTGCATGAACATAAATTAGTAATTAGATTATACTCTTCCCATAAATGCTCCTCAATTACATTCAAAATTTCATTGGAAATTTTCAAAATCTCCCTTAAATACATAAGAAAACTAATTAAGCAGCAATTAGGGCTCCTAATCCTCTATTTTTCCCTCCCAAGACAAGGAGAGACACCAAACCTCTCTCCTCGGCTCTCCCGTTCAACCCTGCAACTTCCTGCAAGCCTCCGCTCTTCCTCCCACTGCACAGATTCCCGTGAGATCTCCGTCTCCGCCGTGATCGATCCCGTCTCCCTCTCCTCTGTACCCTTCTCCATTTTATCCCACGACCTCATCAAGGATATGATCCAAGGCTCTCCAGATGTCAGGCCAGATATAACGCAGGTATGATTTCGTGCTAATGAACTTCTGCCATTGGGGTTGCAAAAGCATCTACCTGAAAACTCTTCATCAACAAGCGATATGCACCCTTCTACTGCAATGCTACATCAAGAAGGTGCTTAAGTTTCTAAGGTGATACTAAAGGGGTTAATACTATTCCTCAAAGGAGTCCTCCACTTGCATCCAAAGACCATTGTAAACGGCCTCAACCTCATCCAATAAGAAAATGCTGCAGCCCAACCCTTCCACATCTATAGCAAAAGCTAGTGGGGTGTGGGTCGGATTGGTTCAATTTGGTCCATTCAGCATGTGCAAGGCTCCAACAGTTCTCTTGGCTCTCAAGTCATACATGATAAATCCTCTTCAAAAGATTGGGACCATAAAATCATTGTTTCCAAAATAGAGAAGAAGCATATTTCTCAAAGGATCAACCCATCGAGTGCCGAGAGGCAAGCGGCCTCACAGAACAGCTATCTTGATGCATCTGTAGCTATTCCTAATACCAGTCAGCAAAGTACTGCCAACAGTAGTAGGATTATTGGTGAAAATAGGTCAGCAATGGAAGAGCAGAGTTTCGTAGTTATTAAGTTAAAGGTCCAACTTAAGCAAGCAAACTTAGAGAAAGCTTTACTTGCATCACAATATGAGAAGTTGATATCTATTTGTCAATCACAAAAAGAAGAAATTCATGAGCTGAAACGTTCCCTTCCTCAAGCAACCAAGTCCTCTTCGAGCAAAGACAACTCAAAGAATAAGGTTTCTCCTCCCAGCTTACAATCCACTTCTTTGCAAAAGGATAAATTCGATCCTAATCTCTTGGAACTCGAGCAAGCGATCCTTGCAAACGATGGAAATCGAAAAAAAAAAACTGTCATCAAGCCGGTTCTCCTCTAGATTTTTGGCATTTCCATTATTTCTGCAGCTAAACAGCCCCTCTTTCTTTGGTTACAAGCGACGGAAACCAAGAAACAATGCCGTCATCAGGCGGGTTCTCCTTTAGGTTTCCAGTGTTTCCATTATTCCTGCAGCCAAATAGTTCATCTTTCTTTCCTTGCAAGTGACGTGAACCGAGAAAGAACACCGTCATCAGGTGGGTTATTCTCTAGATTTCTAGCATTTTGTCACATAATTAATCCAAATAATCAACACTTCAATATCTCATATTCAATCCCTGTTAGCCGAACTAATGCAAAATTATTAGTGTTGTGGATTGTGGATATATGAAAATATGTGAAAAATATATGCATATGCTTGTGCTTCTTTATTCAGGTTTGAAGGTCTCGTCATGCTTATCAGGGCATGACGAGATGAAATTTGGTTGTTGTATCACAAAACACCACTCTTTACGCTCAATAGGGCGTACTAAGTAAGCCAAAATTGTTAGATGCAGCCTCCTCTGAATGTGTGAAAATTGTATATATGATTATGCTTCTTTATGCACATGATCAAAGACTCCATTAATGCTCAATAAGGCTTAGTGGGTTTGAAGACTACCGTGATGTCGAGATAATCACCCCGCTACTCACCATATGCCAAAGCAGCTGATGTAGCCCTCGCGGGATGATTTGGAATTCAGAAATTTTGATTAAATTTTGTACTTAAAAAAAGGGAAGAAGAATCAAGATTCATTTAAAAAAAATTGAGCACATCAAAAAAAATAATCTAAAAAGAAATTTGAATTATTTGAAATTGCATATATATATATATATATTTGCTTGTACGTAGGTGATCGAAGACCCCACTAATGCTCAATAGGGCTTAGTGGGTATGAAGAATCGGTTATGATGTCGCAAGATTTACATCCGATATAATGGGGTAAGCCAAAATAATTTCGATGTAGCTCTACACGGGACGATTTGGAATCTTGTCAAAATCCGCCAAAAATTTTATCCAAAATTCATACTTGCAAATAAAATTCGAGCTAAATAAATAGCGCTACTTAAGCTCGCTAAAATAAAACTGATATCAAATTGAATTTTGAATTATTAATGAGAATAAATTTGAAATGAATTTGAAGATTATATTTCAAATAAAAAAAAGATCGATTGAACTCAAACAGATTTATGAACTTGAAGCGAATTGAATATTTTGATAGTAAATATAAATTTGGCACTTCGATATATGTTATTCCAAGGGATCTAATAAGATATTAGAACAATTTAAAACGCATTCCTCACCACTGAATCTATAATTTTTCGTACAAGCAGATAGAATGCAATACTAAATTAAATTCAGCATGAATTATGGAGTTTCCTTCAATCCAAAAATAAAAAAATATATTCTAATTATGATTTTCAAAATCAATGATTTCATTAATTAGATGAAATTGTCTAAGTCATAAACACATGCATGTGCTCAGATATAGAGATTTAAAGTATAAATTTTAATGTCTGAAAATGCTGCACAGTCTAAGTTGAGATTAAATAAATATGAAACTAATCTCATAAATTAGAAATAAAATTACCTAAATTATCGAACACCCGCATGGGCCTCGACACTTATACTAAGTACTTAAACTTAATGTCTGAGGATGTTGTGCAAGTTTAAAAAGAATGAGGAGAGAAAAATGATGAAATCAATATAATCATTTATAATATATGCATGCAAACTAATGAATGTCGTCAATGTTAATTCAAGTCAATGAAAGATATAAGTATTCAGCTCCATAAAATATGATCATAGTAGGCCTAATCTTCTATGTTTGAAATAGAGTTGACACTGTTTACTAAATGATCAACTTCTAAATGAACTCAAATTATATTAGATTATAAGACCCGATCCTCTATATTCACAATAGATTTGACAAGGTCTCTTATGATATCAATTTTCTAAAGAATTTAAATTACACATAAGTCATAGACCTGATCCTCTAAATAAGCAGAGTTGACAAGGTCAACCCCAATAATGGTTGTGTTGGATAAAAATTTCAACCAGAGGGGATTCTTGCTATTTAGATTTTGAAATTATTGTATCTCAAATTCAAATTTATAAATTCAAGTTATAGGTTTGATCCTCTACTAGCAAATAAGTAGAGTTGACCAGGTCTACCCCAATGATGGCTATGTTGAATGAAAATCTCAACCGGAGGGGATTACTACTATTTAGATTTTTTAAATTATTATATCTCGAATTCAAATTTATAAATTCAAGTTGTAGACCTGATCTTCTTCTAACAAAATAGCAGAGTTCACAAAGTCTACCCCAATGATGGCTGCGTTGACTAAAAATCTCAACTGGAGGGGATATTATCATTAAAAGATATTTGAGCTCTAAACCAATTCATCTTAAAACTAAATCTTAACTAAAAAAATATCTGAATTAAATGAAATTTATCATTTAAATACTTAAAGCAAACAACTCATCCACCCATTCACCATCATTTGTTGGGGATGACAGATTAAGAAAATTCTAGCTCACAAAGAAGCTAATGTCAAGTCAAATAATCTCATGTCACTAAGGATGTGTTCTGCTCGTGGTGGTAGGCACATATGATGCTAATACCAAGTCCTTTGATCGGGTGATTGCCGTCAAATGACACAATTATATTATGGTCATGACTGTAGCCTGTATGTTCCCCAATGGCTCAGCCCTTTGAGTTATGAATCGTATGGTATATTTGATAGGCACAAAGCCTTTTTGTCAGCTAAAGTAGACTTAAGTCTATTTTCTTAGACAAACACCATCCCAGATCTACAAGGATTTCTTGGATGACATAACCCATGTTTAAGAATCCTTCTCGGGTCGACTATCTCCGACTAGACTAGGGACAAAACGGGATGAAAACCATGAGATCTAGATAGGGATGTCATCATTCCACCAACCATATACTTTAAGTTAAATAATGGTGAATTTCATCAATTCTAAACCCCAAATTTTAAACTCCACATGCTGCTACTATACATTGTGTGTTTAGCGATTTAACGACTAGCCTTAATCGAAAGTTCTCTCTCAGCATTGTGAGGGGTAATTAACTATAGGTGTTTGCGCCTATAGGAAACCTGGAACCAGATCTAAAGTCCTTACAAAATGAGGATGATATTTATGGGTAGTGTCTTATCTACTATTTCATCTGCCTTCTGAAAATTTCACCAACACTTCAAATCATACTCTCAATTGTCGAGAGGTCGGTGGCAAATTTTCGAAGCCCACAATATATATATATATATATATATATATATATATATATAGTAATTCTCACTACAAAGTTTGTAAGGTAAAAGTTCTTATGACATAGGGTAGGATCAAAGTGACATCCTTAGCAACTATAACGTCTCATGTCATGCACTTGATCAAGCAATCCATGTGTTAAGAAAATTGGATTTGTTACTCAATTGATCTACAAACAATATTTAGCTAGATTCAAAACATGGCCAACCCAAATACTTCTTTCATGCAAATTATCTAACAACAATCAATTAGTTAGCAGAAGAATTTATCAAATTATTAAAGAGTTGTCGTCAAAATAAACTCAATTTCGAACATGTAAGATCATCCAAAAGATACTAATAGGATTAACCCTTAGCATATATATCATGATATTCCTCCACAATAATTAGATTTATGCTTCAAATCATAAAAGATTATATTATTTTGTCTCGATGCATTAACATCCATCATTGTCTAGTTTGGCCACTCAAATCCCTTTTTCGACATAAAAATGACTAAATTATAAATATTTCTTATCATATCACAACACATCTCTCATGTGTATCCCCATAGTTCTAAAGCATTAGCCGCTAGTAAGACATGCCTTTCACGTGGCACTTAATATTCTACAAACTCATAATGTTGTAGTCTCTAAATATGATCTTTAATGATTTTCTCATCATTATGTTCATCAATATCACCTCAAGTTCATGTGCTGACTATAAATACCTCTTTCTTATCATTCTAATGTATCTTTTTAACACATCATGCAAAGATGAACTCAAGCAAAATATAATTTTTTTGGCTCATATAATGAATGCCAATTAGAGTGTCAAATCACTTAAAATATTTGTGTTGTCTTTCTTTTCTTCTTTTCTACATATTTTTATTTGACTCTCAATGATTTGGCACTTTGGTCCATTAAGAAGTAGCTAATCTAGAAGGCTTGATCCTTTGCTTTATTCCTAGAAAACTAACCATAACTTAGGATAGTCCTACTTTTTCCCCATTTGGTCATTTTTCTTATTTATATCTAATTTTCTTTTACTGAGACTATTTTGAGCTGGCCAAAAACTCTATGAATAAATATATGACTTCTAGTAACAATTACCTACTTCTAGGTTGTGCTATACACCTATTATTTATAATGGAGGCAAAGACCCTTACAATTTGTTGAGACTTTTATCACAATGATATAGTTAGTATAGCTTTTTTGAAAAAAAAAAAAATTATCATACTCTAGTTGTTTATATGTTCTTCAACTCTAACTCTTTTAATATACATCAGTCCCCACAAGAATACCTCTCTTAAATGATAAAAAAAATCTGTAAAAGATATAAAATTTCATCAAAATATAAAAAATTATAAAATTATTTTAGGTGTTTATATACACACTTTTTTTTAATACATATGATTTAACCCTAATGAATAAGTATGTATGCAACCAAAAGTAGTCTTTGAGTCACTACACTTTGATTCAAGCTATTAAAGGTGCGATCATTTATTATATGTGTGTGTGTGTGTGTGTTTGCAACAAAATAATGCATTTTATTGCATGTCTTATGACCTACTTGATGAGGTTCTTCTAGTGTGAGTGCTATAAGAATGATCTCTTCTTATGGCGCCCTTAATTGTTTAATTTCTAGAGCTAGAATATTGTGGCAATTGTGAAGTTCTCAATTGTTATGTTTTTTCTTCAAGACATAGATTGTATCTATAAATTTGTTTTATATTTCTTAGAACTAAATGTGATTGATCCTTATAGCTAAGAGTACTTAGATAATTGGAAGTAATCAAAAGTCATTATACTTTACACACACTGTGGGTGTCAATTAATCTGGTTGATAAGTAAAGTTCTTAATCAATAAAAATATATATATCAAATAAAAATTCATGCATGAATCTCATGACATACAATCATTTCTCATAAGGTAAATAAAATTTATTTTGACATTCCCATAAAAAGAAAAAAAATACTACTAAATAAAAATATGTTTTAAAAATAATCATTTTATTTATTTATTTTATATGAGATAGAGGAATTATTATTTTTGAAACTTTTGTAAAATTTAAAATTTATCTAAAGGCATTCACTCAAATAATGAATTTAACATTTGATCATCACTTAAAATATAATTTCTAACTTCAAGCAATCTAATGAGCTCTCATAATACATCTGAAATCAATAATGGGATTAGAACACAAGGTGAAGTCACGAGGAGTGCTATATCCTAAATTTATAAAATAAAACTCTGATATCTTACATAATAAAAAAATTTCATATCAAAATATTTATATAATGCATAACAACAAATAAATTTAGGCTAAATTTTTAAAATAAGCACATTTAAAACCTTAATTAGCGGATTAAGCTTAAAAAAATTTAAAATAGACACGCTTAGCTGACCACCTCAATATTTTAAAAAAAAAATTAACCCGAGATCGGACGAGCTCGATTCGTCCTTTCAGTTAGAAGCCGCTCGAACCATCGGATCTCCTCGCCGCACATGGCCAAAAACGTCCCACCAAAGCTTAACGCCGCCCGTGGATCCGACCGACGATCGCCAAAAAAGTAAGTTTTTTGCTGTTTTTTTTTTATAAATTAATGAATAATATGTGAATGTGATTTGTATTTATTGTATTTTATGATGTTATTAGGCAAATATAATGTGGATATTAGGTATTTTAGGTATTTTTTTAGGTATTTTAGGTATTTGTATGTGAATGTTTAAGGTTTTTTGCTTTTTTTTGTTTTTTAAAAATAAATGAATAATATGTGAATATGATTTGTATTTATTGTATTTTATGATGTTATTAGGCAAGTGTAATGTGGATTTTAGGTATTTTAGGTATTTTAGGTAATGTAGGTATTTTTGTGTTTTTTGACTTTTTCTGTAAAATGAGAAATATGCTAATGGATAACATCAAGGATTGGTTTTAAGCCTTTATCTTTTTTGCTTTATGTTATGGATTTTCTTACTATGTATGCAATACATTTGTTAAAAGGTTTGATGGAATAGTATAGAGGAAGTTCGGAGGACCTAAATATGATATTTGTTCGGAGGACCTAAATATAATATTCTTTCAGTTCATCGGTACCACTATGTAGATTACGCTCCTACAATGAATTATTTTCATCATTCTAACCAATTCGTGTAGTACTCATGAATCTAGCTAATTTAAACAGGTGTGCTCTTCAGCATTCCTGCCTCCGATACATATATTTGATTCAAATATGAGTTTAGACACTGTATGCTTTGTATTGTATTATGGCGGCCAACTTAGTATTGGTGACGATTTTTTCCCTACGTATAATGGTGGAAAGAATCGTCCTATATTAATTTCATGCAGGATTGATTTTAGCAGCGTACAGAATCGAATCATGCGATCACTAAAAGTTGATTCGACACGGTTTAGGATTAATCTCATATGTAGATTTCCTATTGGTGTCAGTTTCATTGATACACCATTAAATGATGACAAAGTCTATGAGTCAGTCATTAATGCAGCGGATGCACAATCTGTAGTTGTATACGTCAAAATTAAGTTGAAACTAGCGGATGATATCGAACTTCATAATTTTACTGAAGCTGAATTTTAGCCAACTGAAGCATATCGTTGGTAAGTTCCTTAAACTGATTATCTGAGTAATATTTCTCATTTTAATCTTACACACTATATTCAAATGCGCAGCACTGATGATGGAGATGTATCTGCATCTCCTATGCATGTTTATCATATTGCCTCGACTTCTGCAAGTATAGGTGAATAGCGTAGCGATCAGGTGCCTCCTCTACAAATCGAAGATGACAACTATGAAATAATGCCTAGCGCAACGAGTTCAGACATAGATGATAGTGAAGGTGATATTGGAGAACAACAACATATAAACACTGAAAACAGTTAGTTACTAAAAGATTACTCTAACAAAACAATCACTGTTGAAGAATACATATTCAGTAACAATCACTACATCCAGGCTTGTCAATCAGCATAAGAATGGGATGAAGAACTGAACTTTGATGGCCTCCTAATAGATTCTATTTTCCTGGAGGATAATTTCATTCCAGTAGACCTACATGAAGGAATCTGTTTTCATGACAAGAGGCACCTTAAATTTACTATTCAGGGTTGGTCAATAACAAACAATGTGGAATATGTAACTTCTGATTCTAATAAGACACGGTTTACTATACTTTATATTCATAGCAATCATTCTAGTAGGCCATGTTTGTGGCGTGTACAAGCTCGAGCGAGCAAGAGGCTAGGTGGAGCCTGGGTGATTTCATGACAGGCCACATGTTCTCATTTGATATTGATATACAAAAGCGGCATATCTCGCATTTTATTAGCCACTACATCCAACCAGTCATTAGATGCCAGATGGATTTGAAACCCAGGGAAATTATAGATCGTATGGAATCAAAATTTAACATTAGAGTGCTCTACATGAAATCCTGGAATGCACGCAGAAAGGCTATACAAGCTATATTTGGCAGTTAGGAAGACTCATATCATTTACTGGATCACTTAATGACTATTGTGTGTGCAGTTATGTATGGCACAGTGTATCACATTCACTCAAGCGAATCTGGTTGTTTTCAACACTTTTTTGGTCATTTGGACCTTCTATAGCAGCTTGGAAATTCTGTAGACCGGTCCTTAGTCTTGATGGGACTTTTCTTTTGGGAAAGTACAGAGGTACTCTACTAACTGTTGTTGGTATTGATGCTAACAATGGTTTGTACCCTCTGGCATTTACAATTATTAAAGCAAAATGCAACGAGTCCTGGAGTTGGTTTATCATGACATTGCAGGACTTAATTCCATTTATATGCACTAGGCCCGATTTATGCATTATATATGACCATTGCTTAGTAATGGATGTCACAAAATTTTCCTAAAACACACCATGCCATCTGAGAAAATTTCAAAAGGCATGTGAACATGGGAATTGCGTCACGAGTTTGTGTGCGGAAGATGTATGTGGTGTAATACTACTTGACATTCACATATTCACATTACATTACATTGAGATGCGGGTGCATATATATGGTAAGTTTTATTATATGTTGTGACTACAATATTCTAAATGTAATTTTGATGAAATAAACAATTCTTTTTGTGCAGATGATCGTTCTTGAGGCAGCGTCGCACCTACTGATGTTCAGAGAGTGGCCTGTAAATTTTCCCCCAGTTTATGGATGGACTGCGAAATGCTAGTTTAGATTGTGTCTCACAGCTATAGTATCTCAGACTTTATCACCACTCATAGCCTTAGTTGGTCACCGCAGACGAACACATTTCATTTGGCAGTTGGTGAGATGACAGTTACACTACAGTACGTGACTATGATTCTAGGCTTACGGATTGATGGACCTCCTATTATAGGACCAACAGTGATTGGGGAGGGGAGACGATGGGTATCTTGGCCTAATTGTTGCGATGAGCTTACCGGGAGACATCTAGAGCCTGATGTGGTATACCATGATTCTAGACAGCAACATGTTACATCGATATTTTGCATGGGGTAGGCGCACGTCGGGGCCTGCTTGCCTTTACGCTGGTTGCGATGGACATTTTATAGGGATACATATTTGGATCTATCGGTCGACTTTTCGATGCACCTGAGAACATCTGTCACTATTACGCTTCCTCATGCCGACACGCCTGTGTCGAGATACATCTACGACTTACCATTGTTTGATTTGAGCTTGTTTAGCGGTACTCCATTGGAGCGCAAGACACCTATATAGAGAGTTAAATGATGAAACTAGGCCAAAGTGGACGAACATGGCAGGATGTCTGCATATACTACAGGTCTGGTCGTGGGAGCATATACATGTTGGCCGACCCACATTGGATGTACCTTTTCCAGCATAGTTGGAGGGTCTGAGTGTTGGTTGCAGGCGGAATGAGGGTTACCTGAGGGAGATGACACCTTCTCATGTTAGAGTGTACAAAGATGAGCTTGATGGCACGGCGAGTAGTAGTGCACATTTGATTCATTTTTTTATTGCTCTAATCTTACTTATGCATATATTTTAATATGATATAGTGAGCCTTACAGGATACATACCCGAGTGGCGATGTTACGGTGAAATTTACCATTAATTAGTGGAAGAGAATTGAGTGGTACCTCAGATCATGTCCTTCATTTGGTCTTTCACTATTGACGTGGAGAATATAGATCCTTTTCATCTGATATGGGGAAGGCGGCGTTGACTGGTTGAGTACCGCAGGTTACATATCACGGGAGGCGACAATGGGTTCGTAGATGCGGTCCACCTCAACCAGTTAGTCGGTACATGAGGTGGTTTCTTATAGGCGCAAGCTCCTATAGTTAATTACCCCTCCCAATATTGAGAGAGCACTTTCGATTAAGGTTAGTCAATGAATCATTAAATAACGAGTATATAATTACAATGAGTGGAGTTTAAAATTTATAAAATTTATTACTTTAATTTAAAATTTTTGGTGGGGGGAATGATGATGCGCCCGATCTAGATCACATGGTTAGTATCATCCGGGGTCCATGAATTAGGGGCGAATTCCAACCCGATCGAAGGATCCTTGTCGATTACTTTACGCCATCCAAGGTGTCCTTAGAGGGGTGGAGTTTGTCGAATAAATATAAGTCAACCTTAACATAGAGTTTTTTTGCAACCAAATACATTCTACATTTCACATCTGAAAGAGCCTATCATGGGGATCATGGGGAGTAATCATAATTTATGTCATATAGTGGTGAACCACCCGAGGGGGCTCTAACCGCCATTTATGTGGTGTCATCGAAAACCACACGGATAGAGGACTGCCACGCCCCAGCTTTAGAATATTTGAGTGTGTTATGCATTTGATTTGACATTGGCTCTTTGTGAGCAAAAGTTTTCTTAATTTATTACCCCAAGACAAATAGTTGTGGAGGGGTGGATTAATTTTTTTTTTTAAGTTTTAATTTAAATAATTCATTATTTATTTATTTAATATTTATATTTTATTATTTTGTTTGAATTTTTGATCATTTTATGATTGATTTAGATTTGAATATAATAATCATTTATCATTAAAATTTTAATAATAATTTATCTTCTCGATCATAGGACTAATATTAATTAATTGCTACTGCACGGTTTTATACGGAGGGTCTATTCATTATCTCAAAGTATAATCCTTCAAAACCTTGTCCACTCTAGCTTGAACATAGATTATCGGTTTGGGACTTTTCTTCTTGAGGTTTGAATTTAGAAGCTATGTCGGATTCATATCTTGTATTATATTACTTTCTCGATATTATTAATTTGAAATTCTTATAATATCAAATTTTTAGGTTAAGTGGATTATCCAAGACCAAATCGAAGTAGCATCGTTTCTTTGTTTCATATCTAATTTGCATATGTCCCTAATGTTTGAACATTTCAACATACATACGGGTATCTATTCTTTTAAAAATTTGTATGGACATGTGAATGTCAAGTTGAAATGAAGATGTTAATTTGCAAATTTAGTTCTTGATATGACATTTTTGGATTTTGTTAACCCAGACTCGGTCTGAATACTAAATCGGGATAATAGACCCTGTCAACTCTGACTATCTTCTTGCAGAGGATCAGATCCAGATTAATTATTTCAAGATCTATCATTCTCTAAACCTTCTCAACTCTAGATTGTATATAGAGGATCGAGTTTGAGCTTCTCTTCTTGAGATCTTGAACTTGAAAAGATGCAATAATAATGATGCCAATAAATTTATCTTTTGTCATTCTATGATAGAATTAGCTTAAGAAATAGCATCATTAGATTTTAGGTTTTGTTAACCCAACTGGTCTACCAAACCAAGAAGATGTAGCATCTGTTCTTGTTGTTTGTTTTCTTTTATTTTGCATTTGGGAAGCATATTTCTTTAAATGTTTGATCTGATATAGATACTTCAACATACATACGTGTATCTGCTCTCTTTTTTTAAATGGTGTATGGACATATGAATATCTTAGTTGAATTGACTATGTTTAGTGTGACATGTCACCTTTAATACATGTTATATAACAAGTATTAATCTATTTCTTTGATCAAACATGTATCTGTTCTTTGTTTGGTATTTAACACTCCCCAATGAGAATATAATTCATATAAATTTGCATATCAAATCGAATCCTCTCTATGCATATTAAGATTTGAGTGATTGAATGTCAATTCTCTAGGGACAAGTTTCATGTATAGAAAGTGATTTTGGAGAATCATATCAATATAAGTTGAATGTCCCTATGGTAAACGCATTATCATTATCAACTAACTAAAAGTGGTTTAAAGTATCCAATGTGACATTTTGAAGGCCCCTTAACTCAAATGTAATGCTTTTATGTAAGACATAAATTTGGCACTTATTCATGAATAAACCATAAAATAATGGCATTTTTTATGACCAAACAGCAGGCAATCTCCCCCTTTCATTTCTATGTGATAGCCACATTAAGCATGACATTACATAAACCCAAAAGGAAAGAGAGGGGTTTAGTAAAAAGGCAAAACTCAAATATGAGATAATACTTACACTTTAATTGTCCAAATCAAGAAAAGAAATGAAAATAAACTTTAAATCCTCATCTTCATATTAGCACAACAATATGTAATAGAAATGAAGAGCTCCTCAAATAAAATAATTTTCTCCTCCCCTTATCCCCACATAGGGCCCTGAGACTAGCCTTCCCACCACGCTAAGAAAGGCATGTATGGTAGGTTTCGTGAGACACCGTGGCCGAAATTTTATTTTCCCACCATGCCAAGAAAGGCATGTATGGGTACAAAGAGCATAAAAAAAGAAATAAAATAAACTTTGCCTAAATCCTCATCTTCATATTAAGACAATAGATGTAATAGAATGAAGAGCTACCCAACAAATAATTTCCTTTCCTCCCCATTTTTTATTTATCAAAGATCCTCCGATCATCCCCGATATGCCGGAGAAGGCCTTCCCACCACGCCAAGAAAGGCGTGTATGGTAGGTGTCGTGAGACACCGCGATCAAAATTTTATTTTCCCACCATATCAAGAAAGGCATGTATGGGTTAGCATATTGTAATTGTCATATGATATGATGAATAAACTAAGCATGAATAAACATATGCACATACCTTCCTTTTCAAGCACTTAAGAATTTTTACATATTTTTGTTTACCAAAATTTTTGACATCATCCCCACATAGGAGGCCACTTCGGGAGACTAGGCCTTCCCACCATGCCAAGAAAGGCATGTATAGATCTGAGACACGAAAATTAATTTATTTGCCCACCACCAAGAAAGGCATGTAAAGCATAGATATAAATAACACATTAATAAGATATCAAGTGATAAAAATAAAAAAGTATATAGGGGACTAAGCTCAAAAGCCAATCATTCCTTTCTTCCTTTCACAAGATTTTCCATAATGTATCATCAAGAATTGATTTAAGCAAAGTAACAAGAATGAAACCCATAAAGGAAAGTAAATAATTTCAGATTTTGGAGTTTTACAACACCCAAGCCCTTCTATGCTTTTAAATTTCAGATTTCATCATTTTTTTTGTAGGTAAGGAAGACAATTTCAGCAAACATTACTTCCTCCAACTGATAAGAACATACGGTTAAGGATAACAAATACTTGCATTTAGCTTAGGAATTCCATTTTCTACCCCATGCAGAAATTATTTTCAGCAAGATAAAAGCATAAATATTCATAGGAAACAACAAGCAACATGACATTAGGGCCTAGGATTCAAACCATGCAATACTTGAAAATCCGTCTTTTTAATTTCAGATTTCAATCTAAGCATGTGCAATAGACTAAATGAATGAAATCCATAGGAAACAGTAAGCAACATGGCATTAAAGCCTAGGATTTGAGCCATGCAATATTTGAAAACCCCTCTTTTTTAATTTCATATTTCGATTTGTATATGAAAGAGGCATGATATATGTATAATTCCCTTCATAGAAAACCAATTGAAGCAAGGTAGAAGCGTGAGATTCCTAGGAGAATAGCAAGTAGTATGATATTTAGGCCATACATCCTTCCTTATCACATTTCCATATTCTAGCTCAAATAAAAAAATATTTTCAGCAAGCATCATATCTATTAAACAACAAACTGATGTGATTTTCCTTAGATAAAAAAAATTTTCAGCAAGCATCATATCCATTAAGCAGCAAATTAATATGAAAATAGGACGGAAGCTTGCACATAGCTTAGGATTTGAGCCACACACTATCTCAAAATCCATTCTAAGCTTTAGATTTCAACTTTAAACTCATAGATAAACTTTTGCTATGAAGAGGTCATTTCAAAGAACAATAAAAAAATGTAGGTATCCATAGTCAAGAGAAAACATCAAAAAAAATGGGATTTGGGCCATACATCCCAAATCTTTTAAGGGAAAACTTTTCAACATCATTCAAGCATAAGATATGGCGTATGTAATAAAACCCTAACTTCCAAAATACCCAAATGTATGGAAATAAGCTTAGGGTTAAAAAGAGATGACCTGGAAGTATCGAATGCTAAGAAAAGGGAGGAGAAGGGTTTCGGTTGGCTTAAGCAAAGGAATCGGGTCGGCTAGGGTTCACGGTTCCATTCGGGTTCTTCACTGTGCGTGATGGATGGAAGAGAGGAAGGAATAATCGTGAGAGAGAGGAGACTGAATGCAGCAGAGGAGAGGGAGGAAGAATTGCCAAAGAGGGTGTCGTGCGAGAGTCGTGCGAGAGGAGTGAGACCGAGAGCCTTCATTTCAGCCTTTAGGGCCGACCGCCTCTTTTGATTAGTTATCATTTCGGCAGCCAATAGGGATTAGCGGTTGTTTATTCCTTAGTGGGTAGATGGGCAGCTGATTTAGAATAAGAATTAGAGGGGATTAGGAAATTAAGAGGGATTAGGTAGCCGTTAATTACTTTAGTTACTCACTAATATCATTTTCGTGTTGATTTTGAAGAATTTATTTTATGCAATAAACTCTAACAATATGGGTGTTAATTTTAGCTGTTTCTGCTGTGCCGAACGCAACGGTATGATCGATTTTATGATCGAAGGTCATTTAGGCAACGTCAGCGATCGTCAAAGTGAAATTAGGTTTAAATTATATGACGTTTGCGCACACTTTGCTGATTCAATCGCTGAAAGCATCATTTGATAGATTTTGATATTTCAGTGATGACGGCGTAATCAATTTCGCGAATGGAAGTCGTTCGGACATCGTCAGGGCTTCCCAACTTTGATATGTGCATAATTTCATTAAAAAATTAAATTTCATCATTTAATTGGTAATTAATTGATTCAATATTTTTTATTCAATTAATTTCAATATTTTAGGCGCATTACGCAGTCGAATTTTTAAATCAAAACAAATTTAATCAATTTTTATCACGTTTAAGGGGGTTTTAACCTCTACTTTATTTATTTAATTTCAAGTGGCACATAGTTGTAGGTCAACAAATGCCCCCCAATAAACATGGTGCCCGCATGGAGCAGACCGTGTTTGTTGTACGTAAGTTGACCTTGCGGATCTCTAAGAGATTTGCTTGGATGTCACGCTGAAGTTGTAATTTCAACAACTTTTAATAATACCTGGTCGTTTCCCTTTGATAGAAGTGAGTATAATTCTCAAGTTGGGCAAACACTTGAATTTCATCGGTTCGACTGCAATAGCTCATTAAGCCGGTATTTGTTGTTATTAGTCCAATATTTCGTGCTTAATGGACTAGACGAAGGAGATGCTTTAACTTGTCATCATCAACTTGTCAAGAGAATTTGGAATGTCTTCGGTCTTTGGCTTTATGCTTTGACGGACTTGTTAAAGACTTCTTCCTAAGAGTTTGAAATTTATATTTTCCTCCTATCCTAGCTTCATACCTTAGCAGACTTGATGGAGTTGATGAGATGAGAATATCTTCGGTCCTTTGCTGTGTGCTTTGATGGACTTATTGAAGATTTCATCTCGAACTTTGGGATTTGTATTTTTCTCCTGTCCTAGCTTTGTACCTTAGTAGACTTGATGGAGTCGATGAGATGAGAATATCTTCGGTCCTATGCTTTATACTTTGACAGACTTGTTGAAGATTTCATCTCAAGATTTGAAATTTGTATTTTCCTCCTGTCCTGCCTTTGTGCCTTGGTGGACTTGATGGAGTTGATGAGATGAGAATATCTTCGACCCTATGCTTCATGCTTTGATGGACTTGTTGAAGGTTTCATCTCAAGATTTGGGATTTATATTTTCCTCCTGTCCTGGCTTTGTGCCTTGGTGGACTTGATGGAGTTGATGAGATGAGAATATCTTCGGTCCTATGCTTCATGCTTTGACGGACTTGTTGAAGGTTTCATCTCAAGATTCGTATCTCGTTCCTCCTTTTATCCTGGCTTCGTGAATTGATGGATTTGATGGGGGAAAGTCCTAAATTATCTTAGAGATTTGTCAGGCGATACAAAATTATCTTCTTCCCTAGCTTTCAGCTTTTATGGGCTTGTAGAAGGATACATGCCGATGACCTAGCTTTCAGAGCTTGTATTGGGTCAATGGCAAGAAGTCATCAGTCCTGTGCTTTGCACATGTAATAGATATCTTGATGACAAAATCTTCCTTAGTTCAGCTTTTAGCTTTGTACAAACATTGGGATGGCTTCTTCGGTCCTCTGCTTTTTGCTTGATTGGACTTACTGAAGAAGAATTTCCTTCGTTCTTTGCATTTTGCTTTAATAGACTTATTGAAGGAGCTAAGATTTCACATTTGTATTTGATTCCAAACTCGGCTTAGTGCCTTCTTGAGTCAGGATTTTTTTATTGTAGAATTTTGAGAAATGACCTTACGACCAATAGGGATAATCTCCCAGTCTGGGTCACTTGAACTTACCAAGTTGGAGAGATTTGGGGATTTGGATGCTCTTGTCTTTAAACTAATGAAGTAGGAGGATACCTTACTATGCCCTTTGTAGCGTGTTGAGTAAGCAAATCTGTCAGCGACTGGACTGTATTTTGGCATGTTGAGTCTAACCTTATACACCCACTTGAGTCGTGGACTTGAGCACTTGATGAAGGATTTTATCGCTAGGCTTGTTGAGTGGCTATTCTACCATATTTGGACGTGTTGAGTCTGACCTTATACCCCAACTCAAGCCTTTAGATTTGATGTGGGATGAAAGATGTATTTTCAATTTGGTTTGTTGAAGTTTGCAGACTTGAAAATTTTCTTCTTTGGTCAGTAAGACTTTTAAATTTGAGGATTTGAATGCATAGTTTTGAATATGCATATAGGGATCTCAGCACTAGGCACGATGTACATCCCGAAGAGAAAGGACGGCCCCTTGTCAAACAGGAATGCCTGACACTTTACTATAAAACTTTAAAAAAATGCCCCTTGTCTAACAAGGAGATTTTTATTTTATTTTGGAAATACAGTCTTTTATTACAAGAGAATTTCCAATGAAAATTTACACATGTGATTAGAAATGAAACTTTCAAGTGTAGGATTTATCCAATTACACTTTCATGTGTAATATTTATTTAAATACCGACCATTGATTGGCGGCATTGGTCTTTCACCTTTGAAGTCAATGAGCTGGTCGGCTCCCCATTGATATACATTTTCAATGACGAAGGGTCCCTCCCAGTTAGGTTCAAATTTACCACCAATTTTACGGTGAGGGATGATTGGTCTTCTCAACACCAAGACCAATTCCTCTTCCTGGAAAGCTCGAGGATGTACTGTATGATCGAATGCTTTGGACATTCTTGCTCGATAGACTTTAAGATTTCGCTGAGCTTGGAGCCTAACTTCATCAAGTGCAGCAAGCTCTTCCATCCATAGACGGGCATTCTCATCTTGGGTAAGATCTTGTTGAATGGCTACTCGGAGTGAAGGCAGTTCAACTTCAAGTGCCAAAACTGCTTCAACCCCAAACACCAGTGCATAGGGAGTAGACTTTGTAGGAGTTTTATAAGTGGTACGGTAAGCCCATAACTCTTCCACAAGCTTGGTATGCCACTCCCTTTTATTTCTTGTGAGAATTATTCTAAGCAATTTGACTAGTGTTTTATTCAAGGCATCAGCCAAGCCATTTGCTCTCAGATTATAATTAACGAATATTGCCTATCAATCTTATATCGATCGGCAAACTTATGAACTTTAGTGCTTTTGAAGGCTGACCCATTATCTAAAATGATTCGGTGTGGTACACCAAACCTATAGATAATATTATGGGTGAAAAAGTTGGTCACCTATTTAGCTGTAACTTCTTTGAATGGAGATGTTTCAGCCCACTTGGAGAAATAATCAGTGGCTGCTAAGATGAAGCAGTGGCTAGCTGATGATGGTGGATCAATTGGCCCAATTACATCCATCCCCCAGCACTCAAACGGCCAAGATGCTATCGTTGGGTGTAACGAATTCGAAGGTTGATGAATTATGTTACCGTGGACCTGACATTCATGGCATCTCTTGGCATGATTGATACAATCTTTTACCATAGATGGCCAATAGTATCCCATTCTTTTAATTTTGAAAGCTATTTTAGGACATGATTGGTGTATGCCACAAAGTCCTTGATGGATTTCAACAATTACTTTGTTGGCTTCTTCTATTCCAAAATATCGTAGACACATATGCTCGAAGGACCTATGATACAGAGTATTGCCAACATAAGCATATAGTCAAAGCCTTTTCTCAAGTTGTGCAGTTATCGACTTGTCACTTGGCAATTTGCCTTCCTTGAAGTAGTCGATGAAGGGCTGCCTCCAGTCTTCCTTCTCTTCTACAGTAAGAATTTCATTGTGTGGTTTTGGTATTTCCCAGGTTGGAGGCCTTCTTCTTGAATGACCTGTGGCTTGTCTTGTTGACTTTGAGAAGTAAATTATAAGGGAGTGTGAGGAGCAACATGAGTTGCACCCTATTGATTTGAGTTTGATGACCCCTCTTCTAGAAAGAATTTTAAATTTATTAGCTCTAGGACTCGATGAGTGCAAACACTAATTAGCATGTAGTCGTCGTCGTCCATACTTGCCATTTCTTTAGCTAACTTAGTTAAGCAGTCTGCTTTGCTGTTCTTAGCTCTGGAGACTCAAGTCTTAATGATATTTGGGATTTGCTTCATAAGCTCGAGAACTCATTTGTGATAGTAGGCCAATTCGAGCTTGTTGATTTTGTAAAGGCCCAACACTTGATTAATGACGAGTTGAGAATCGCCATAAATTTACAGATTCTGGACTCCTATGAAAATGACTTCCACTAAACTTACCACCAACGCTTCATATTCTGCTTCGTTGTTGGTTCAGGATTGAGTTAATTTATAGGAATGTCTCATTATGCCACCTTCTAGCATGATCAAGATAAGACTGACACCAGCTCGAGCCTTCGAGAGATTTGACGGTTGAGTATATTTGATGGATGAAGCTCCATCAAAATATAATTCTCACATTTGTTGTCTTTCTTTTTTATATATGTGCATGATTTGCTCATCAGGAAGATCGTCATTAAGCGATGAGTCTGTCGGGATGGGATGAGCAGCAAGAAAATCTGCTAGAATTTTTCCCCTTCACCACTTTCTGGGGAACATATGTAATATCAAATTGTAGCAGAAGGACAGTCCATCATGTCAAGCGACCTATCAACGTTGGTCTTGTCATCAAGAACTTCAACGGGTCGATCGGTAATGTTATGAGATAGCATGTAATGACGTAGCTTTTGGGTAGCAAAAATTAACACCAAACAATGCTTCTCAATTGTGGAATAACGTGCTTTCGCTCCTATTAGTCTTCGACTAATGTAGTACAGAGCATTCTCCCTTCCTTCCTCATTATGCTGCACCAACAGAGCACCTAAAGATTCTTCCTATTGTGTATATGAAGCTTTCACGGGCTACAAGAATAGGTGGATTCAATAGATATCTGTTGATGCTATCGAAGGCCTCTTGACATTCTTCATCCCACTTGAAAGGAATATCTTTCTTCATTAGTTTTGCAAAAGGTCGACACCTGCCTGACAGATTTGATATAAATCTTCTAATGAATGCGAGATGTCCCTGTATGGAGCAGAGTTGACGAAGGCTCCTTGGAGGAGGCATTTCAACAATCGCTTTTATTTTGTTGGGATTGATTTCAATCCCTCTGCGACACACAACATATCCAAGGAACTTCCCCGAAGAAACTCCAAAGGCGCACTTGAGAGGATTCATCTTGAGGTCATATTTTCTGATTCTTTCAAAGACGATCCTTAAATCATCGAGATGATCTTTGCGATCTATACTCTTGACAACGAGATCATCAATGTGGCACTCTACTTTTTGATGAATTAACTCATCAAAGATTCATGTCATAGCCCTTTGGTATGTAGCTCTAGCATTCTTCAAGTCGAAGGGCATGACTGTGTAGCAATATATGCCAATTGGTGTCGTGAATGAGGTATGCTTCTCATCTTCAGGGGCCATCTTGATCTGATTGTAACCCGACGATCCGTCCATAAATGAGAACATGTCATGGTTTGAAGCGTTACCCACTAACAGTTCTGATATAGAGAGCAAAAAGTCATTTCTTGGACATGCTTTGTTTTAAGTCCCTGAAGTCGATACAGATATGAATCTGACCATTCTTCTTTTTCACGGGGATGATATTAGTTATCCAATCAGTGTATTTTTCTTCCCTAATGAAACTAGCTTTAATAAGCTTCTTGGTTTCTGCAACTACATGTTCTTCAACCTCCAATCTCATTCGCCTGGAGGCTTGCTTGACTGGTGTTGCATCTGGCTTAATTGCTAATTTGTGAACCGCTACATCAGGGGATAAGCCTGGCATTTCAGCATATGTCCAAGCAAAGAAGTCCCTAAATTCATAGAGCAAGATTTTTAATTCTTCCACTTTATCTTCAGGAAGTAGAGCATTGAACGTGGCTGAGGATCCTCCTCGCCCTTAATTTCTTTAAGTTCATCCATAGTAGATGTCTGCCCACCATCTTCAAGCTCTTCAGGTGTCGGTTTAGCTTCTACTTCTTCATTATTTGTGAGACTGACATTAAAAATAATATTCTCATCTTCATCATTATTCTCAACTTTTATTCCTGTTATAGCATAACATGTGTATTCCTGTGGACTATTATCTTGGATAAAACCAAGGCCTTTGGTAGTGTGTTTGTTTCTCTTACCAATGGTTTGAGAACCTTTTATTACATCATTTCAAAGAGCTTTCCTTTGTTTACTTTGCATGTGTGCATTAGGTTTTATCTTTGGAGAGTAATATTTTGGTATCCTTATGGGCATAGCTTCTTCTTCATCGAGCATTACCCAATCGAATCTTCTTCGACACCCCTGATTTATAAAATAGGCTTCTTGGCCCATGTTTTCTAGGAGAGGAGGTACATAGAAGGTCACCGACTTTGTGAGTTCCTCGAGGGTCATTTCTTTAAAATGTTGGGGAAGAAGGAGTGACTACGAGTGTAGTCTCATGGATCATGATTATTTTAAAGTAGGTGCATTGCACCTTACCTTCAAAAGCGATTCACTCATAATCGAGTCAAACGATTTTCCTCAATCGAGTTTTACTCGAAGATCATGGACCTTTGGATTTGAAAGGAACACATTCATCTTCTTCTTGATATCCTAGATGAGGGATAGTGTTATTGATTTTAAACTTGTTCTTTATATCCCTAGGGATATTTGGAACAATCTCTTTTCCTTTATTCTTTTTAATTTCTCCCTTCTTCTTAACTTGTTCTTTTATGCGTCTTGAAGTAGATGTAGTATTTTCTAGTTATTTTGTTAGCTTTGATTCCTTCGGAAGGAAGTAGCTAGCATCTTGATATATCTTCATTTCATGCACCGCAAAAGGCTGCATGTCACCCACAATTTGGCATTCTTCCCCGTCCTTTGTATATTTTATACATTGATGCAATGTAGATGGGACAATACCATACTTATGAAGCCATGGTCGACCCATAAGAGCTTTGAATGAAGTATCTGTATTGATCACATGAAATTTGGCTTCTGTGTAGAGGTCTCCAAATTTAAGAGGGAGGACAAATGACCCAATAGTTTTTTGTCTCTTCTCATTGAAACCTTGAACCAGGACTTTATCTCATCCCAGATGTTGTACATCTAGAGATAGCCACCTAAGGGTTCTTAGGTTCATAAGATTCACAAAGGAACCAGGATCAATTAAGATCCATGGTATCATAATTTCATCACTTTCAGTTGTAACATACAGGGGTGATTGTGCTCTGCAGTCCCAAACATTAGATCATCTTCTGAAAATGTGACGGTTGTAAGCTCTTGAACATGCAAGGTCTCCGTTAGACAACATTCAGCAAAATATGCTTTAAACTTCTCCGGCTCTCTGAGAGCTTCAATTAAGGTGTTACGGAGATCTTCTGACATCAGAAGTACTTCATATACACTAAGCTACGCTAAAATTTTCCTTTGATGGAATAGGATGTTGTAATCGATCCCTTTAATTGGTGAAGGCTTCTTATTTGAATCCTTAAGGATGACTCTTTCATTGATTTCAATTTCTTTTCTTTTACCCCTATTTATTGGCTCTTTCCTCTATTGAGATAGTAGCACTCGACCACTTCTCAACTGTACTTGAGCTACTTCTTTTACATCTGAATCTTCAGATGACTCAGTTGCTTCAGCATCTTCTTTTTCCCCTTCTAATGATAGGCTAGAAGATTTAGAATTATTGCCTAACTTTATATTTTTCATGTCTGCTGACATGGTGAGCTCTAATTCATCTTCATTTGGGAAACAAAGTTCTTCTAAGCTGTTATCAGCTTCATGCATCATCAAGCAAGACTCAGCAAGAAGTTTTTTAGCTTCTTCCCCTGCTTCTTCATTTATCTGAAGATTAGTAATAAATTCATCAAGTGTGATAGGTCGCCTTGCCAGTTGTATATAATCATTCATATTATTGATGATCCTTTGTGCTACGCTGCACCCATCCATAGTAGTGAAAACATTTTGCGCTACCGCCTTCTTCTTTTTCTTTGATTTATTCTTTCGTTTGGCAGGCTTCTTGGTCTTCCCTTGTGATATTTGGCTAGGCTGTCCTTCATGAGATGAACTAGCCTTCCCATAATTTGGGTTTTGTTTTAACACAAGTACGTGCTCAAATGGTGATTTCCACTGAATACCTGGAATGCCTTCCAATTATTTCAACATTTTTACAGTCTTTTTAGAGACTGTGACTTGTCATCCTTCATCATCGATCAGTTTCTCTTTACCTTTATCTTTGTTTGATGGCGCTGGAGATGAGGTAATTATTTTTGTAGATTCTTTCTTTGACGCACAATAACGTCCATAATATAAATTCTCCATTTTATACTTCCAATTAATCTTTGAATATGTAACAATCTTCAATAGGATGGTGCATCGATATGGGCAATAGTTAGGATTATCTGTTTGTCCAGCCTCTTCAAGTCTTTTACACTCTGGTAGTTGGAGACCTGCTTTGAGTGCATGCTTGAATAGTTTAGCCATACTTTCCCTCTTAAAAGAATACTCTTTGTTCAACTTTTCTTTTAGGGTTGGGGCTATTGAGTCATTCGCTCCTTTTGTTTGCTTTGGTCGCTCGCCTTCACTAAAGTGACCTCGAGGCACATCATTATCTCCAAGTATGAGCTTGGATTGTGGAGAAGGATTGCATTACTGCTTTGGTCTTTCTTGGTAAACAGGTAGTCTTTCTTTGTCAACATTATAGACCAACCGCTTACCAGTATCTTTCTTGAATGAGGTGAAATTTGTTTCACCCTTCTTCGGATCTGGAGCTTTTGCTCTTTTAGATTTATCTTGGTGGCTATCAGAACATGATAAATTTAATTTCTCAAATTTAACAACCCTATCAAGCAGCTCTTGAAATGTGGTGATTGAAGCCATGCAAAGGTAAGGCACCATCTTGTCGTCAATGTTGTCCATCAGTAATTGAATTGCATGCTCTTCTTCTAACTATTGTTCACATTTCATACTCATATTTTGCTAACGTGTGATATATCGGGTCACTGATTCATCTTTCTTCCTCTTCTCAAGAACGAGATCAGCAATAGTTATCTTTTTTACTGTGCTGGTGAATCTTTTAATGAACATGTTTTCAAGTTCGGCAAAAGTCTTGACTGAATCATTTGGCAACTCAGCATACCATTTGAAAGCAGTCAAAGTTAAACTACTGATGAATTAGTGAAATAATAATGCATCATTACCCCCTGTGTTACCACAGGATGCTTTGAACTAGGCTAAATGTTGCTTAGGATTACCATTTCCATCGAATAAATTAAATTTCGGCATTGAATATCCCTTTGGATATGGAATTTGATCATATTCCGTGGGATATGGATGGCCTTTATTCACCAATTTTTTTGCCTATTTCGCAGATATAAAAGCTTTGATCTTCTTATTCAAGATAATATCAAGTTGAGAGGTTGTCACGGCTTCAGATATAGTTTGTATATTGAGGGTCGACTCATTCATTTATTTCCTCGCCGTGCTCAATTTGGACCCTTGAAACATATGAGATTAGATTTATTGGAGGATTGTCATGGGCATTACTAGAGGCTTGATGATTATTTGGGGGAACAGGAGTTGGACTTGCCGCGAGATTCCTCTGCATTAACTGCATCATTGTAGTCATTTGCATGATCATTTTGTTCATTTTTGTATTTAACTGAGCAATTTCTTTATCTTTGGCATTCATCTAGCACTGAATATGTCTCTACGCCTCTACCAAAGTGGTAGTATCGGCGAAGGTGGGATTTTCTTCCCTTTCTCCTTCTTCTTCCTCTTGTTGTTCCTCTTCTGAAGAATCAGAGGATGCTTCCTCTATTTGAACATTTTGTTGTTCTTCAAGTTGAGGGGAAGGTACTATTGTATGATGCCTATGTTTGTATTGGTGTACACCAGATGGCTCACCGATTTGTTGTACCATATATACTATCTCAACAGTCGTTGCATCCTCCTCTTCTTCTTTGTCCCTTTGGACATGAATTTCTGATCGACATCTCCAATGGACTTCCTATTCTAAGTGTGGAATCGAGACTTCTTCAATTAGAGGGCTTCGATCGAAGTTAACCTCCTCTTGATGAGTTGATTGACGGATCCAGGAATTCTCCAAGGTGTCTACTGCCGATTTTTTTATCATCGGGTCCCTCTTTTAGGCTCCCATCGTTGATAAATAGATCTCTCGAATTCACACAGATGTCCGTCATGTATTTGTAATTTCTTTTAAGGCCAGCCTCCATATCTGCTTGCCTTTCCATCAGGACCTTTTGGCGGTGGATTCCTGGACATGTGGTCCAAGTGTCACACCCCGATGCTCATCGCACAGGACATGGATCTGTTGGCGTCCTGCCATTTGAATTATGGGATGAGGTCTTCTTAAGCCCCAACATCCTTGATAAGGACCACGGTACTTTCTTTTCATCAATCCTCTCTCCTTGGAAACTTGGAGAACCCGGCTGCGGATATGGGGTTTCTCAGAGGAGCTAAAACGACGCGTTGTCCGTAAGGAGCTGACCAATAGAGCTGTTTTGTTTAACCCACTTAAGGTTATCAAACTGATTGTGGGTGGGAACACTCACTATTGGTTCCACAATTGGTTATGCAGCTGGCTACACAGGAAGTAAGTGTTGAGCACGCAACTCAAGACTTCTTTTTCTTCGTTACCTCCAGCTAAGCTTGCTTCTAAATAAAGAAGCTTCAGCGTCGTGCCTCCCTGGAGCGAATGGTTCAGCTGGCAGGATTTCATTATTCTGAGGGACTAAAGACACAGTTCGCCCAGTAACAACCCTCTTCATGATTGGTGCCTCTGAGCGACCAAGCCTCTCAAAGATTGGTGGTTTCTTTTGAAGTGACCAAACAGCAGTAAGGGTCACGACTTCAGCGGGCCTTTTTAGGGATTGTTGCACATAGCGTGCAGGACAAGTTTGGACTTCAGCAAGTTGAGGCCTAGCAACTTGCTCATTCAAGATGGCTGGGAAATCCATGCTACCAAACTGGATGGTAGCTCCAGTGCTTCCAGCATTGATGATGGCATTTTCCAAACGGATGTTGGCACCATTGCCAAGAGTAATAGTGACAGTTGTGTTCTGTAAAGCCATTCTGGAGCTTTCAAGGTAAAAATTAGCAATTGAAAATAGCTACAATATCACCTTTCTTCCAAAAATATGGGTACAATAAGACATAAAATCTCAAATGGCTTAAGACTTTATTTAGAAACTTTAAAATTTTCACTTTTGACTTATCATTTTTAATATATATATTTTTTATCATTTCATTCATTTTTTTATACTCCACTCCAATTATAACTTAGATTGACTAGCCAAAGATGGAAAGAGAAACCTATCCCCAGCGAAGTCGCCAGAAATCTGTGGGATCTGAAAATTCGCCACCGACCTCTTTTGGAATAAAAAAAGAGTTGTTTTAGTGTCGGTGAAAATTTTAGAAGGTGGATGAATAGTAAATAAGACATTACCCAGAGATTTCGTCCTCATTTGGTGAGAACTTTTTATATCTGGTTCTAGGTTTCCTATAGGCGTAAGCCTCTATAGTTAATTACCCCTCCCAATAGTGAGAGAGCACTTTCGATTAAGGCTAGCCAATGAATCGTTAAATAACGGGTATATAATTACAGTGAGTGGAGTTTAAAATTTATGAAATTTATTATTTTAATTTAAAATTTTTGGTGGGGGGAACGATGATGCGTCCGATCTAGATCCCATGGTTCCATCATCGTCCCCTGGTCAATTAGAAGGGGATCTAACTTGAAGGATCCTTATCAGCAACACATAGGTTATGTCGTCCAAGGTGTCCTTGTATACCTGGGGTAGAGTTTGTCTAAGTGGACAAATATAAGTCAACCTTAGCTAACATAGGGCTTTTTTTCCAACCAAATACATTCTACATTTCAACATAGGGCTTTTTGCCCAACCAAATACATTCTACATTTTACAGCTCAAAGAGCAAAGCCGTTAGGGAACATATGGTGACCATAATTTAGTGGTGCCATATCGCGAACCACCCGTCGAGGGCTCTGGCCGAATCATTATGTTGTGCCATTTCACGAAAATCATGCGGGAGGACACGCCACGCGGCTTTAGAATATTTGAGTGTGAAGTTAGTTATGCATTTGATTTGACATTGGCTCTTTGTGAGCAAAAGTTTTCTTAATTTGTTATCCCAAGACAAATAGTTACGGAGGGATGGATTGATTTTTTTTAAGTTTTAATTTAAATAATTCATTATTTATTTTATTTATTTATATTTTATTATTTTGTTTAAATTTTTGATCATTCTATGATTGATTTAGATTTAAATATAATAATCATTTATCATTAAAATTTTAATAATAATTGTCCTTCTATCATGGGACTAATATTAATTAACCTTGTCTACTTTGTATTTTTCTGACAGGAGGCCTAAAATTCATTGTCTCAAGAAGTATAATCCTTCAAAACCTCGTCCACTCTAGCTTGAACATAGAAGATCGGGTTTAGGACTTTTCTTCTTGAAGGTTTGAATTTTAGAAGCTATGTCAGTTGATTCATATCTTGTATTATATGACAAAATTAGCTTCTCAGATATTATTAATTTAAAATTCTTATAATATCAAATTTTTAGGTTTTTAACTTGACGACAAACCAAGCAGGAAGTGTAGCGTCTGTTCTTTGTTTAATATCTAATTTGCATATGTCCCTAATGTTTGAACATTTCAACATACATACGAGTATTTGTTCTTCTAAAAATTTGTATGGACATGTGAATGTCAAATTGAAATGTAGATGTTAATTTCTAAATTTAGTTCTTGATATAACATTTTTGAGTTTTGTTAACCCGGACCCGATCCAAAGACCAAACCGGGATAATAAACCCTATCAACTCTGACTATCTTCTTGTAGAGGATCAGATCTAGATTAATTATTTCAAGATCTATCATTCTCTAAACTTTTTTAACTCTAGATTGTACATAGAGGATCGGGTTTGAGCTTCTCTTCTTGAGATCTTGAACTTGAAAAGATGCATTAACAATGATGCCAATAAATTTATCTTTGTCATTTTATGATAGAATTAGCTTCTAAGATTTACAATAGCATCATTAGATTTTTAAGTTTTGTTAGCCCTGACCCGGTCCTAAGACCAAATTAGGAAGATGTACCATCTATTCTTGTTGTTTATTTTCTTTTGTTTTGTATTTGGGAAGCATATTTCTTTACATGTTTGATCTGATATAGATACTTCAACATACATACATGTATTTGTTCTTTTTTTTAAAATATTGTATGGACATATGAATGTCTTAATTGAATTGACTATATTTAGTGTGACATGCCACATTTAATACATGCTATACAATAAGTAATAATCTATTTCTTTGATCAAATATGTATCTGTTCTTTTTTTGGCATTTAACACTCCCCAATGCGAACATAATTCATATAAATTTGCATATCAAATCAAATCCTCTCTATGCATATTAGGATTTGAGTGATTGATTGTCAATTCTCTAGGGACAAGTTTCATGTATAGAAAGTAATTTTGGAGAATCATAACAATATAAGTTGAATATCCCTATGGTAAATGTGGCCTAGACATTATCAACCAGCTAACTAAAAGAGGTTTAAAGATGTATCCAATGTGACATTTTGAAGGCCCCTTGACTCAAATGTAATGTTTTTTTATGTAAGACATAAATTTGGCACTTATTCATGAATAAACCATAAAATAATGGCATTTTTGATGACCAAACAACAGGCAATTTCCCCCTTTCATTTCTATATGATAGCCACATTAAGCATGACATTACATAAACCTAAAAGGAAAGAGAGGGTTCAGATTTAGTAAAGTATTGGCAAAACCCAATCTACAAATTCAAATATGAGATAATACTTATACTTGAATTTTCCAAATCAAGAAAAAAAATCTGAAAATAAACTTTGCCTAAATCCTCATCTTCATATTAACACAACAATATGTAACAGAATGAAGAGCTCCCCAACAAATAATTTTCTTTCCTCCCCCTTTTTATTTCAACCCTCCGTTATCCCATGTGGGGCTTTGGGAGACTAGGTCTTCCCACCACGCCAAGAAAGACGTGTATGGTAGGTGTCGAGACACCATGATTTATACCACCACGCACGAAAAAGTATATATTGAAATTGTCATATGGTATGATGAATAAACTAAGCATGAATAAACATATGCACATACCTTGCTTTTCAAGCACTTGGGAATTTTTACATATTTTTGTTTACCAAAATTTTCGGCAGCCTCCTGATGTCATCTCCGCATAGGGGGCTACTTCGGGAGACTAAGCCTTCCCACCACGCCAAGAAAGGCATGTAGCAGGTGAGACACCGCGGAATTTATTTTCCACCACGCAAGAGTGTATGGGTTGACAAAGATAGCATAGAAAAGAAACCTGAAAATAAACTTTACCTAAATCCTCATCTTCATATTAGCACAATAGTATATAATAGAATGAAGAGCTCCCCAACAAATAATTTTCTTTTCTCCCCCTTTTTTTTATCAAAATTTCCAGCAGCCTCCCGGCGTCATCCCCGCATATGAGGGCTATTTCGGGAGAGTAGGCCTTCCCACCATGCCAAGAAAGGCATGTATGGTAGGTATCATGAGACACTGCGGCCGAAATTTTATTTGCACACCACGCCAAGAAAGGCGTATATGGGTTAGCATATTGTAATTTTCATATGGTATGATGAATAAACTAAGCATGAATAAGCATATGCATATACCTTCCTTTTCAAGCACTTAAGAATTTTTACACATTTTTGTTTACCAAAATTTTCAAATATTCTTACCAGAAGAGCATATGGTCATATAGAGACATACGAAAATTTATTTGCCCACCACGCCAAGAATGACGTGTATGGGTTATCATAGCATAACAAATTTTCCTGTTAATAAGATATCAAGTGATAGAAATAGGCAAGTATACAAGTAGGGACTAAGCTCAAAAGCCAATCATTCCTTTCTTCCTTTCACAAGATTTTGCATAATGTATCATCAAGAATTGATTTAAGCAAAGTAACAAGAATGAAACCCATAAATGAAAGCAAATAATTTCAGATTTTGGAATTTCAGATTTTGGAGTTTTACAACACCCAAGCCTTTCTATGCTTTTAAATTTCAGATTTCATCATTTTTTTTTTGTAGATAAGAAAGACAATTTCAGCAAACATTACTTCCTCCAAGTGATAAGAACATAGGGTTAAGGATAAGAAATACTTGCATTTAGCTTAGGAATTCTATTTTCTACCCCATGCAGAAATTATTTTCAGCAAGATAAAAGCATAGATATTCATAGGAAACAACAAACAACATGACATTAGGGCCTAGGATTAAAACCATGCAATACTTGAAAATCCTTCTTTTTAATTTCAGATTTCAATCTAAGCATGTGCAAGAGACTAAATGAATGAAATCCATAGGAAACAATAAGCAACATGGCATTATAGCCTACGATTTGAGCCATGCAATATTTGAAAACCCCTCTTTTTTAATTTCAGATTTCAATTTGTATATGAAAGAGGCATGATATATGTATAATTCTCTTCATAGAAAACCAATTGAAGCAAGGTAGAAGCATGAGATTCCTAGGAGAACAGCAAGTAGTATGATATTTAGTCCATACATCCTTCCTTCATATTCTAGCTCAAATAAAAAAACATTTCCAGCAAGCATCATATCTATTAAACAACAAACTGATATGATTTCCCTTAGATAAAAAAAAATTTCAGCAAGCATCATATCCATTATGCAGCAAATTAATATGAAAATAGGAAGGAAGCTTGCACATAGCTTAGGATTTGAGCCATACACTATCTCAAAATCCATTTTAAGCTTTAGATTTCAACTTTAAACTCATAATAGAAGGATAACCAGCATAAACTTTGCTATGAAGAGGTCATTTCAAGCAACAATAAAAACGTAGGTATCCATAGTCAAGAGAAAACAGCAAGAAAAATAGGATTTGGGCCATACACCATCCCAAATCTTTTAAGGGAAAACTTTTCAACATCATTCAAGCATAAGATATGACATATGTAATAAAACCCTAACTTCCAAAATACCCAAATGTATGGAAATAAGCTTAGGGTTAGAAAGAGACGACCTGGAAGTATCGAATGCTAAGAAAAGGGAGGAAGGGTTTAGGTTAAGGAAAGGAACCAGTCGTTGTTCGGGTTCTAGTGACGGAAGAAAGAGAGGAAGGAAGAATCGTGAGAGAGAAGAGACCGAACGCAGCAGAGGAGAGGGAGGAAGAATCTCCATAGGGGTGCAGAGTCGAGAGGTGAGAGAAGAGCCTTCATTTCGCTTTAGGTCGACCTCTTTTCATTACCGTTTGCCCAATAGGGATTAGCGGCTATTTATTACTTAGTGGGTAGATGGGCGGCTGATTTAGGATAAGAATTAGAGGGGATTGGGAAATTAAGAGGGATTAGGCAGCCGTTAATTACTTTAGTTATTCACTAATAGCATTTTCGCGTCGATTTTGAGGAATTTATTTTATGCAATAAACCCTAACAATATGGGTGTTAATTTTAGCTGTTTCTTTTGTGCCGAATGCAACGGTGCGATCGATTTTATGATCGGAGGTTGTTTAGGCAACGTCGGTGACGGTCGAAATGAAATTAGGTTTAAATTGTACGACATCGCGTTTGAATTGATCGACGTTTGTGCTCACTTTGCCGAATCGATCGTGGAAAGCGTCATTTGATAGATTTCGACATTTCGGCGATGACGGCGCGATCAATTTCGTGAACGAAAGTTATTTGGACATCGTTGGGGCTTCCCGACTTCGATATGCGCCTAATTTCATTAAAAAATTTAATTTTCATCATTTAATTGGTCATTAATTGATTCAATATTTTTTATTCAATTTTCTTCGATATTTTAGGCGCATAACGCAGTCGAATTTTCAAATCGAAGCAAATTTAATCGATTCGATTGCGGTTAGGGGGGTTTTAACCTCTACTTTATTTATTTAATTTCAAGTGGCACATAGTTGTAGGTCAACATCAGGATACCGTTTATCTATGTTACATATTTCCAGTTTAAGTAAATTGCATTCTTTCCAGTTTATCTATGTTACACCATTTATCTTATTGGTATTAAACTGTCAGACTATAGAAATTTTGGAGAAGTAGATAATGGCTATGAATTTATTATGCTTGTAAATTTTTTTTGTAAATTATGTAATGATCTATCCACTATTGCTATTTTGAATCCATACTTTTCCACAAAAACTGCTACGCAATGGTCCAAAATCACATCTCTGTGTCAACATAAAAGTCATGGGGAATTTCGTGTCGATTCCAACAATACCAAGCTCGCTAAATTCTGACAATAGATGGCTCCAAAACAGCCAAAATACCGTTGGTGGTCGCACTATTCAAAACTGCACCACAAATTTTTCAAACTTTGGCGAAATCTGCTATGCAAGGAGCTACAATCGCATTTTGGGCCAACATAAAAGTCGTGGAGAATTTCACGCCGATTCCAACGATACCAAACTCACTAAATTCTAACAACGAGATCGTCCATAATACCGCGGTGTAATATTCAAATGCGCTTTTCAATAGCATGAAATATGCTACGCAAGGAGATAGAATCGCATTTTTTGGTCAACATGAAAGTCGTGAGGAATTTTGTGCCGATTCCAACGATACCAAACTCGCTGAATTCAGACAACGGACGGCTCTAGTATGATCAAAATACCGCAACTGGTTAAAATTAAAAAAAAAAATATTTAGAATCAATCGCATGTTGAACGGACGACTGTGATTATTTTTAAAAAAAAATTAAGCCTAATCCATTAATTAAAGTTTTAAATGTGCTTATTTTTAAATTTTAGTCATAAATTTATCCCAAGGCGCTAAGCCCACCGAATCCTAGCGTGAAATGAACAATAAGTATGCAAACTAATGAATTAAAAACAATAGATTCACGCATTATTTCCCATTCGCTATGATTGTCCTTATGATGAAGTTCTTAATAATTATAACGTGTCCCACACATTTTAGTAAAGTTACAATCAACTATAATTAATAATTTATAAATTATAAAATATTAATAATTAATCAACAAATATGGTACATCAGCGCTCTCCGCCCACAGCGTCGTTTGCACCCTTACGTTTCATCGAAAACACATGGTCTCACATTTTCGCATTTACAGTCAGAAGAACGTAACCGCGTAACGCAACCACCATTTCCGCTTTATCATTACACTGCAGACTACACCATTGACTTCTGATTTATCTCCACAGCTCCATGGAATCTGTATTATGACAAAGTTTGTTTTTTAGAAGGTCTCTTCTTCACTTCGATCAATTGGCGGGTGAAAGGTGAGGGCTTTCCTTGATTTCCGTCATGGTTTGATGTCTCTTTGCTTCAGCTGTTTCCTAATTGTGATTCGATTCATGGTCTTTCATTCGTTGATTTTAAGTTGGTATCTGCCTTGTCTGAGTTTTGCTTGAGTATGTTTTCTCTGAATCTTGATCGTTATCTCTCTTTCCTTCTTAAAGATTCTAATTATTAGCTTTTTTTTTAATAGTTTCTGAGGTATCAATTCTAGGTTTTATTCCGTTAAAGTTGATGTATTTTATCTTGTTCCAGATTTCTTTTGATTGGATCTTCGCCGAGCTATTCTTTCTTGTTTTAGAGTGATGATTGAAATTGCTCTTGGTACTTGAGATGACTAAGCTGAATGTTTAATTCTTATAAGAAAGGCTATCTTGGCCGTGCGGTTCGATTTAGATGTTATAATGATTGGGCTTTTAATTAGAGCGAATTCTTGGAACTTGCTTTTCTCACACAGCTTTAGCTGTCCACATAAATAAGAAATTTATTATATATAGTGAATTTAGTCGACTTTGTCATATATGCCCTGAATTAGCTATTGATCTCTTCCCATGTAGTTTTTGTTCTCAGCACAGCCTTTCGCTTACCTTTTTCTGGTGTTGTATTTTTCTTTGTACAGAAAAAACAAGAGAAAAAATTTTTGTTTCACTGCAGCCGCTAAAGACTTGTCACATATAACTTCTAATTCATCGATTAAACATACATTAGATCGTCATAATGGGATCAGAAGCCCCTTCAGTGGTTACAGTTCATATTACAGGCTTCAAGAAATTTCATGGTGTTTCAGAGAATCCAACAGAAACTATAGTCAATAATCTGAAGGGGTACATGGAGAAGAAGGGATTACCAAAAGGCCTAGTTATTGGAAGTTGCAATATTCTTGATACTGCTGGCGAAGGAGCTGTTGCTTCTCTTTATAAAATTTTGGAGTCAGCTCTATCTGGCCATGACAATTCTTCTAGTGTTGACCGTGTAATTTGGGTAGGTGTCAAAAGATTTTTATTTTTTTTTTCCTTTTTTATAAAGAACTGTGTGATATCATTTCAAATTATATACTATACACGTGTGGCAAAGATTTGCAAATGTAGGACTTCGTCCCAAGTAGATCAAGCCCCCAAGGTAGCAGTTTTCATACTTTTATATCTTGATACTTCCTTGTAGTTGTTATATTAGTTTTATTTATATGATTCAAGATCCTAGTTTTCCCTTCCTCATTGAAGTATCACTATGTAACTCCGTGTTCACAATTTGGCATACTATGTATCATGGAGCCGTTACCATCAGTTATAAGCAGTTAGATTCATATGAAAAATCCTCAGTACTTCCTAGTTGTTTATTATGTTAGTGTTAGTTGTTTGATTTAAAATATAGTTTCAATTTAGGCTCTTTTCAGTAGTTTTTCAAACTAAATAATATGTGTGAGTCGTACTCCGTTGCATTTAGTTTTCTTTTTGTTGCAACTACTAAGATCAATAATTTGGGAAAATCGTTTGCTTTCTTGGAATTTTGGTTAGATAATTTTTTTTTCGGTGTTACGGAATTCCATGTTGTTGGTTTGAACTTCAAGATTTAAGTTATTTCTGTCATTTAAGATGCTTTGTTCCCTCTTTTTCACTCATTCCCTTTTTTTTATCTTGTTAATCTTTAGCTTCATTTTGGAGTTAATAGTGGTGCAACTAGATTTGCTATTGAGAATCAAGCAGTGAATGAAGCTACTTTTCGATGTCCTGATGAACGGGGATGGAAACCACAGGTAAAGTTTTGATTTGGCTTTTTCTCTCATTCATTATTCCACACAATGAGAATTTGACACATAATAGGACACAATGGAGACGTAGGATTCATGTAGCCGACCCCACCTAGTGGGATTAAGGCTTGTTGTTGTTGTTGTTGTTGTTGTATTATTCCACATAAGCATTTAGGATGTCTAGTGACATTTTGCGGTGCTATAATTTTTCTTGCAGAGAGTTCCTATTATTCCCTCAGATGGAGGCATTTCACGCACGCGTGAGGTACAATTGTTTATTTTTGCTAACTAGCATGATTTACGATCACATTCCAAATATCATTTTATAGATTCTTGGTTTTAAAAGTTACGGATTGGTTACCATTAAAACATGATGAATTAATAAACAATTTGTCATTAGAATATATGCATCTAATATCAAAATTAAGTTTGTATTTTTTTAATGATTAATAAGATGCCTATGAAAGATATTCGAGATGAGGTACATTGATATAGTGTAGTTGAAGGTTGCAATTTTCATAGGTGAGACATCAAACGAGAAAAGAAATGAAAACTTAGAATAAGTTTGGAATTTAATAATATATAAGGGGCTTCAAATTATTGGAGCAGTAGCTAAGTATATTATATGCAATTTTAAGGGTGATAAATTTGATAATTATTTATTATAATTTAGAGAAGATCAAGTTAATAACTGAATTAGTATGATGGCTTTAAATACATTAGGCTATACAAAACGATAGAGATATCAATGAGGGTATAAGTTTTAAACTTAAAATTTAGGTGATTGAAATAGATAAATCACTTATGCCAATTGCTTGATATTAAAATATCACAAACACATGAAGTTAGAATTTATTAAAGTGTGCTTGGGTCAACCAAGCTATATGAATTCAATGATCAACAATAGAAATTATTGGCAATCAAATTAAATGTGGTACAACAAATAATTTAAGTTGCATTTGTTGTGAAACTAATAAGGTAGATTGATATTATATATTACACAGCAACAACAACAACAAGCCTTTATCCTACTACATGAGATAATTACGAGTCTTTTTTCTCCAATATGTCTTATTAAATGTCATATTCTTATTTAATCCTAATAAATTAAGGTCATTTTTTATACTTCCTAACTAAGTTGTTTTAGGTCTATCTTTATTTTTCTCAACATAACTCAAATCTAATACATCTATTCTCTTAACTTGGTCATCGGACAGCCGACCTTTTATGTAACCAAACCACCTAAGGCGACTCTCTCAAATCTTATTTGGCACTGGAGCTACTCCTATCTTATTACATATATATTAATTTCTCATTTTATCTCTAAGTGTAAAGCCACTAATACACTTGAGCGTCCTCATCTTTGCAACACTTAACGTAATTTTATTCTTCTTTTTTACTAGCCAACATTCTACGCCATAAAGCATTGCACATCTCACCACCATCTTACAAAATTTGCCCTTGACTTCAAGCAGTACTTTCCTATCACACAATAGACCCAATGTATTCATTCACTTCAACCATCCAATATGAATTCTACTAATAACATCCCCATCTATATCACCATCACTTTGAACATTAGTCCCAAGATATCTAAAAGGTTCACTTTTTTAATTAATTGATCATCCATTGCACCACTTCACCACTAGATTTTCTACAACTAAAATTACGCTCAATGTATTTGATTTTAAATCTATTCAAACAAAAGACTTTAGAATCTAAGGTTGACCTCCATAATTCAAGTTTTTCTTGAAGTCTCTCTCTAGTCTTATCAACAAGAAGAATATTATCCGCAAAAAGCATACACCAAGTGCATCCTCTTGTAAATGTCTAGTAAGAGCATCCATAACTAAAGCAAAATGATATGGGCTTAAAGCTGATAATTATATATTACACTGATGGTAGATAATATTTGTTGAGCATAAGGTAATCAAAAATAATGTTAGGTGATTTGAACAGTAGAGGATAGAAGATACAACACGGTTTGAAACAAGTTAATGTGATAGAATATAAAAGGAAAAAAACCCTTGGCCAAAGATTGCATGGCCAGAGATTTTGCAAAGCATATGCAAAATAAAGTTCATATCTCTTGTAGCATTGAATATAAATGATGACTGTGTTTTGATAAATTATACAGTTGGGTTTTCAATCTTTTATTTTTAACTTTTTAATGAATAATTGAATTTAATGTTCAAAACCTAATTCCTAAGTACCTTGATTTGTTTCTTGTTGCATGTACATCATTACCAAACATAGACTATTGAACATATTGGACAGCTATATGTCGAGAAATGAATGCATAAAATTTTCTAGATAACAAATGAGGAAAATAGTTTGTGAGAGTTTGATCCGAATAGCTGGAGTTGGGTTGACAAAACCTTTGATTTGCTTGTTGTGATCATTAATTCAGAACTTGTTCGCTTAAACATTGATTGCTTTTTATATCTTTTTCATTAATATTAATTTTCAAGTTTTATCTTCTTTGCTTCTCTTTCAATGACATCTTTCTCGTCTAGTGAATTTGAGGTAGGTTTGTCAATATGTAGTGTGCAAAAGTAAAGCTGTTTTAACCTATATTTTGCAGTTTCATTTTGTTATTTCAATCTCTTTGGACGCATTTAAGCAAATCACTTTCCATTTTTATGATGAAGTGCCTTTATGTTTAAAAATGCTTCATGGTGATGTGACAATGAGAATATTTGGCTTATATAGGGAGAACAATAATTAACAAGCTTTGTTAGTCCAGGTCAAATTTAAGGACTAATATGATGCCAATTAAATGATTAAATGTCATTTGTTTCTTCAATGAAAACAATGTTTTCAGTCACAAGCATGGATGAATAAGGTTGAGAGTTGATGTATTTCTTAGCCAATTCTAATTCTATCCTAAAATCCATGAAATGTATCCTATTTTGATTGTGTTTTTTCCAGGGCATTCCCCTTAAATGAGTCATTCTCTCCATCTTGATTGTAGAGAGAAGTGGGTAAATATTAACTATATTATTGTTTATTTGAACTATGCAACAGTTAACCAAATCTAAAATTAATATTGGGGGACTTTTATTGAGAAGGTTAGAGAATCTGTGGACATGATTTAAGGAGAAATAATATTGCATTTTTGTAAGAAGATAAATTTTAAGGGAGAAAAACCTAAGATACTAGGGAAATTATTATATGGTGGGAAATAGAATGTTAGTGACTAAGTGCTATTTTTGAATTTATCATTGGCGAGAACATTCTAAGTGTGACTAGTGTTGATACTAAAGGTAGATTAAAATGTACTTTGGAAATAAGTTAATGTACCACCTTAATGTATACTTGAGAAAGAGAAGATAATTATGGATGATAGTTTGTAGGGGCATTTAGTCTTTAATAGGATGGTTATGAGATTATTCTTAGTGAGTTTAAAACGTGAGTTAGAAAAAAGATGATAGAGATATACATCAATTTGTAGTAGCATGTGATTTTGTGATAGTTAGCACATAGTTTAGAGAATAAGTAGATTGTTATTCTCAAAATTTGAACTCTTAAATCACAAATACATTTTTTATTTACTAAGAGCTAAAAAAAAATTCAAAGATTTTTGATGATTCAATGAGATAGTTTGACTGCATATTGCATTGTAGTAGTTGCAGATAATCTTAAAAAGTATTAAAAAGTTTAGGAAAAAGTTTCTCTAGGATAGCATGGAGCTTAGAAGGGAATGCAAGATCGGTTGTTAAAAGATGAAAATTTGAGTTGTTGAACCAATCCTAACGTAGCATAGAATGCTCAATTGTATTTAAATATTTTCCATCAAAATTTTAGGAGATTCTAGAGATAGATTCAGCATAAGTAAAATTGATAGTGGGTGTGGAAGTATGAATGTTATTATGAAAAAGAAATAGGCTTTTTTAAAATTTCAGTCACAAATTCTATTAAGATAATAATATGACAAAGCTAGAAGTTTTGCAAAGAGGAATTAAAAAAAAGCCCAAAGTTGCAACTTGATGATTATAACGAAGTAATAAAGAAGAAAGTTGAACCAAACCTAATGTAGCACCGAATGCTCAAATGCACTTAAATATTTTCCATTAAATTTTAAGGAGATTCTAGAGATAGGTTTAACATAAGAAATATCGATGGTGGGGTGTGAAAGTAGGGTTGTAAATGAGTTGAGTAGAACTCGAGTTACAGCGAACTAGAGCTCAATTTGTCGGCCAAAGGTGCAGCTTGAATTCAAGCTCTAGCTTGAGTTGAATATATTTTATGAGCTCGAGCTCGGCTCATCCACTTATTGTGCGGCTCGAGAGCTCAACTCGACAGCTTGATGGGATGATGGATTTCCTCCAACAATAGATCAATGGGACTACGGATTTTCCCCTGACAAAAAAAAATCGGTGAGTGGCGCAAAGACAATGACACAGGGAAGATGAAAAGCTATGAAAATCAGCATTTCAAAAACAAACAAAAAATGATGGAAAATGAACTAACAGGTGGGCTTTCCAAAAAAAATAATAATCTCAACTTTGGAAACCAAAGAGATCTACTTTTATTAAAGGTTAGCTATCATAAAAGTAAAAAAAATAAAAAAAAAAAGAAATTTCATTTAATGATATTTATATTATTAATGAATATAATTAATATTTTTTTATAAATATTATATATATATATATAAGCTAGCTCAAGGTGTTGATGAGCCGAGCGGGGTTAAGCCCGAGCTCGTGTATTAATAAGCTTGACTCACGAGCTTATAAACAAGCCAAGTTCAAGTCGGCTCGACTCACTTGCACCACTATGTGAAATCATAAATGTTATTATGAAGAAGAAATAGGCTTTTAAATTTCAGTCACAAATACTATTAGGATAATAATATAAGAAAGCTAGAATTTTTGCGAATGGGATTAAAGAAGCAAAAAAAGCCCAAAGTTGCAACTTGATAATTAGAGCAAATTAAGTAATAAATAAGAAATCAATGATATTAGGATTTTATCAATTTAGATGTAATAAGCGTGAAAATGATAGGAGTTTAATGAAACATGAGTTATATCAATGAGTGAATGAAAAATAAGGATTCAAAATAGTAACCCTAACTAGTTAGAATATGCCTAATGATGTTAATAAATTACTTCAAGGAAAGATGATATTGTTCTTTTGAGAAACTATTAAATGAATATTTTTAGGAAAAAAATTTGTTGAAGAATAGAATGCTGAAATATTGTTTGCTCAACAAACATGGACAATGTGATATAATTTCATGTTATTGGCAAACATCAACTTTTTGGTTACCTAATATCTTTAAATAAGTTCATAAATGACATTGTTGTTTTGTCAAATTCCTTCAAATTAGTCTTCATGACTATATCTAACAACTAAATAAATTGGTACAACTTTTAAAATAAAAAAAATTGCTACGAAAAGAAATGTCAAAGTCACGATTAACGGCTCTTTTGTTTATTTGAAGTTAAAAATCACACTTTGAAAAATGAAAAAAATTTGTTAAATTCATTATTTTGTGATATGGATAGACATCAATATTAATTTTAAACTCAGCAAACTTTCTCAAGACTAACTCAAAAATGATGATTTTATGATATGATCTTTTTATTAAATATATTTTATATTAATTAGCTATCAAATGAACCATGAATTACATTACATTGTCGACATAACATTGAACCAAACAAAGTACATTTTATAAATAACATTGTTATCTCTATTATATGACTTTGTAAATAACATTAAATCAATTTACCTCTTATCCACAATATGTTAATAAAAAAAATCACATTTGCTTAGGGTTTGTTTGGGATCAATTTTTATTTTATATTTTTTTATTTGAAAGTTTTACGAATATACCACACAATTCTTATACATTTATATATCTAACACCCAAAGTTTGATATTTACTTATATAACATTTTTTTATTCTAAAAAAGGTGTATTTTACTCTAAAAAAATTAGTAATGGTGATATATTGATGTGATATTAAAGATTTAAGTGTTATATATATAAAAAAATAAAATTTAGGTGCTTGATATATAAATACATAAGAATTGCATGTTATATATGTAATCCCCTTTTTTATTTTTGCTTATTAATGTTTTTAAGAACAAGATTGTTTGGTATATTTTTAAGTATTTTTATTTTTATTTTTTAAAAATCATTATTTTTAAAAACACTCAAAATAATATTTAGGTGTTTTGAGTATTTTTTTTAAAATCATTTCACCACCAAACATGATTTGTTTCAAATCAAAGTATAAAAAAAAAAACAAAATAAAATTTTTAATAATAAAAATGACCCCAAATGGCCCCTCAATTATCTCAAATACCTTTTTTTTTCCTTGACTATTGCTTTTGATGCACAACATTCATAAATCCTTATAACTTCATGCCTTGAGATAAGGTCTCAGACAAACAATTGAATTTGCTTGTATTCAGACTTCCCTTCCCATCAATGAGATTACAAAGGCACTTTCAAGCATGGGATATTGCGTTATGACCTCTGATGATGCTGGTAGGTTTGTTTGTAACTATGTATACTATCACTCCCTTCACTTCGCAGAGCAGCATGGAATTAAATCCCTCTTTGTACATTTCCCCTTATTCTTGACGATCAATGAGGACACTCAGATGCGATTTGCTGCTTCACTGTTGGAGGTCATTGCCTCCTCGCAACTTTGAAATCAATGAGGATACCTCATGCGTTTATGTATGTTGGACTGTAATTTGGTCATTGATTGAAAATGAAAAGGTTTTTTATGTCTGATGTTTGTTCAAATGTATGTATTTGTGCTTACTGAACTATTTTTAGTAATCCTTCCAAGCAAAAAATATTTGGAAAAAGGGCATATTGAACTTGATTATTGTTGTGATTGAAGAAAGATGGGAAATTTGAATGACTTCTTGTTCGTATGATGTTTGTGGTATATTCTTATTCTCAAGTTAATGCTTCTTCAGCTTCAGATAAGCTATAGTTTTGATGTTTGATCTCTCTTGTTACACCTATACTGTACATAAACTCAGTGGGATGCATATTCCATGCAAAGTAGTTGCAGGTTTTGTATTATATGTGGCTCATAGGTGTTCAAGCTGGGCATTGGTGCACTAGTATGAACTCTGGAAGGTTAAGGCTCCGTTTGGGAGAGCTTTTTTAGTGCGTTTTGCTTTTGAGAGCTTGAATTTTTAATTTTGATACCCATTTGAATAGTGTGCTTTTTGAAACTGAGTTTTAACTCCATCTCATTGAAAGCTGCTTAGCCCTTTCAAAAAGAAGACAAATAACTTTTCAGAAGACTTTTAAACCACTTTCGGAATCTAAAACAGCCAAACGGAGCCTAAGTCCCAACTCCCAAGTTTAGGAGTGATGGTTTTTTTATGTATTCTATGTTGCTTCATAGAATAAGCTTTGATTGAAATATGAAAAAACTGCCATCTTTTGTGTAACAGTTTTTTAATTTCGGATAGGCAAGGACCATGGATGTGCAGGTTCAGGCGCAAGAAGAAATGAGAGGGGGACAGAAGTGTCTTGAGAGACCAGCTAGCCGGGATTGTGAGCTTGCTCTGTGAGAAAGGAAAGGAAGAGCCGCTATAACAACGTGCCCTCTGAATGCAGCTCCTGCTAACGCCCTCACCTGAATGAACTACTTGACCTTGCCTTTGAATCTTTGATTGGTAGTTTTCGCTTTGAGAGTTCAGACTGAAATTTAATTCCTTCACTTAGTCTACATCTATATGACAGTATCTAATATCTAAATAAATTATTAAAAAAAAAGGAAATGTCAAAGTCACTATTAATCTTCTTAACGGCTCATTTGGTTTGAATTTAAAAATCATTCTTTGAAATAAAATAAAATTGTTAAATTCAGCATTTGATGGTATAGTAAGACATCAACATTGATGTCAAGCTCCACAAACTTTCTCAAGAATAACTCAAAAATAAAGATTTATGATATCATTTTTTTTTCTAAAATATATTTTATATTAACTATCAATCAAATGAGCCCGGAATAACATTACATTGTTTACATAACAAATACATTTAATAAATAACATTATTATCTCTATAATATTATTTTCTAAATAACATTAGACCAATTTACCTCTTATCTAAAATATATTAATTAAAAAAAATCGCATTAGCTTAGGGGTTATTTGGGATTAATTTTATTTTATATATATATTGTTTTTTGTTTTTATATTATTTTTAAAAACACATTTATTTAATATCTTTAATGGCCTATTTGGAATATGCTTTTATTTTTATATTATTTTTGAAATCATGCATCTTAATATATTTTTAAATTTTATTTATTTTTTATAATAAATTATATTATTTTTAAAAATACTCAAAATAACTTTTAAATTTTTTAAAATTTTTTTAAATAACTATTATCACCAAATATATTTTATTTCAAATCAAAATATAAATAAAATAAACATAAACTAAAAAATAAAAAACAAAAAACAAAAGTGATCCCAAACAACTCTAAAGTATTTTTTTTAATTTTAAAAATAAATCATATTATTTTTAAAAATACTTAATAACGTTTTTGTATATTGAGTATTTTTGAAAATAACTATTATCCTCAAATATAATTTATTTTAAATCAAATAGTAAAAATGATACCAAAGGGCCCCTTAACTATCTCAATTTCTTTTGATGCACAACATTTAGAGGTAGGATCTGAGACAAATAATTGAATAGGCTTGTATCCTGTCTTTCCTTCATACAAATGAGATAACAAGACCCTTTTAGCCATGGGATACTGTGTTATGACCTCTGATGATGTTGAAAAATTTGTCTGTAACTATGTATATTATTACTCTCTTCACTTCAAAGAGCAGCATAGAATCAAATCCCACTTTGTACATTTCCCCCTCTTGACAATCAATAAGGATACTCAAATGCAATTCACCGGTTCGCTGTTGGAGTTCATCGCCTCCATGCAGCATTGTAATCAAAGAGGATACCTTACTTTTATATGTGTTGGTCTATAATTTGGTCGGTTTTTGATGTCTAATATTCGTTCAAATGTATGTATTTGTGCTTGCTGCAAACCATCTTTAGTCATCTTCCTAAAAAATGAATTTTAGGAAAGGGGAATATTGAACTTGATTATATTTGTGATTGAAGAAAGATGAGAAATTTGAATGATTTGTTGTTTGTATGATGTTTGTGGTGCTTCAGCATCAGATAAGTTATAGTTCTGATGTTTGCCATCTTGCTAGACCTATAGTACTGTACATAAACTCTGCGGGATGTGTATTCCATGCAAAGTAGTTGCAGGTTTTGTATTATGTGACTTATAGCTGTTGAAGCTGGGCATGGGTGCTCTAGTATGAACCCTTGAAGTCCCAACTCCTTTGAGGTAAAAATTATTTCTGGGTTCACTTAAAATGAAAAAAACTCACTCACAAATATGTAAATAAAAAAGGGACTGATATGATCAAAAATTCTACTAACAAGACGAATCTTGATGTTAAAACAAATGATCCAAGTTGAAACTGATCGAGATCAAGACTTAAAATATCATTGAAAATTTTAGAATATCGCTTAAATCCCTAAATCCCTCAAAATTGAAAGTGTTTTATACTCAAATCGAGCTCGACCGGATCTAACAAGCCCCAAGATCTCAATTTGACTTCATTTGAGCATTCAAATACTTAAAATACATCAATTGATCAAAGGAATCATTTTGAGCCGTCCGATCGGTGAGTGGTTCGAGATTTGCATGACCCTCCAATCTATAAATAAATTTCTCATTCCTCATACGAGAGAAGGTCAGCAGAAGAGAGCTCTAAAACTGAAAATCCTCCGCAGCGTTACCACTGACGGTCGCCGACCACCCCTGCTTACCAACCACCGCCACGATCCTTGCTATCATCAATCTGCCGACGTCGCCTGCCGACCACCGCCGCTGAATTCGCCGGCCATCGTTGCCAACCATCGCCGCCAATCATTATCGCCACCTCGACCGAACCGCATTACTATCGTTTCACATCCCATCCTCGACGGCCATCTTCAGATCACCATCCCGATTCATCGCCGGCCATTCACTGCGCCATTACTATTTATATACATTTGCTTGATTTTAAATCACAAGACTTCATACATTTGTAATCCCAGACGAAAACTTCAAAGAAATACATAGTGGAAGATTTCTCCTTTCCATGATTTTTCAACTTTTCGAGGTTTTCCACATAAAAATTATAGTTGTTCACTTTTAAATACTGGCGTGTTTCAAGGCGCCAGAACTTTACTACCGAACCTTTTCAAGACAAATAGCCTCAGTGCGATTCATTATTTCATCTTCAGACATCACCAAGTTTCCTAACAAGATCAAAACCACCATCCGTGGAGCATTTCAAGCTCTTAAGGATGAAGTTAAGAATGAAGATTCATCAAACTGCTTTCCGATTTTGTCAAAACCTGGGGCAACTCTTAATCTCAAAAGATTATCCAAATCAATATTCTGGATATCTAATTGATTATCAGTTAGAGAAGCAAGTCAGCAATACCAATATAAAATACCAAGGTTAATGAGCAACTTTGGCTACAACCACAAACATATGTTTTGATTCGACCTCTTCCAAACAGATTAACGTCATCAAGTAATGCTTTGACAAACAACCTCGGATGGGTCAAAAATCCTCAGCGGATTCAATTTGATCTCTTTCATACGCCATCTCAGAAAGACTCGACAAACAACCCTGATAGATCAAAACTGACCTACTACGTTAATGTCATCGAGCAAAGACTCGACAAACAAACCTGATAGTCAAAAATCCTTACGGATTCAATTCGACCTCTTCCATACAGTTAACGCCATCGGTAACACCCCGACAAACAACCTCGATAGATCAAAATCCTGCGGATTCAATTCAACCTCTTCCAGTAACGCCATCGAAAAAGACTACAAACAACCTAGATAGTCAAAAGGCCCCTGCTCTTCACTACTTCTCGTGTTAACGCCATCTTAACACTCTAACAAACAATCTCTGATGCCAAAATCTCACCGACTAATTCAAACTCTTCCATACATAACAGCACGCCATCTAACACCTCGACAAACAACCTCCTGATAGCCAAAATCCTCCTGATTCAATTGACCTTCCATACATATTAACGCCATCGAAGTTACACTCTAACAAACAACCTCGACAGTAAAATCAACGATTCTAATTCAAACTCTTCCATACAAAGCCAACGCCATCGAAGTCACACTCTAAATAAATAACCTTGACAGGTCAAAAATTCTCTCGCAGATTTTATTCAACCTCTTCCATACAGGTTAACGCCATCGAAGTCACACTCGACAAATAACACAACCTCGAATGGGTCAAAATTTTGGATTTAATTCCTCTTCCACATAGGTTAACGTCGTGAGTTAGCGTCATCGAAGTCATCACGGCAAACCCGGATAGGTCAAAATCCTCAAGCGGATTCAATTGATCTCTTATACAGGTTAATGCCATTAAGTCTCAACAACAATCTCGAATAGGTGAAAATCTCAGCGGTGATTGAACTCTTCCATACATTTGCGTCGTGAGTCGCTCGACAAACAACCCGGATAGGTCAAAATCGCCGGGGATTCCATTCAACATCTTCCATACAGTTAGCGTCGTGGGTAGCTCGACAACAATCTCGGATATGTCAAAAATCCTCAACGGATTCCATTCGACATCTTTCATACAGGTTAATGTCATCGGGTCCACTCTGACAAACAACCTCGAATAGGTCAAAGAAAAACCGTCGACCATCGCCGGCAATCTCCGCCGGTCACCACCATCGTCGCCGGTCATCCCATTACGATGTCGGTCGCTGCGACTCAGCGCCACTTACCGCTGGCGGTCATGCGCGATCCGCGGTCCGCCGTAGCCATTCAGTCGTAGATCCATGCCCGACCATGTGACAATCTCCGTGGTCACCACCATTGTCGGGTCATCCCCGCTACGCTGATGCGCAGGTCATTCTGCGTCGCCGATTCGCATTGCCACCACCGTCGGTAGACCGTCATGGGTCACCCGCGCTAATTACCATCGTGGGTCACGCTGCACATCGCCGTGATCTCCGCTGGTCACCATTCGTGCCGTCATCCTGATTCTCGCGCCGTATGTCGTATTATGCCGATTCTTGCATTGTCGACCACCCGTCGGCCGACCACCATCGCGGTTATCATTACGTGTCGACCATCGTCGGCATCTCGCAGGTCACCACCATCATCGTCGGTCATCCCGGATTCTGACACCGTCATTCTGTTGATTCTTCTTGCGACCACCGTCGGCCTAACCACCTCGCGGCTGCGGGTCATCACCGTCATGCACCGTCGCGGTCCTGCGTGCCAAACTGACACCGGTCGCCACGGTCATTCTGATCCGGTTATACCACCTCATCGACCATCATCTGAGCGAATAGGTCGGAGGGCATCGTAGCCGTCATTCATGCGGTCGTCACCACCGACAAGCGGCCGCAGATCATCGGACATGTAGGTCGATCCTGTCGCCGATCATCGCCTCAGGCCGGTCGGTCAGGCGATATCGGTTGGCCTCTTTCGAGGGAAACCGAGCCTTGCATGAACTACGAGTCTTCATCGCCTCAGAACGTCGTTAGGAGATCGGTTGACACCCCTTTCGAGGGGCGAAGCCTTGTCATTATGAACTACAGGTCTTCATCGCCTCGGCGGTCGGTCGACGAGGTCGGTTGACACCTCGAGAGAAAATTGGGCATTCAGTATAAACTATGGGTCTTCGCCGCCTCAGAACGGTCGGTCCGGAGTCGGTTGACCTCTTTCGAGGGAAAACTAGAGCCTTGTCATTATGAACTGGTCTTCATCACCTCCAACCCGTCGGTCCAACGAGTCGGTTGACACCTCTTTCGAGGGAGCGCTGCCATTATGGTATGAGCCTTGATCGCCTCCGAACGGTCGGTCAGGCGAGTCGGGTTGACACCTCTTCGAGGCGGAGCCTTATGAATATGGTGGCGCCTCCGAACAACCTCCTCTTAAGAAGAAGAGGGACACTCCAGCATATGAGTGTGCCTTCTCCCTTGACTCTAGTGGGTTTTTATAAACCCCCTATAAGGGCAAAAAGGTCAAAAATCCAAAAAAAAACGACTTAAAATAGTTCAAAACCGTGGAAAACCGCAGAAAACGGACACAAACGGATGAAAATACCCTCATCTGGTTTTCGGTGAACCTGCCACAGCGTCGACCGACACCGCGTGCCGTGCAGCGCGCATGCCCGTGGCGGCCGCTTACCCAGCGTTAAGCCCACATAAAGCCGCCCGCTTCATGCTTCGCCTGTAGCCAAATGTGGCCGCTTCGCCCGTATGACACCATCTTGCCGAATGGGTCCATAACTCAAATTTTCGCCCGACGTATCCACATACATCGCGACCTGCCAGTGATCATAATCTTGTGCTCCCATGAAAATCTGTTCTCTCAAAATGTATGATTGATGGACCAGCAGATTTCATTGAAGAATGTGATATTTTCAAGTATTTGACGTATATTTTTTTTGGATGATTGAGATAATATCATCCAAAATAGGGAGGCAACTGATACGACCCTGAAAATTCTACTAATTGAAACACGAATCTTGATGTTAAAAGCAAGCTGATCCGAAGTTGAAACTGGTCGAGATCAAGCACTTAAAATATTATTGAAAATTTTGAAATATCAATTAAATCCCTAAATAGCTCTCAAACATAAAGTGTTTATAGTCAAATCGAGCGTCTCGACGAGTCGGATCTAACAAGCCCAAGATCTCACATTCTGACTTCATTTGAGCATTCAAATACTTAAAATACACCAACTGATCAAAGGAATCATTTTGAGCCGTCCGATCAAGCGGAGTGGTTCGGATTTTGCATGTATTCTGAGATGTCACTCCCAATCTATAAATAGCTTTCTTATTCCTCGTATGAGGAGGCCGTAAGAAAGAGAGAGCTCTAAAGCTTGAAAATCCTCCGGCATGTCGTGTCACCACTCGGCGTAGACCACCCGTTGGTTACCAACCGCCGTAGCGGCCGGCCGATCCTTGCGTCATCAATCTCGATCACCGGTCGTCGCAGCGGTGCTCGACCTCGTCGCCGGTCATTATCGCTGACCACCGGCGTCATCGCCCGTATCCTACGTCGTCGATCGCCGTAGCGATCCTCGGCGGTCATCTTCGCGATCACCATCCGACGCCTTCGTGTCGCCGGCCTCTCGTTCATTCTTATATGGCTATTGTTCGATTTTGAGATTCTCATTGTCAGCCCTTCTCATATATAATTTTGTAATCCCGTATCGGGAAAACTTGTACTCCAAAACAAATACATAGTGGAAGATTTCTAGTGGACTAGGCCCCATAGTTTTTTCCTCTTTTCAAGATTTTTCATGTAAAAATTCTAGAGTTTTCTTATTCACTCTTTAAATATCTGTGTGTGTGCTGGATTTCGTAACAAGGCTAAGGCGTAAACTTTTACTCTACCGCAACTGATTTTCTAGCACGCAACAAGGACAATGCATAAAAAATGCACACAATTGAAGATTAAAATAGGAGCAGTTTTACATCCCTACGTTAAGATAGAAATTTTGTTAGTTCATAAAAAGGGCACAAATAATACACTACATATATTTTTAATAAAGCTTACATGTTCAAAGGCAAACCAAAGCATAACTAGTACAAGGATATTCAAGATGGAATTAGGTCTTACCACATACATCTTGAGATAAGTTTAAAGCCAGACAACTAAACGCTCCTCTGATACTACTTAAAAGTATATAATATACAGAACAAGGCAGTAAAGATTTTACCGCCATGGTAAAGACCTTCAACACTGCCACACACAACAACTATTTCTCTCCGTCTCATATGAACACAAGATTTGACATAAAATAGATCCAATGAAATCACAACCCTAGAAATGCACATTGCTTCCTTGCATGCTCCGGAATGAGTTTCACCAAAAACTCCATTGGAACTCCTTTCAATTCTGTTTAACATCATATTTGTTTCAAGTTAAGAGTTTACTACTGTTCTATTATGAGATCAATTAAAGCAATATAAAGAATAAAAATTGGGTCAAAATGAGTTTAAAATCGTTGAATTTACTCTAGGATGAGTGTAATATATGACTGATTAATTAACTTTTATATTGCATATATCTTAATATAAATCCAATGATTATAAAAACTAAATTAATCAATTTTTTTATCTCTAACAATAAAGCTCTTTGAAGTAAATCGAAATATACCATGAGGCTTGAAGTTAAAGAGTGGGGGAAGAAATCGGCCATTTGGTAATCGAGTATTAGGATCTCGGAGTTCATCAAAGAAGGGATGAATTAAAGCATCGAACTGCGTTAAAAAAATGCAGAAAAATGTAATAAAAAAAAAACAAATTTTCAAAAGAAGAGAAAAAAAAAAATAAAGGACATCACAAGTGCATCCACTTACGGCAGTGCACCGAAGGCTTGGAGAGTATTGAAGAAGTCTGGAGACAAGATCAACTGCTTCAGGCGGCATTCTTTTGTGGAAGATCTGATAGCATTTTGAAAAGCATTAATTAAAATCATGTTGAAATGAAAAAAAATAAAAAAAATATTGAGAGTACCTTATGCCATGGATGAGCTTTGATCTGAGGGAACTTAAATTCAGTATAATTTGGGTTCATGCATTTTATTTCTTCCCTTGTTGGAGTGCCTAAAATCTAAATGAAAAAAAAAATTAAACTGTTAACATGGGCAGAGTATTCCACCAAAATAAAAGTCTACTCATAGTACCAGAAAAATTTATTAAAATTTTAAGGTCATGAGATGTTTATAATTTTGCAGAAAATGCTAGATTTAGACTCAAACCTGTCCTAAAAAATGAGAACACAAACCAGACCAGAATGTTGTTCAGAAATCACAAATCAGCTGGTGTGTATGTGGGTTTACCTATTTATAAGGAGTGAGTGAACCATCAGTTGGGAAGGATCAAGCATGTATGGCTAGTTTGCCAGAAATGAGAAATAAACTTCGCCTCATAACAATTGCCAATGAACAAAAAATACCAACATGTAAAGATGAATAGCTCAGCAAGTACAAGTTTTTACAATAGCTGAGGGAGTTTTATGCAAACACATTCAGAAATCTCATTGATGATTGAGTTTTAGACCGCAAAAACATTACAAAGTTAAGACACCATGTTAGATAACATCTGCTGTGTCACTCTTTTATTTTACAGTAGATGTAACTTGGATGCCTCTTAAGCAGATCTATAAAGCAATTAGGCTATAAACGGGAACAGAACACTTGCAGACAACTCCATTCTCTGATTAATCTAAATAAGGCTAATTTCCTTTCTTAACAGCTCCGTCTTCATAAGAAAACACATTAAGATTGTATTTCACATAATATTAATATACTTTGATTCTTTCATGTATTATGTAGTTTAAATAATGTTTTTTTTTTCTTAGAAACTTCAAACTGACTAATTGATAGCCATGTCCATGTTATACCCGAACTGCATTAGCACATTGTGAAAAAGATTTGCTTAGAATTACTACCATATGTAGCTGTGTAGTATTTAACATTAATGATTGGACTATGAAAACTCAAATAATTAGGATGTTTTTTTTCTCACCCAAGTTTGTACAGTGAAATTTTATTATGATATAGGCCGAATTCGAACTCAAGACCTTAGCAATAACTTTCAATATTCTTAACAATCGAAAATTAAGTGGTACTCACAGCTAGGATGTAACAGTCAGTGATGATGATTATAAACTGACTACTTTTACTCACTGAAGAATAGTGTGCAGACAACAAGGCCATGATCTACAACTCTAACTTGGTCCCTGCATGTAACTCATAACGGGAAAAAACTAAGGGGAATTAATGAGTTTGTAACAGAGGATCTCCACTCATAAGAAGTAACCTCTCTTGTTTGTGGTCAGTACAGGTAATTAAATTGGATAATAGGGAAATTGAACCCTAAATGGCGTGTTAGGAATCAATGCTGCTATGATGCAAGTCTCATAGGAGACGGTGTTAAGAAGACGATGCCACCGTGAGCTTTGTGGCTGGCAACCATCTAAGTCAATGACTCAAAAAGTAACAGCTGCCTAGGCTTGTAGTGAGGCTACTCCTTAGGGCAATGCACCTAAGGTGAACTGAACTCAATTTTGTCATCTATTCAATTGACAGGGGTTAAAGAGAAATAATCTGGGACAAGGATTAAATTTTCGTTGCTTAAATTAAGCCAAAACTTGGGCTGTGATGCATTGGTGCCAGAGAACAACAACAGATCTAGATAGGAGTGTGGGTATATTAAAAAGTCAAGCAATTCTAACTTGATGCCCATTCAGAGAATCAGAACCATCAAGAAGTTCAAGTATTCTAGAAAAAAATTAGGGGAATCTAAAACTTTTCTTAAGATATGACCTTTAATGAATTTGTATTTCCAGCTAGAAAGGTTATAAATTTTAAAAAAAAAAAAAAAGAAAAATATAAGGAAACACACCAGAAGATTTTGAGGCTTGATGTCTCTATGGCAAACACCAATGCTGCCGTGGATATAAGCCAATGCTCTGCAGATCTGTCAACCACAAAAAATAGTAGGATAAGGAACAAGATATAGAGGGCCCAAAGACTAGAGAAAAATACAAGGCTAAGGAGAAGAACAAGTAATTACCTGGTACATATACAGCTTAACATATATCAATGGCATTCGCTGTTTCATTTTGTTGTAGTGCTTGATAACACGATGAACAGTTTCTGGAACATATTCAAGAACCAAATTAAGGTACAGTTCATCCTTCTCGGTTGTTGAGAAGAAGCAATGCTTCAAAGAGACAACATTTGGATGATCAAGAAGCCGCATCGTCTGCATTTCACGATTCTTATATCTTTTGTCTTGAAGAACCTTTTTTATTGCGACCGTCTCACCAGTCTCCAAGCACTTAGCCTAAATATGCGGGAGATTTAACAGCAGCACAGATAAAACAACTATACTCATAAATAGGACACAAGACGAAAGCAGTAAATTTATGTTAAACAACCTGGAAAACAACTCCAAATGACCCATGCCCTACAGAACGCTCTGCCATGTAGCTTACGGTCTGCAGAATAAATAAGTAAACCAATATCATAATAAACACGGTGTAAACACAAGAGCTTGTTATGAGATGTTAAAAGTCATATATGAAAATGATCACCGCCCTGAACCAAATCAATATGATAAAAAAAATTTAATAAACTCATACAAGCTATTTGACTGACGGCATCATAGGGTCTAGATTTTCTAATGCAATTTAAACACAAGAAGCTAAAAATCATGCCATAAGTATGGAAAAAAAGCATCTAAAAGAGACAAACTTAAGTGAAATCAATTAGCTTATCATTGATCAATGCAGACAAAAATTCTATGATCACAACAACATCAACAAAAAGCTTTTATAGTTTATCCCACTATGTGGGGTCGGCTATATGAATCATTCTCCATTGTGTCCTATTAAGTGTCAAATTTTCATTTAATTCTAATAAAATAATGTCATTTTTTATACTATCTAACCAATCTTCATAGGTCAACCATAACCTTTCTTAACATAGGTCAAATCTAATACATCTATTCTCCTAACTAGGACATCAAATGGCCAACATTTTCTATGACCAAACCATCTAAGGCAACTCTCTCTAATCTTATCTCGAACTACTCCAACCTTTTCGCCTATATATCCATTTTGTATTTGGTCTCTAAGCATAAAGCCATTCATCCACCTAAGCATCCTCATCTCTGCAACACTTAACTTCATTTTATGTTTCTTTTTTATTAGCTAACATTCTAAACCATAAATCATTGCAGGTCTTACCACCTTATTATAAAATTTTCTCTAAAGTCTAAGCGATATTTTTCAATCACATAACAAGCCAGATGCATTCCTCCACTTCAACCACCCAACTTGAATTCTAGTAATAATATTCTCTATCTATTTCACCATCATTTTGAACAATCAACCCAAGATATCTAGAACATTCATTGTTTTTAATAACCTGGTCACCCAATGTCACAACCACACCACTAGAACTTTTACAACTAACATTACAATCCATATATTTGGTTTTAGATTTACTTAAAAAAAGCCTTAAGACTCTAAAGTTAACCTCTATAATTCAAGCTTATTTTGAACTCCCTTTCTAGTCTTATCAACAAAAAAGAATATCATCAACAAAAAACATACACCAAGATACATTCTCCTGTAAATATCTAGTAATAGCATCCATGACAAAAGCAAAAAAATATAAGCATAAAGCTAATCATTGATGTAATCCAACGAAAATAGAAAAATACTTTGGCTAATCCTCCTTGTGTTTGAACACAAGTAATTGCTCCGATATACATATCCTTAATGACTCAAATTTAGCAATATTAACTCATTCCTTTCTATAATTATCCAAAGCACTTCTCTTGGAACTTTATCATATGCTTTCTCTAAATCAACAAATATCATATGTAAATCCCCCTTCCTCACTCTATTTTCACCATCAAATCTCTCAACAAATATATAACATCCATAATAGATCTACTTGGCATGAAACTAAACTGATTTTGAGAAAAAATTTTATCATGTCGTAACTTATGTTCAATTACTCCATTCTATAATTTTAATGCATGGCATATTAACTTAATTCCTCTATAATTTGTACATTCTTGGGCATCATATTTATTCTTAAAAAAGTCAAGAAATTCCTTAATCTCTTAAGCATTTTCACACTTCTATTGAAATATCATTAGATCATACTGTTTTTCCACCCTTTATTTTCTTTAAAATCATTTCAACTTCAAACTTCAACTTCAATTTTACTAATACGATAATAAAAAATAAAATTTTATATTTCCATTTAAAATAGTAAGGTCACTAAACTCAATCATATTCTCACAACCTTCATTAAAAAAGTTTATCTAAATAATTCATCCACTTATATTCATTATCTTTTTTAAGAAAAATACTTTATGATTTTCATACTTAATGCACTTCACTTGGATTAAATATTTACTTCTCCTATCTCTTTGTTTGGATAACATAAGACATACTTCTTTCACCCTCTATAATATCCAATATATTATATAAATCAATAAAATCTAAATTCTTTGCAACACTTATTGCTTTGTTAAAATCCTGATGAGCCACTTTATATTTTACTCAATTCTCCGAAATTTTACATCAAAATCAATTTTTATAACAAAACTTCTTATTTTTAATATTTTCTTGCGCAATCTGACTCCACTAGCAACTATTCTTTATTAAAATGAGTTTTTCCTTTTGATTCTCTAAAAATATTTTTTTGCAATTTGTTTAATCTCACTTGCTATATTTTTCAAATAACCTTAGCTTTCCTCATGAACATCACAAATCCTAAGGTCTTGTAGCATACTCTTAAAAACTATATTTATTAGTGCTCTTTAAGTATCCCCATCTAATCCTAAGATAATATTTCAATTTATTTTTCATCTTCCAACCTTTCATCTTAAAATCCAAGACTAGTTGTTAATATTGGGTACTTGAACTTTTCACTCGAAATAATCTTACAATCTTTATAATTTGAATGATATTTTTTTTTCTATCTATTATAATGTGGTATCTATTATAATGTGGAGCCTGATTGTGTTGATCAATCGAAGATGTACTGTCGACTCAGAACCCTCAATTGTACCAATTGAGCTTGAAAGTGGCCCCTAAAAAATTTTGTGCATAGCGCCTTGGCGCTACAAATGCAACTCCTCGATGCTAGAACATAAAAGTCTTGGCTTTAGAGACAGAGAAGACAGTGCCTCGGCACTAAGGGATAGTACCGCAATGCTAATGTCCGTGCATTGCACCAAAAAAATAGAAAGGCCAACACCTCAACACTATAGCAGGTAACGCCTCAGCTTTATGACTCAGGTGCCATACACAAGATAGAAGGCAAGCGTCACAATGCCAAAATCTATGCAGAAGAGACTAAAGGACGACAGCGGCTGAGTTGCAGTGCTACGATGCAATGAAACAATATAGTTCATATTTAGACAATCTTCTGGAAATTTTTTCAAAACTTCTTACATCTTTTATCCATTCTTTTCTGAGTGTAAGTGGAGAGTGTGTGCCCTAATGTGTGAAAAATATGGAAAGATTTGAGTGAAGTGTAAATTGTACTATTCTCTTCATTTTTCTTCATCTTTTCTCCATTCTTTTCTTGGTGTAGTGCGGCTCGGAGGTTTTTTCCCATTCTCGGATTTTTTTCATGTTAAATTTGGTGTCTTATATGATCATGTGTTTTATACGCTTATGCTCAAAGTTTTGTTCCAGATCTCTCGAATCAATTTCCACGATTTAATCTCCCAACATTATCTAAAAATAATCAATTTACATTTATTTGGTTCATTATTATAAATTATAATATGCTCATCTCTTTTCTTAAATAAATTATCAGCAATTACAAAATCATAAACTAAAATAAAATTAAATATAATCTTACATTCTTCAGTAGTCACTCCAAACCTATAGTTACAATGAATATTTTTTAAATCTTACACCACTCTACCAACATATCTATTTAAATCTCCTCCAATAAATATTCTTTCTTTAAGAGTATTAATACCTCTAAGTCATTCTAAAATTTTTCTTTTAAGCATATATCCAAATCTATTTGAGGAGAATAAACACTTATAATATTAGTAATCTTAGCATCAACAATAATCTTTAAAACTATCATTTTATGTCTAAACTTATTAATTTTCACAACATTATCCTTCAAACTCTTATATATAATCACATCTACATCATTTCTAGTATGCCTCCTACTAAAATACTAAAGTTTAAAATAAAAAATATCAATCTCCATAGCCTTCTCCACATCTTATTTAATTTCTTGAATACATAAGATATTTATCTTTCTATGAATCATAATAATATCTATTAATTTCATTAATTTACTAATAAGAGTACTTATATTCTAAGTTTTTATCCTAATTTTAATTTTATGGACTAACTTTTTTGCCCATGTCCATCTATAATACAAGAATCATTACTTATTTAACACTGCACCCAGGCATTGATTCAGTAGCCCTTGCACACTTTTCACTATATTCAGGCCATATATCGCGTCACTTACAAAGGACGTCCTAGCATTAACACAATGTATTAAAAGATTCATGTCATGATTTTTTGATAAAATTTACACTGGCTGTTAACTACCTATCGGAACCCTCCACTTTTCTAATCTGGAACTTGGGACCCTACAGCAATAGTGTTCTATGATCTCATAACAAAAATTTTATGAGCTATAACATAATGGCAACAATGTTCTTAGACAAATATTATATGACCTCATAACATAAATTACATCTAGAATTAATGTTACATGAGATGTATGATTAAAAAGTAGAACACTGTAAATTAGAGTTACTTAAAAAAATAAAAAATATATATTCTAAAAATACCACTATTTTTAATACCTTAAATCCTAGATTTCTACTAATTTTGCCTCTTTTTAATAGTCGGGAGACTAAATTGATCCTAAACTATTTGGCCCTTCACAATAGTTAGAGAATTATTTTGGTTCTTTTCTGAAATATTATTCAAGCCCTGAAATTATATTAAATAATTTAAGATTACTTACAGATGTCTCTACAAACAAATTGACAGCAAACTACTAAAAAAACTAATAAAAACAAATAAAATTAAATTAAGTAAAATACTAACAATCTTAAATTCTTAATGACATCAGCTAGAATATCTCCAACAAAATAGTGAAATCTAACGGACAAAAAAAACTCATATATCCATGAAAAAATAAAAATTCAAAATATTCATGTTCATATCCCTATCATTACGGGGTTGAAAATTTAAGTTCACAAACTAATTTCACAATAACATGACTTGATAAATAGCATCGAAATGCACTGCCGGACAAACCTAAGATTCACCTGTTTAGGCTGTCCATTTCGACCACCTATGGTGGTTACAATTATATGACCAGTCTCTGTGGAATTTCCATCAATTACGGTTGTTTCTACTTCCTGCAGCAATTCATTAAAATTACGTTGATGACAACACAATTAAGAGCATAGACAGGAAAACTGAGAACAAGCATTACCTTCTCATCTCTAATTTTCATATCAGCCAATTCTTCCAGCAGTCTATCTGCAGCAACATTATTTCCACCCGAATTTTTCAATCCTGATGATGGCACCACGCTCACAGAGGCCATATTTCTCTAGAGAGACTCTACAGATATTAGTCTACAATTCCCGTAATCGTTACCTGTCAAGAAAAAAATCACACAACCAAGAAAACATTAAGTAGCAAGAAGGAAAAACCTTGTAGCTTTAGAGAAATGCTTTTGTGTAAACACATCTCGGAATATAGAAAATCCTAAGAACATGAAAAGATATCATGTGAACACATCCTCCATTCTTTTGTGTAACCTGTTATTAAAGTTAAACAAAGAATATGGCTTGCACCTTTATGATTCAAAACTGCATGCACCTCCTTGCTACAAAAGACTAGTCAGCCATTAAGTTGGCTTTAGATAAGTCTATGGGCTCAATTTCATTTCAAGAAATGTACCTTTGCCAAACATTTCTCGGTAGAACATGATCTCAAACTTCAAATAACATTGGCAGTCTTCCATAAAATAAACAAATGGGAAATGCTTTTATACGCTTAAAAGTATCTCATAGCCTGTTATAAATGTTCAAACAAAATTCCAATGTCAAACTTATATTAGTTAATTATACTTAATATTTACTTGGATAGCCAGTTGACTAATGATTATACGGTTATGTCAAGAAAAAATATGGACCTTAAAAGAAAACACAGTGATGTAATTTATACGAATATAAAAACTGCTCCACCTATTATGGCAAATTATCTAGAGGGAAAATATCACTTAAAGTTAATTTTAGATGATCATCGAGGTAATGCAAGATAAATAAATATAAGTCGTTTTGGTAATTAAAAAAAATAAGTACAATTTTGTTGAAAATAAGACTGAAATTAAACATAACATTAAATAGTATGGGAGTGTTTACCCTACATTCTATCACCTACGCAGTGCACAATACTGTTTAAAGAAAATTTGTAGCTGTAAACCACAGTAGAACTAAACATCATCTCACAATCAAGTGATCATCCAAAACACTGCACTGAACTTCTTCCTATGTATATCCATGATCCCAGACCTAGAAGGGTTCAGCAACCCTTTATCTAATATTGGATGCATGTGGAGACATAGCTTATTGGTAGTCTTTATAAATGGAGAATAAAGGTGGATTATGAAGGTCATTTTGATTGTAGATTTGATTTGAAGAGGTCCTTCAAATTTAAAATAAATTATGGAAGTTTTTGAAGGCTTGGATTGGAGACTAGAAGATATAGCGTAAACTGGACATTAGATAAATTAGAAAGCATATCATGCTTATGTGCAGAAGATGCCCTTCTTGATTTTCTCTTCTTGAATTGCTCCACCTCTACCACTTTCTTCTTCTCCCTTTCCCTTGCTTACAATATATAAAGAGAGAGAAAGAGAGTTTTTAGAGAACTAATGTGAGGTAGAATGAGTTCACCCAGCTAGGCATGATTAAATAAGAGTTTTAAGAGTAACAACAAATTATATTTAATCGACACGAAAAATAAATTATAAAAAAAGCCTATTTATAATAAAAAATCTTAAAAAATTAATTCAAAATAAAAAAATAAAAAAATAAAAAAAAACTCCATCCATATGTGAGCATCTCCTAAGTACATGCAGGAAAAGTAAAGATGCAAGCGAATAGTGTGCTCCATGAATAACCTAACATTCAAGTTTGAACACTGACCCTCTTGTTCATTGATGTCATGAATATACTAGTTTGTGGTTTAAGAAATAGCTAGTCAAGAAATCAATAAAAATGGAATATATTTGATCACATTTTATACGTCCTTACATAAAATTTCATAGATCTTATGTACTTACAAATTTTATATATATATATATATATAATAAATGTTTATATAAGTATACTAAAAATATCAAACCAATATTTAAATATATAGATTAAAATATTTTTATTATAATTTGAATTTCACCCAAAAAAACTTAAATAATATCAAGTGAAGAATGCCACTTTTGATTAAAATGTATAAATCCAAATACGTCAAGTAATATGACTACATGAAGAAATCCTTGGTATCAAACATACATTAATTAGGCTCAACTAAATTTGGTTGCAGCTCGAACTCAATAAAAAACTAAGAAATAATATTTTAAAACTAAGGTCATGTTCAACCACAATTCAAACTCGATAAAAAAATATATAAATAGACTTGTCCTCAGCTCGATTCAATTCATTTACAATTCTAATGAAATTTGGATAATATCTGGATATGCATAAAAAAAGAAATCTCCTAATTACAACCAAATCTCCAATTTTTTCTTGAACTGGATTTTAAAACTAGCATCATGTTTAAGCTTGGCACGAACTCAAAAAAAAAAAAGTAATACAAGCTTGAACAAGATAATAATCTCCAATTTCCTAATAAAAACTGGATTATATCTATATGTGCAAGAAAAAAGAAAATCTCCCGATTGCAAGCTAATCTTCTATTTTCCTCCTTTTAATCCTCCCTTGCAACCACCTATCAAATCATTTTTTAAATAATCAAAAAAACATTGCTTAATGGTTTAGTCAACCGTACTTGATACTTTTAATAATAACAAAACATTTTAACTATGTAGTGAACCACATAGAGGGAGGAGAGAGAAATTATGCATCGCGCTTTGTGCAGCACATTGTGTTATTATGCAACCCATATAAATTTCATAAGCCTTGGTATGCCACTAAGTAAGGCCTACCAAAATTATCCTGAATCCTCTGAAATTCTGTCCCATATGTTTTTCCATAGTCAAGTCTTCGATGGATTAATAGAATTTGGGATAGTTAGCCTTCCTCCACCTCACCCTCCTTGGTCTAGTAAAAGATCTTCCTCGATCATTGACATTAACACTCCTAGGATTTGCTAGTTTCCTCTCATAAATAATTGCATTTACCACTCTTTTCTTTTGTATAAATCACAAGAAATATTGTAATTACTATTCCTTTCTTTTTGCACAAACTAAAAGTTTTTATATATTGTGAGAGGGCACTATCAAATAAATCAAAGAAGTTCACTACTTCTACTATGCTACTATTTGTATTATTGTATTTTCGGAATATGGTATCAAAGCTTCTATAATCCATCACAAGTAACTCTTCTACCTCCACCCAATGATCGCCAATGCAACAAAGAAAAGAGAGTATCAAATCCTCCCACCAATCCTGCAACCATGTCATTCTCCTCTCAATTGTATATAAATGTTAGTGGTCCACTTAAAAACATTGTTTCCCCAACTTTTCTCCTCTCATCATTGCCAGCATAGCAAATCACAATCAAAATCTTTTTTAAAATTACAACTAATCGCATTTTAAATTTCATGATATTTTCATGGAATAAAACCTCATAAACATCATTAATGAGTCTCAGTCATGCCCCTCTCATTCTACTAAATGGATGGTGATGAATGCCCAAATTTAGATTACAATTTCTAGGTTTGACAAAATAAACTCATTCTACTATAGCTAAGGGTGTGAGTGAGCCAAGTCTACTCGATAATGAGCTCGTGATTCAAGCTTATCGAGCCAGAGCTCGAGCTCAGATTATGAGCTCGTATATTATACGAGCTCGAGCTTAACTTGACTCGGCTCGTTGGCTCATCAAGCTGGCTTGAGATATATATATAAGAAAAATAAGGAAAAGCCTAAAGCTGCTCGCTTCTTTCATTTTTGCGTTGTCATTTCTTTATTTTTTTTGGAAAAAGCTGACCTACCATTCTTTCTTAGAAAATGTTGTTTTTCTTCCCAGTGCTCATTTTCAAATAACACAAAATATGTGAATTGATATCGTTTATTAAATGAGTATTAAATTTTTCATCTTCCTTCCCTCTTTCTCCTCTTCGCCTCTCGCCTCGCCTTGCATCGCAAGAAAAATCCAGCATTTTTGCCCCGTCAATCTGCGAGTCAAGCCTCAAGCCGCATAATAATGGTACGAACCGAGCTCAACTCAAGCTCATTTTATGAGCTCGAAGACATTTTTTACCGAGCTGTGACTCAAGTTCGACTCAACACGTTTATACCCCTAACTATAGAAGATTCCATTATTCTTGCCCATGTTCCTTTTATTGCTTCCACCAAAGCATCCATGAAAATATTAGACAGCCTTGAAGAACATATAGACATCTCATATGATTTGAAAATCAATTTCATCATGTCAACAAAAGCAAACTAGCAATTACTAAATATTTGCAATATCTAAAGTCTATTATTGATGAACTTGTTATTTTGAACAGACCATTTGATCCCGATGACTTCATCCCTAAAATTCTTGGTGGTCTCAGAAATGAATACAATCATCTCTACTTAGCTCTTCACATTCACTTTTTTTACAAGTTAAATGAACAACTCCTCAACCGTGAACCACATCTTAAATCTAATATGCCAAAGAAGTTTTCCATGCTTGCTAAAGCCAATCAAACTTTCAAACTTAATAACTAATAACCACAGCCGCAATATTAAGACAGCCACCAACCTCATTCCCAACTCAATCAATCTCATTCTCATCACCATAGACTCTTTAGTCACCAAAACTTGAGCTACCATCCTCCCTTACCTAATCCAAACTACAAGCCCAACAACATCCATACCTAGGCAAATGCCAACTTTGCCGCCAACACACTGCAACACTCAAAGTCCCACCTACAAATACATTTCATAGACTCCCACCCCCAACCCACCTTTGCACAACCTAAAGCCAACCTTGTCATTGTCCAATATGCTACCCAAGGCTAGCTTCTCCACTTTGGCACCTCTCATCATGTCACCATTAACATTCACAATATGATCTCCCATGATATTTTCAATGACAGTAACAAGTGTCTCAACACAAACAAAGGTTCCATTACACTTCGCTCAAAGTCTAAACATTTTACTTTATTTGATGACTATTGTGTCCCTACTATTTAAAAAAACTTGATCGCAATTTCTAAGTTTTTGTCGCACAAACAATGTCTCCATCAAATTCTTACCCAACTCTTTCTTTCTGATTGGACCATTCACACGGGAATAACACTTATGCAAGGTAAGACTAAAGAAGATGTCTATAAGTGGCAAAAGTTGACCTCTAATCACCCACCATTACTTGCTCTCTCCAACATTAAAGCTGTACTGTTCATGCTCATAGCTCACTGAAGCCACCCAACCTCCAAATTGTTGGGCCATCCAGTCTCATCCAACAATCCTGAACTTTCAGTCAATCTCTCTTCCTCTTTCCTTTAAATCCTATCATTGTAATTAGGCAGAAAAACTATCATTTATGGGTCTTCTCTTGTACGTAGAAGTCTCTTGGAATTAATTTTCTTAGAAGTTCAGACTCACCAATTCCTTCTCATAACTATTACAATATTATGTCATCTTCATTGATCACTTTACTCACCAATTCCTGCTCTTAATCTGATTTTAAATCAATTATTGAAAATTTATTCTAAAGATCCAGTGTCACTTTTTGTATTAGCGAAATATAATTATTAATAAAATTTTCTTTGAATAAACAGAATCTCACATCTCACCATGCCTCCTAAACTGAAACTCAATAAGTTTTCTACGCAACAACTCAAAAAGTTATCAAAACATGTCTCTCCATTTCACTCTGGTTTTGAACTTGTGCCTTTAAAAGTGATGTTTACCTCTTCAATTGAATGCCAGAAAATAGTTTTTTTATGCTTTCCCAATTTTAAAATTTATTTCAAATTAACTCAATCTCTCCAAGCTACAAATATTTGTGCCTTTATGCTATCCATGGCTTCAAACTTAAATTGCTAACAAAATAGAACCAAAACCAACTCCTTGTGTCATCCTTAATTATTGCCTAACCTATAGTGCCAACAGAAGCTACAAACCAATCTCTCAAAAAAAGTTCACTAAAATGTTACATTTGTTGAAAATATAGTTCTTCATCACCCTAATAGAATCCCCAATAACTCACTTGTCACAGATATATCTACCTCTCCCAACTTCCGTTTCCCTCCTCTTCAACAATCACCCCTTAAATCCGCATTATGGCATAGTCATGATAATCCAGTAACTGCTACAACTACTACACTGCCCACACCAACTTAAGTCTCTCCATGTAAGGTAATCCTCTAGAAATAAACCCTTCACACTCACCAATTTTTCTGCTCTCCCTTTAAACTATGCCAATGCCAAAAATGAACCGTCTTATTCATCACATACAAGTCTTGCCTCTCCATTTGATGCCCAACAACATTGTTCACCAATAAAAATACCTCCCCTCTTAATGCTCTCTCACATGACAACTTTCACTCAACCGGACCTATAAATGCTAAGTATTCACAAGCTAAAAATCATATCTTCCAATAAGATGTGGGCTCCGAAAATTCGCCACCGACCTCTCCACAATAATTGAAGAGAATATGATTTAAGGTGTCGGTGTAATTTTCATAAGGAAGATGAGATAGTAGATAAGACACTACCCAGAGATTTCGTCCTCATTTTGTGAGGACTTTAGATCTGTTAGGGTTCCTATAGGCTGTACTCACATAGTTAATTACCCCTCCCAATAAGTGAGAGAAGACTTTCGATTAAGGATAGTAGTTAGGTTGCTTAATATATAGCGTATAGTAGCAACATGTGGAGTTTAAGATTTATATTTATGAAATTCATCATTTCAGCTTAAATCGGATGGTTGGGGAATGATGGCGTCTGCGTCATCTCGTGTTATCGTCCCGGTTGTCAGTCCCCACTTGGTAAGAGGTAGTCTACTCAAGTAAGGATTCTTATCGACAATGGGTTATGTCTCAGAAATCCTTGTAAACCCAGGTGGTGTTTGTCAGGAGATAAACTTAAGTCTACCTTCACGAGAGTGGTTTGCCGTCAGTATCTATGATTCACAACTCAAACTATTGGGAAGCTTACCAGATCTGATAATGATCATATCTGATAACCTCGTCGGAGGACTCTGTAACTGTTTATCATGAAGTCTACGATCAATGCATGATCGAGAAACGAGTCACGTCCTTACTGGCATAAAATTGGTTGAGAGTGAACATAGTAGAACACTTGACTTGATATTGGCTCCTTTGTGAGCTAAAATTTTCTTAATTTGTCACCTCCAACAAATAGTTACGGAAAGTGGGTAGATTGAGTTTTGCTTTAAATTTTTAATGATTGAATTTCATTTAAACAGTTTTTTAGATTGACACTCAATTTGAGTTAATTTTGATTTAAAAAATTGATTAATTTGAATATATTTAAGAGATTTAGATCCCTATCTGTTTATCCAACAGATGATCGGATTATTTGTCACACAATTCTCGAGATATCTCAATAAGTTGAAATTCTATAATAAATTTTAGGCTTTGTTAACGGACGTCACAAAGAGCAAACCCGCGATCTTGAACACTTAAATCTAAATATTCAGCATAGTGTCGAGGCCCATGCAGGTGTATTTAATAATTCAAATAATTTTATGTTTGAATTATGATATCAATTTTGTATTTATTTAATCTCAACTTATCATGCGCAGCCTTTTCAGATATTAAAATTTGCACTTCAAATCTCTATGTCCGAGCACATATGGGCATTTATAGCTTAAATAATTTCATTTAATTAATAAAGTTATTGACTTTGAAAATCATAATTATAATGAAATTCTCTAATTTTCGATTGAAGGAAGCCTATAATTTTTGTAGAATTTGATTTAGTATTGTATTCTATCTGCTTGTACCAAGAGTTGTAGATCCGGTGGCATAGAAGACGTTGTAAATTGATCTAATATCTTATTAGATTTTTCAGATTAATATTTATTTAATTCCAATTTAATCCGCGCAACTTTTTCAGACATTAAAATTTGAACTTTAAATCTATTAAGAGCGTCGCTTTTGTTTATATAGATAATTTCACCTAATTAGTGATTTCATTGATTTTGAAAATCATAATTAAAATGAAATTCTTAATTTTTTTGCATTGAAGGAAACTCATTCGTTAGAAGATTTAATTTAGTCTTTTTCACTTGTAAAGAATTAGATTAATGAATTGAATATAAAGATATCTTGCAAGTATCCAATTCATTCATTGAAAGCTCTAGCAAGCTTTGAAACACTTGGACAAAGCATATAATTACTTCAAAATATATATAAGCACTCATTCTCTTGTTCAAACTCTTACTTGTATTTCAAGATATCTAAATCAAGAACGTGATTACCTTAACATATGCACGAATATTTGTTTCTTTTAAAATGTTATGTGGATTTTAAAATATCTAATTTGAAACAAGAATATTTGCCTTGAAATATACGCTCCATATATTTAAGCTTTTCAGATATATATTGATGCAACTAGTTGAATGTGAACATATCTCAAAATATATGAAAGTGTCACATCATTATATTTAAAAGTTGCACAAGTTTGACACGAGTGAATAAAACTACAAATCGCTTCGAAACATGTGCAATCACGTTTCTTTGAAGTTCATTGCATACTTGTTGTTGAACTTTCAACTTCATTATCAGATTTCTTTAAACTTTTTTTTTATTTGCTTTCAATTCATGTATCGTGATGATGAACTCTATTTGAGTTATCTTTAAAGAGTCATGTTTATACATATCAATGATTCTTGTTCTTAATGAGCTATTGAATTGAACATAATCTCATTCGAAATCTGATATGGAGTCCATCATCACTTGAAAGCTAACACTTTATGACTCAATGTATTTTACTTAACTACTTCTATTGCTCAAACACATGTTATAACACTGTTTAAATATTCATTAGAAAGGTTATGAAACATGCTCATTAATAAGTAGGGTGTGCATTATTTGGTTTTAACCAAAAAACCAAACCGAACCAAAGTTTTTAAGTAATTTGGTTCAATTTTGAACTTAGTAATTTGTATTTGAAAACTTTGAATTTTGGTTTTTGGATCGGTTTGTTAAATAAAATTTTGGATGGAACCAAATAAACCAAAATAATTATATGTAATACGATATTATTAATTTATGTATAATAGGCTTATCTATTATACACTTCTTTTATTTATTTTTGAATGCTTAGTATATGCTTTTTTGGAGGACCATTGTCCAATTTTTTAAAATATTTTAGTCTTATACTATGGTAATATGGTTCCATCAACTTCTAAGTTCAAAACATCGTTCAAGTAAAAATTAGTTTTAAATATTTTTTATCGCGTGAACTAGTTAATTATATTTTGATTATATTTATATTATTTTACTTATAACTTGTTCATTATACAATAAAAAATTATGTAAATAATTTTTAAATGTAGCCAACTTCGGTTTATCCAAAACCAAACCAAAATAACTGAACCAAATTATTATTCGATTTGTTTGATTTTGAATTTTATTTGGTCGATTTGGTTCAATATATTTAGGAATCCAAAACTAATCGATTTTAAAAATTTATCATCAAATCCATCCAAATCAACCAAACGCACACCCCCTATTAATAAGTCATTAAGTTTGCTATGAATCTCCTATAAATTTTATTTGATTTCTTCATATTTGAAGCTGATTATTAACTTATAAATCTCCTATGATTCAATTATATACTCAATAAGATTTATTTTCCAATCATATAAATGAGACGTCGCAAAGTTAAATTATGTTTATTGATGAATTGTCAGGTTCTTTGCGTTTGCTTCGAAACCAAGCACCCCTATATCTCATATTCCTCTCTGCACTTCAATAACATAGTCAATTAAAATTCTTTTTAATCGTTTCTAAATGAATTACAAAAATAATCCAAAAATCTAGTAAGCAACTTTTGTCCATATTCACTTATAAACATTCTACTCATTTCAATCTCAATTAAGCTTAACTCTTGTTAACGATCTATCTCACAAGTTGGCAGCTTTCGAATTCAATTTTAAGCTTAAAATTTCATTTGGATTCATTTTTATTCTAGGATTTTAGGTTTCATAATTACTTGGATATTCAATTAGTTTCGAGTTTAAATCCCCAAAAGAAATTGCTGAAATGTTGGCAACCTCCCGACATCATCCCCGTGTGGGAGGCTATATCTCGGGGTGTTTTCTCTCGGTATGCCACAATGAAGCGAGTGGTGTCTCACAACAATGTTTACGCCTGGGCATGCGGGTCTTGAAACCTGTAAAGAGAAATGCAATGCATATGTATTCTTCTTTTTTTTTCTAAGTCCAGAATTTATTCAAAATTTCAATAATATTTCGACTGAGGGGAGCGACATCTAACGAATGTTACTACTGATGTCAATCGTAACAAGCGGTGTCTGCAAGCGTGATTTTTCATCTCGCGTCGATAGCATAACGAGGCCTTCAAACCTGGAAAGAAACACAAGCATGTATATATCCGCATTCACACATTGATCGCACATGTTCTAACTCGTTTTTCTGCACGTTACAATAATCGGCAGGGAAACGAAGTTGGATATGCCGGAAGCCAAGAGAAGAACCGGTCTCATGATGGTGTTCTTCTCCGACACAAGCAAAATTGGAGTGTAACGCAGAGGCGACGCCACCGAAAGAAGAACTCGCCATGGCTGTTCTTCGGTTCTGTGAAGGAGATTTGGAAAGGAAGGTTTGGTTAGGAGGCGATGCCGGAAACCGGAAGAAGAACTCGCCTAATGATGGTGTTCTTCTCCGGTTTCGACAAAGCGAATATTTCAGATTTTGGCAAATGAGGGAGAGAGAGAGAGAGAGACGTCATTACTAATAAGGAGGAACATCAAGATAATAAGAGTTTGCCATTTGAACAAACAAGGATTTGAAGAAATTGAAAAGCTTCTGACATAAACATATAGTTTATACTATTAAATCTGATGGTGACAGTGATGATGAAGCAGGATTTAGTAGAAGCAATGAAAGCGGAGGAGAAAGGAGAGAGAACCAAAGAGTCAAAGAAGGAAAAGAAAAAAAAATAAAAAACAAAAACACAAAACATGAAGATGGAAATGCCCAGTTTTGACATCCTATGAAGTGAAGGTGACCACCACGATTAATAAGCAGCTAGTAAAACGCATGAGAGAGAAAGGATAAAGACCCACATATATCGAGATACGAGAGAGAGAAAAGGAAAATCACCCCTGGGAAATCGAGAGAGTTTTGAGAGGGAAGAGAATTTTCGGATGCGGGAAAGGAAGCCGAAAAATGGGGAAGGAAGAGGGGCAGCCATTCAATTTTGAGAAAAGAGCGAGATCGATTTGGAGAAGAGGACGAGCGATTCTTCGCTAAAGAGAGAAAGCTCGTCTGGCGTCTGCATGGTGGGAAGCCGATCGAGCCCGAGCAGCCCTCTCGCGCGTAGGAGATGATGAAGCGAACCGTCGTGAGGGAAGAAAGTCAGCGAGGAGATTAGGCAGCGGTTGGTCAATAAATTAGCTTGATTTGGGTTAAGTGGGATTTAGGGTAATTTAGGGATTTTAGATTAATTTTTAAATTGATTAAACGACTTTAATGTGAATTTTACGCCGATAAAATCACATGGTCAATATATATATCAATTTAAAATTAGATGTTACGAACGCAGCGGCCTTGATCCGATCGGAAGCCGTTTGGTTAAACGTCAAATTAGGTAAATTTCGGCAAAATGCGGCGTTATCAGCCTTCGGCGTTCCGACTTGTCCGGTGAGTTGATGATTAGTTATGTTTGAATCTAAGACATAATTTAAGCGGTGGTTTGGCCACGGTGTCTCGCGATCGCGATATGTGCGAGCGTTGACGACTCGATCGCTTGATCGATCGCACATCAAATTGTGCAATATTTATATTTTGACAAGTTTCAACGTTCTGAACGCGATGGCGAAGTCCGTTCGTCGATCGAAGATCATTTAGTTTAATTTTAGCGTTGAGTTAATTTACTCGATTTTATTTGCCCGCTTTAATCATTTGACATTTGCGATGCAATTGGCGTGGATTTTATTTGATAGTTTTGATGTTTTGAAGCTGCGTTGAGCGGAGGTCGTTCGGACATCATCGTAAACTTCCGCTTTCGATATTCGCACATTAACTTCGATTCATCGGTTCTTCTTTAGATAATCTGATATATATTCCAATTTATTTCGAGCGCGGCGATGAAGTCCGTTCATCAATCGGATGTCATTTTGACCATTTTCGATGACTTCCAGTGCATTTTGGGCCTCGATTTGCGCATCGCTTCCGAAGCCCGAAATTTAACTTGTGGAATTGACCCGACCTATGACACACATGTAGAGGTCAACATAAGACCTCATACACTTTCCAGCCACCATACCCACACCACCACTAAACTTTGAACGAACATGTGTATTAGAAGTTCTTAAAATATTGAAATCGTGTCAAGTAATACTAAATGAATGCAATGGATTTCTTGTTGTATATAAATGAGACTTTCACATCAAAAGTAAACCAGGTGGCTCCATTGATTGATATAAAGCATTCCTCATTATAAAGAGATTATTTATTAAAAAACAAGCATTGACTATCACAGGACTTTCAATCTTGTGATCAAATCAATTGTTTATCTCATTCTCACTATTGTTGTCTATCAAAGGTGATTTATAAGACATCTTTATGTCAACAATGTCTTTCTCAATATTCATATTCAAAAGAATGTAATGATCAGCCCACCAATCACATTAGCCCAAGCAACCTTATCATGTATGTAATCTACGTGAGGAAATTTGTGATCTCAAACATTACCCATATGCATGTTATAATGAAAGTAGTTCTAGCTTGATAATGTGTTTGTTAACTCTCACTCTAACACATCATTGTTCCTCCTCAAACAAGTGGACTTGACAATCATTCTACTAGTCCACATAGATGATCTTATTATCACATGGAATAACTCAATTTATATTCAAAAAAAATTGATCAACCATCCTCCAAGTTCTCAATCAATGAACTCGATAATTTTCCCTACTTCCTTCTATCAAAGGTTAAGTCTTCTCTCATGACACCAATACCTTTAGGACCTCCTTACCAAAGTAAAATTGTTAAATGTAATGCAATATCCACCCCAATGTCACTTAGCAATGTGCCCACACTCCATGATAGCCATCCCTCATTGATATTATAGAATACCACTACATCATTGAAGAATTATAGTAATTTTTTCTCTCTTCAACCAATTATTCCATTCACTATTAATGGACTCTCTCAATTCATGCAACAACTAATCACAAGTCACTAAGGTTAGTGTTTGGGCGAGTAAAATAGGAAAAGGAAAAAAAGAAAGAGAAAATTCTATATTGAAGCCTTTTATCTTTTGAGGGAGGTACAAAATCCCATATCCAAAAGTTTAAAAGGCATTTTTTAAAAATCCCAAAATATGACTCAACTTTTTATTTATAGGATGGGAAAACTACAAATATGGCTACACCACAAATAAGAAAGTAATAAATATATCGGATATAAACATGTGAATTACCCCTAATACAAACACACAATAGTATGAAAAAATGGTAAAGGCAGCCCTTTGCTAACGTGGCCTTCCAAGTCGAACGTAGGAGACAACTCACCATGTTAAGAGTAGATGGAGCAAAGGTAAGTTCCCCAGTTGAGCAGGCAAGTTCACCTGGCCACTTATGTGAAATCTTTGATGAGATAGCGAGTTCCTTATCGACGATGCACCTGAACTATGACATGCCATCCCTTGGTTGCTAGGTGAGTGGAGACTTGATACGAGCTAGCTTCGTGACTGACTGAGTTTAGTGTTCCTTGGGTGTACAACTAAATTGTTGACAAATGCTTACATTCATGGGTTGCATTTTTGCATGAAGTCACCATCATCACTTCATGCCTTCTCTAATGTTGATTTGGGAGGCAATGTTGATGATTGAACATCCAATGGTTCTTATATTATTTTTTCAGCTCCGGTGCAATTCCTTAGAGCTCCAAAAAGCAACGACCCCGTAGTTTGATCCCCCACCAAAGCCAAACATTGAATTGTTGCATCAATGTAAGCTCAACTAATCAACTCGTTGATGCTCTAATCAAGCCTCTTCTCACCCCACATGTTTAGGTAGCAAACCAAGATTACCGTTCTCTCCAATAATTCCACCTTTCAAGGGGCATAATGAAAAAAGCACTTAAAATAGAAATTTCATTAATCATATAATGCATTTACATGCAATATCATTGCATTAATTGATGTAATTGTTGTCTACACTCTAATATTTGCAATCTTCCCATACTGAATCAATTGCATTCGCTCTTCTTTTCCTTTTGTAACACACACACACACACACACACACACACACCAACATTAGATTCATTTATACCAGTGAATTAGAAATGATGACAAGGAGAGCCTCTCTCTTCAAACTAGCCTTGATTGAGGATAGTTTAAACCTCCTTTGGCATCCAAACTCTGTTACCTAGCCAAAAAAGGTAAGTAAGAAAAGATTGCTCCTGGCTTTTGCTGTGGAGGGAATCCTCAATGTAGGTAATACCACATAAAACTAATTTTTTCTACCAAAAATCGGACAATATTCTAGATTTCATATTCTTCCCAAAGTGAAATCCTAAAATCAAAACGATTCAAAACGCCTAGTCTGATAACACTATTAACTTGCAGTACACTTGAAGAAGCAAGACACAGTCACAGTCACAGTCACTACGACTGACCTCGAAACTGCATCTATGCCGACTTCTAGCTCCATAAGCATAGCACCGCCATGCTAAAGAGCTTATGGAGTAAAAGATCTACACATAAATAATTGGATCGCCTTCTGAAATCACATAAATGAACCCAAGTCACCAAGATTTAACAAGATGAAACAACTCAAAGGCAGCCTCTTTAATTTAAGTGAGGAATAAAAGAAAATGAGAGGAAATAATCACATCCTTACGCTATCAAAAACTGACTTTCAAACAAACATCGCATCAGCTGAGCCGATAAAAAACTAGCACCACCCCTTCCTACTTCTCGAGCACTTCGTCACTACATCCGATCTAAATCTAGTTTAGGGTTTCGGAGAGAGAAGTAGCACATTCTTACCTCCCTTCTATTATGTTTACTTGTCTTCAGTTCCGCTGCTCACCCCTTCTGACACCCCAAAGGAAGACCTGTGTTTTTTCAAATACCCACTTCGTGCCTGAAAAGCTGTATGGGCAAACGCCATCAACGCATCTCTTGTCTGGCTGAGCTGATTTGATCTCGAATCAGTAAATCACTGATGCGTTAATGAATTAAATTTAAATTAAAACACAATTAATTAGCTTATTAACTTAATTTTTAAACAGAGAGCATTAATATGAATATATTTAAAATATATTAAAATTCAAAACTTTTAAAAAACTTATTAACAATATTTTAAAATTATATTTATTATTTATATCATAATAAATAAATAAATATGATATAAATAATAAATATAATTTTAAAATATTGTTAATAAGTTTTTTATGTGATAGTTAAAGCACTTAGGGAAAATTTTATAAGATGGTGGTAAGGCACCATGACTTATGGTCGAGAATGTTGGATAAAAGAAAGCGTATAAAAAGTTAAGTGTTCTGAGATGAGGATGCTCAGGTGGATGAGTGGCTTTACCTAGAGATAGAATGCAAAATGAGTATGTTAGGAAAAAGTTGGAGTAGCTCAGGTGATAGATAAGATTAGGAGAGTCGCCTTAGATGGTTTGGCCACATCAGATGACGATTAGGAGAGTAGATCATTAGATTTTCCTTATGTTAAGAAAGGTAGAGTACGCAAAAGACTTGGTTAAGATGTATAAAAAATGATATACTCGAATTAAATGAGAATTTGACACATAATAGGAACGATGGACGAAGGATTACCCCTAGTGGGATTAAGAATTTGCTTGTTGTTGTTGTTGTTGTATATTTATTATTTATATCAAGTAATCTTTATCATATCATGATCTAAAATATCTCTTTATTTGATCATAAATGAATTCATTTGAAGTCATTAAATTGAATTTGAACTCTATGAGAGAGAGAGAGAGAGAGAGAGCTTGTTCACACCCCCATCTTAGGCAAAAAGAGAAATTTTAGGTCTGCAAATGAATCGATTGTTTTTAAGCTGGCTCATTTGATTAGAGCTTCGTTCATGATTAACTAAGCAAGCGAGCGAGCACTTTTTTCTTCGATTTAAATGAACGCTTGAACAACTCGTTGTTCGTTATGTTCGTGAAACATTATCGTTTAAAGCTCGTTAACAAGTTCACTAAGGAGCTCGATTATGTCTCAATTACGGCTTTATTAAGGTTTGTTTGTGAACAATATTAATTTTTAAGGCTCAATAAGCTTTAATTGATACAACTCATGTATATTTCTTAACTAGCTGCTCGTGAACAAGCTCGATTAAGACTTGATTAAAGCTCGTTTATTTCATTAAATAAGTTGATTGTTAAGAAGCTCGATAATCTAATTTGAGCCGAGCTCACGAACAAATTCAAAGTGAGCTCGAGCTCGATAGTGATTAACAAGCTCAAGCTTGAACACCGTTTTAGAAAGCTCGAACTCGATAATATTAAATAAGCTCAAGCTTGAACGCATACATGCTCTGCTCGGCTCGGTTCGTTAGAGATTTGTATGATGGATCTATATATGTAGTCTATTTACTACATTTATTTAGATGTATTGTTACAAATATCTTAACGAAAATGTGGATTTGGATCCTCTATGATTAGCAGGGTAACTAGACCTCGCATCTATCCATAACAACAATACAATTCATATTAAATAAGAGAGATTAATATCTAATTACTAAAATATACTCATCAAACATATAAGTTAATTAAAATCAGGAGAGAGAGAGAGAGAGAGAGAGAGAGAGAGTGAGTGATTTGTGTGATGGATCTTTATATGAAGTATATTTACTATGTTTATTTAGACTATATTGTTGCAAATACCTTAATGAAAATGAAGATTCGGATCCTCTATGATTAGTAGGATAACAACAATGCAATCACATTAAATAAGAGAGATTAATATCTAATTACTAAAATACACACATCATGAATATAATTTAATTAAAATCATAGATTAATTTAATTTTAAAAATAATTTTACTATAAATGCATGAATACATTATTGAAATATATAATATTAAATTTAATATAGCATTTTTTATGATATTGCTCAATATAATAATTGCTATTCATTAATCCTGTAATGCTAAAATGTGTGGCATCATTTCAAAGCATAAACAAAATATATTAATAGAAAATAAAATTATTTTGATTATGTTGATGTGATAATGATGATGCAAAGCTTATTTAGCAGATAGATAATATCTATCTGATTCATTATCGTAAGTAAAATAAAGTTATTAAGTTTACGTTATGTAATTCATTATAATTGTTGAAATTTTAAAAAAAAAAATTATCAAAAATAAATTTTTGCATATTGGTTTATGGATTACTCTTAACTTTGCCAATGAACAGATGAAAAAAAAAAAAAAAGCACGACACGTGGAAACGAAGTAAAATAATAATAATAACAAATTTAGAAAATCATAATAATTTCGGACCTTATGCATGAAAAAAAATGTGTATGCAGCAATTGGAATAGGATGTGAATCTGCAGTGTCGGTTGTTTGTCGGTAGATATCACATCACATTATTTATCAATCCAAAGTTTATATATATAATATCCTTCTAAAATTTATAAATCAAATATCAATTTCAAGTTAAAGCATATATTCAATCAAATTAAATAACTCAATAAAATAAGTAACGAATCGGTTTTCAAATGAGAATCAATTTCCTTTACATATAAAAACTTCATTTAATGATCAAATAATTTTCAAATTTGGCGTCTTTATAGTCGAATCGGTATCGACGACGAATCCCAACTAGATTACTTAGATCGAAGGTCATTTGAATGGTCAAATTATCAAAAAAAACTATCTATAATCATGTTGCGTCTTTGGATAGAGTAGAAATTTATCGCTAGCCTTGTTGATTAGTCATAGCACACAGTAATTAAAGAAACGAACATGAGATACTCGAATTTTAACGTGGAAAATCTCGAAAGGGGAAAAAACACTGGCAAGAAAAGATTCCACTATGTATCCTTTTAGTACAAAATCTTCCGATCGGATTACATTTGAAAGGGACAAACAGTATGACGATCGGTTTATAATAGTTCTTGATGTTGGAGATCTTTGGGTACCGTGGAAATCAGGGTATAATTAACGATGGCGGCGGTGCGATTAGTGCGATCTTTCTGGATCTTCAACTTTAGAGCTTTCTCTTCTCCTCCACTTTTCCTCTTCTTCCTCGATCGGACTCTTCCTCTTCTTCCCTTGCTTTCACCTTCTTTCTCTTCTTCTTCCTTCTTCCTTTGCTTTAGCTTCCTTCTTCTTCACTTGCTTGACTCTTCTTCTTCTTCCTGTTCTTGTTCTTCTTCCCTTGCTTCTTCCTTCCTTCACTTGCTTCACTTAGCAGCAGCTTAGGCCCATGTGAGGAGTGAGAGATTTATAGATGGGAGGAGGGTATTCTAGTAAACTCATGTAAGGCAGTACCTCCCCGATCGGACGACGGAATGACTCCTTGATCATTTGATGTATTTTGAGCATTTGGATGCCCAAATGAAGTCAATTATGAGATCTTAGGCTCATTAGATCCCTCGTCGAGGCCTTCGATTTGACTATAAATCTACATTTGAGAGCTTTTTTGGGATTTAATTGATGTCCCAAGAAGATTCTAATGATATTTTAAGTGCTTGATCTCGATTTGTTTCGACTCAAAATCATATCGCTTTCAACATCAAGATTTGTGCTTTGACTGGTGGTATTTTGAGAGCCATATCAAATCAAATGAATCAAAATGAACCGTCTAATGGAGTGTTTTGAGATTTTGACTACAATAACTAAAATACCCCTCTCAGAATCTTATAAATAAGACTATATTCTTGTCATGAGAGGGGGGAGGAGCTAGAGGCAAACTTGGGAGAAAGCTGAGAGATAACTGGAAGTTCGAAGTTTGAAATTTTTCATCACCATCAGTCGATCGGCGCTTATTATCTCGCCGACTAACAAGTTATAGCATTCAATCCATAAATTTGTTGTAACGATTCGGAATTCTCATTGTCAGGCTTTCTCACATACAATATTATAATCTCGTTATCGGAAAAACTTAAATTTTATACTCCAAAGTAGATATATAATAGGGCATTTTTATTGAGTTAGGTCACATGATTTTTTTCGCTCTTCTTGAGATTTTTTTCACGTAAAAATTCTGGAGTTCATTATTCTCTTTTTAACTATCTGTGTGTACTAGATTTCCAAATAAGCTAAGACGTGAAGTTTTATTCAACTACAACTAGTTTTCTAGCACACAGCAGTTTGACATAATCTGTAGGAAAGAGATTCTCAATACTTCATCATGTCAGCTAATCAAGTTTCCCAACAAAATCGAAACTACCAGCCAGGTGGAGCACTTTATACTTTTGAGAAGCACATGCAAAGAATGAAGTTTCATCAAACTCGATTCTTCAACTTTAGTTGGAAACTAGGGGTAATCTCTAAGAAGATGTTATTATTATGTTAAGCATGTAATTGTTTACCAACCTAAGAAATAAGTCAAAATTAGAGGATATTTCAACATTGAGAATAAAATAACTTGACAAACTATTATCTTTATATTATAAGGCAAAAATCAATGAGCAACTTTGGCTACAACCTCAAGTGGGTGTTTTGATTTGACCTCTTCCACACAGATTAACGTCATCGAGTAATACTCTAACAAATAATCTCGAAAAAATCAAAATGTTTAACCTTTTTCACATAGGTTAACGTCATCAAGTAATACTTTAACAAAATAACTTTGGATGAGAATTAAAACTATTGACTTCTTCCACATAGGTTAAATGTCACTAAGTAACACTCTGACAAACAACCTCGGATATGTCAAAAATCCTTTATGAATTCTACCCCTAGAAGGCACCAAGGAAGCCTGATGGAAGCGTAGTGGACAATGTCTCTCTAGAAAACTCGATATATAGTGGTTGTGAGTCTCCACTCATCAAAAACCTCACTAGACAAAAGCCTCAGAAGGTACAGGTACATCAAAAATCTCAGAAGACAAAAGCCTCAAAAGGTATAACTATATCAAAAATCTCAGTAGACAAATATCTCTAAAGGTACATGTACATAAAAAATCTCAGAAGATAAAAGCCTTAGAAGGTACAGGTACATAAAAAACCTCAGAAAGTAAAAACCTTAGAAAGTAAAAGCCTCAGAAGGTATATGTACATCAAAATATCGACAAAAGACAAAAGACGTAATATCAAAATCTCGGTAAAAAAGATGCAGTACATCAAAAACTTTATAAGGTAAAAGCCTCATAAGGTACAGGTATATCAAAAATCTCAGTAGGAGAAAGCCTCATAAAGTACAGGTATATCAAAAATCTCAGAATGCCAAAGCCTCAGAAGGTACAAGTATATCAAAAATCTCAGAAGGTACATGTACATTCAAAATCTTAGGAGACAAAAACCTCAGAATGTACAGATACCCCGACGGAGTAGTAAGCTCGTTGCGATCTTTTATGAGGAATAGCCACCAAATCATTTGAAAAATGAAACTTCTTTTTTGAAGATTATCAAAGTATCACTGTTGAAAGTTGGCATTACATTGACTGATCTCGCCGTCCTCTGATACTTCCACAACCCATCATCTTGTGCAAGATTTACTCGAGAATCTTTAGACATTAGGATGTTTGTTGAAGGATGTTCACCCATGAAGATACTCTATATTTTTCAAGTTTGAAACACACCTGGACCGAATTGGGATCGTGCTACAGTCAATTGGAAAACATGGGGAGAACTGGAGCATGAGGGGTCAACACCGCTATACTTAGTGGAGGCTATCAAAGAAAGAAAGCAGTGGACAGATGCGGGATCGCTAACTAGGTTAATTGGAAACCCGAGATCGGGGAGAACTGGAGCGTGTGAGGGGGTCTTGTTATCTGAGTTAGTGGATACTCAAAGAGAAAGAAAGTAGAAGCACATTTAGCACGATTCGGGATCACCCGCTAACCAGTCAGTTGAAAACCGAGATTAAGGAGAAGCTGAGTTACAAGTCACCATTATATATCAAAGAAGAAAGCGAGCACTAGAGCTGAATTCGGGATGTCGTAACTCAGTCGTTGAAAACCCCAAGATCGGGGAGAGCTTGAGGCGAGTCGGCACGTTATCTGAGTTAGTGGAGGCTATCAAACGAAGAAAGTGGAAGCAGAGCCTAAATTCGGATGTCGCTAACAGTCAATTGGAAACTCAGATCGGGAACTAGAGCAGAGGGGTTTACCCATTATATAGATTAGTGGATGCTACAAAAGAGAAGAAAGTGGAAGCAAACTAGAGTGGGATGTCGTAGTAGCAGTCGTTGAAACCTCAAAATCGAAAAGAACTAGAGCCTGCGAGGGGGGTTAGCACCGTTATACAGGTCAGTGGAGGCTACCAAAGAGAAGAAGCACACCTGAGCCTAAATTGGATCGCGTCCTAAGTCGGTTAAATCCAGTTCGGGAAGCAAGCATCGAGGGAGTTGACACCATCATCTAGTCGGTGGCTACCAAAAGAAGAAAGTGGAAATAGAGCTGAATTCGGGATCGTGTCGCCTAGGTTTGTTGGAAACCGTGAGATCGTAGGCTGAGCTACGAGAGAATCACAGTTATCTGAGTTAGTGGAGACCAAAAAAAAAAAATAAAGAAAGTAAGGTGCGAGCTTTTCATTACCCTTTGGGAAATATTTATAATTCAAAAAGAGACTCTTCAAATTCTTTAAATAATTTTAAAAATAAAATAACCCTTCATCTTCTTTAAAAAAAAAAAAAAGAAAGAAAAAACTCTTCACATTCATCATTAAAAAAAATGCTCTTCACATTCCTCATTAAAAAAAAATACTTTTCACATTCCTCATTTATTAAAAAATAATAAAAATAAAAATTCTCTCTCCCTATTCTCTCTCTCTCCACGTCTCTTTCTTCGGCCTCTTCATGTCTCCACATTTCTCTCTCTCTCTCTCTCTCTCTCACGAGAAATAAAAAAAAAGAAATCGAGGAGCCCACGCCCCCTCTCTTTCAAAAGTAAATATATATATATAATTAAATAAATTAAATAAATATTAACAACTAATTAGTAAATAAATTTGATAAACATTATATATATATATATATATATTATATAATTGTACATCATAATAATTTTTAACTAAAATGATTTTAAATATTTTTGAAAGAAATGAATTTTTTTCATCCAAAAATAGAAGACAAATGTATATCCCTCTAAAATTTATAAATTAAACATGAATTTCAAGTTAAAGCATATATTCAATAAAAATAAATGACTCAGTGAGATGAGTCTAATAACGCTAGAATTATGTTAAATCGAGCCCGAAATATACATATGAAAACTTTGAAACACTGACTGGAAGATCAAATGATTTCCAAATTGATGTGCTTATAGTCGAATCATCGAGCGGCTCAACGAGACAAATCCAACGAGCCTAAGATTATTCAGATTGAAGATCATTTGAATGATCAAATTACCAAAAAAAATTATCTATAATCAAATAAATCAATATGAACTGTCCAATTGAGTGTTTTGAGATTTTAGCTACAATAACTAAAATACTCCTCTCAAAATTATATAAATATGACATAATTCTTGTCATGAGAGGGGGGAGGAGCTATAGGCGAACTTGGGAGAAAGTTGGGAGAGAATTAGAAATTTAAAGTTCGTCATCACCATCATTGTCTTGATATTGTTTATCTTAAATCAATATAGCAGATTCTACAAACTGTAGCTATTTATGTACGATTCTAGAATTCCCATTGTCAAGCTTTATCACATACAACATTGTAATCCTGTTATCGGGAAAACTTAAACTTTGTACTCCAAAGTAGATATATAGTGAATCATTTTTATTGGGTTAAGCGTGGTTTTCCTCTTCGAGATTTTTTTTCGTAAAATTGAAATTCTTCTCTATACCATTATCACATTATTGTGTGTTGGATTTTCATAGTTAAAGGTGAAGTTTTATTCTCATGATTTTATGATAATATATATAATATATATACACACACAAACATAATAAATTTTATTAAAAAATTTGCTCATTATTTATTTATTTAAAAAATTTATTTAAAAAATTCTTTCAAATTATGTCACTCCTCTAATATTCATGAATTATTTGTTGAAGCCAATCTAGAAAAAATTTGTTACAAAGAAAGTTCAAAATTTATAGTTCAAATCTGAGCTTCATTGCTCATCATCAATTATATGATGTCATCCCTGCAATCTGCATCATGTGATATATTCTACGCACACACTACTGGTAGAATTAATTCAAAAGAGAACTCCATTGTGCGAGAATAAGATGTTTCACACTCTCTAACACAAAAAAATAAAGAGCAAAAAGGAGCTGAGCACAGAACAAATCAAAAGCCTATATGTAAACTTCATCTTCCAATTACAAAAGTTGTCGATCATATGGCCGCATCAATGATAAGCAAATAAGAAAATCCTAAATGTTCAATTACATTGTATCATAGCCTGTTCAAACTTTGCTTGAATTTTGTTCGAAGTTTGCTCAAACATTAATTGAATCGTGATCAAAATATACTAGAACTTGCTTGAAGAATTCTCAAACCGTGTTTAAACCTTTATTCAAATCAATCTCTGTAGGGGTGGGCTTGGCTTCAATAAGAAGACTGTGAATATAAAAATAGTAACTTTATTCGAAATAAACTTTTAAATGTATTTTTTAAAAAATAGATAGCATATATATTTTTATAATGTTTAATATTATAAAGTATATTATTATTATTATTATTATTATTATTATTATTATTATATATATACCCTCATCACTGAAACTCTACTTAAATCTTGCATTTGTCAAATATGTAATCTCAACTCTTAGAATGGAAGGCTAAACCACTTTTACTTTAAAAAATATTTTCGCGTGTAACTCTTAAATTTTATAAATTTGCAAAACTAATATTTAAATGCATTCATTTCCAATAATTTTTACTGGGGGGATTTACAAACATGCCACAATATTCTTATCTATTTACATTTTAAATATCTAAACTTTAATATTTTATATAAATAACATATAAATCTTAAATATCACATCAAAAATATCACTATTATATACTTTTTAAAGTTAAATGCAACTTTTCATCTATAAGAAAGTGTCATATATATAAATGTATAAGAATTATATGATATGTATATAAATATTCTTTTTTTATTAATGTCATCTAAAACAAGAAGAATGCAATAAATCTCCTCCCATAGTTTTGTGTTAATTAAACTCTCGACAAGTTGATTATGATGCATGCAAATACATTAATTTACTAATTTATTATTTTGGATAATAAGTTAATATATATAAATAATAATATTTTAGTAGTGTGACTATTATTACATATCCTTTAAAAAACACATAGAAGAGGTCATATATCCAAATTATTTGAAAACAAAATGAAACTCAATAACATTGCATGTGGTCATCCACATGCAAGCAAATTAATCATTCTTATTTTATGATAAAAAATAAGTTTAATCATTTCAAAATTGAAGCCCTATGCCCTTTATACTCTATACCCTAAACCCTAAACACTTTTTTACATGCAATAGTCATATGACTAAGGATTGGCTATTACATATTAATAGGATGTTTGATAGGTCAAAGTGCACCGAGGATAGGAAAGTTTCCTTGGCAGTGTTTATATTAAAAGGTAAAGTAATAGTTATTTGACCAACAAAAACAGAAGTTCCAAAGGGATATTGAATTCCATGACCTCTTAGAAGAAATTTATAATATTGTTTTTGAAATAAGCTTGTACCACTATCAATGATGCAACAAAAACAACTATCTTTCAATTACAAGAGTGAAAAATAGTGTTGTAGTATGAAATATAATTCACCACCTTGGCAAGCTACTTCACACTTTATAGGTTGCTAAGAGAATTAAAGAAGGTCTTAAGTAGCCATTGATACCAATTAGGAGTAAATAGTTCTCTGAGTTGCAAAAAAGATACAAGTGTTTAATAATAGTATGAAGATTGCAAAACATAAGTGCGAAAAGAAAGATGGGTGGAGAGAAGTCTAGAATGTATCTTTGATAGAAGGAAAGTTCAATTTAGACTCAGAGATGCAAAGGAAAACCATGCACTTTTTGTTGGAAAGTGATGGCATATATTCATTATACAAAAAAAAATAATAAAGAAATGCTTAATTAATGATGATTACTTTATATTTAATAAGTTGCTAGATAATGCACAAAATCAAATATTTTATTGATGAGAAAGCAAGAGGATAAGAAGCTAAGTTTGAGTTTATATGCAAAGGATTGATACAACATTAAAGTAAATAAAAACTCCACTCATGACTAATATGGAGGTTCTAGTATTAAAGTTAGGGGAAAAGCATGTATAATAAAGTCTATAATGAGTTAAAGGAAGCAACCTATAGTTGGACTTCCACTTATTCCAACTAGATTTTATTGTTGATGCAACAAAAAGCGAAGAATGTATCTTATGAGGTCAATGCATTCATTTATTTCAAAGCATGTCAGTAAAATCTTAATTGATTTGTGTGCTGCACATTCATTTATCTTTAAAATATTCTTTGATATTGTTTGCCTTCTCATAGATTACATAAAAATATGTGTGTTATATCATATACTAGCTAAAGTTTGATCAAAGTTATGCATGTCGTATAAAGATTTCATTTAAAAGTTATAGTGTGATTTGATGTTTTACACCTAGCTATATTTGATGTGGTATTATGAATGAAGTAAATGAATTTTTTATGGTTTGCCTAATGATTATAAAAAGAAGGAAGTTTGTTTGATTATGAATACTTGTAAGTGGATCAATGTTTATAGAGACAAGAGACTATTATCATCCATATTTTTAGTGGTTCAAGTTGATAAGTTAATACACTAATAAAATTAACATATTTATTGCCCATTGATAGTATAATTATTATGCAAGAACATTTTGTGAGGTTGTATGAATATCCAAGGTGATTATACTTAATCATTATGAAAACTTTATCTAAATTTATCTTATGGTAGTGGAAAGGAATACATGAAGGCTTGGATATAAAGTTGAACATCAATGTGACTTTTCATTTGCATACAAATGGGCAACTTGTATGATGTTGAACTTCAAATTAGATTTGATCCCTAGTTAGTCTTAGCATTTATAATCACTTGATAATTTGGGAAGTTGTTCAAAAGTTCAACATCATAAAACTATATAGTCATACAATAAGCAATTACCACCAAAGTACTTTACTAACCAATTTATATCCATGAATATAATGCTTAATGATTTATGCATGAGGCACAAAGCACTTGAACACGCACTCCATGCATTTTGTCAACCCATACAGGCTTATTGGGCCAAGCTCAAAATACAAAGTACTCAATCATTACCTTACTAGTGTATAAAGTTCCTTACTAATGAAATTACACGCTAAGGTAGAAACTTAATAAATTGTTACACTCGTGATGATAAGTTATACCAATTAGTCAAGTAACATAATTAATTGTTATACTTGGGTTAAGACACATTGTATTGGTTGGCCGTGTTGATTAAAGTCTGAAAAGTTCTTAACTCTTGAATGGATCTACATCCAATAAGTTTCTTTAACTCTTTAGGACTCAAGCAATTTTGAAGTCCATTGCTTCATTGTTGATGACACGCTCTAATTGGTATTAAAACAACCCATCAAACTAATTAGCCCATTATTGATCATAACCAACCAAAACAACTCTATACTTGGTTAAATGAAAAGTTGATCGAATGACTATCAATAACCAAAACTTCTTAGCAACATGCCAACTTGTGAGGTTAGCCAGCCCACTATTTGCAATCCCAACTCAGCCAAAGCTTCCCATTATTCTTTTTGTCCTTGTACTCAACACTTAAGCCACTCTATCAATGCTTAAAACCACATGGTCGCGTACCAATCTATCATCAAATATACTTGGTCAAAACCATTAAATATTCAATCAAGCCCAAAAATACTACATTAAAGGGAATCCTATTGACAAAACTTACAAACAATTAGTTTAGTTTCATCAAATTTGCGGTATCAAAAATATATGATGTTATAGAAGAGGGTCTCAATCTTCTCAAGCATGGATTAAGGAAAACGTATTATTGATTCAAATGTATAAGGTATCATGGTTTATGAAGATGACTTCAAATGATGATTTTATTAACGTGTAATTTTTCTTAACTTTTCTCAATATTAGATATATGTTCTACTTTGAATTTTTTTTTCTCCCTTAAAAAGAGGGTTCTAAGTGAATTAGTGTAATTGATGACAACTAGATACTAGTTTCTATGAAGCTTATTTATAAAATTAAATTTCAGAGTTTTATCATATAAATGAACAAATTTGAACACCAACTCATTTGTTCATTTATATTCATGAACAAGCTTTTTGTTATTTAATAATTAACTTATTAAGAACTTAATAAAATGCTCATTTAATGACATCTTAATTATTTATTTGATAAATTATGTAATATTTATGCATTTTAAAAATTATGTTTATTAATATAGATATAACTAAGATAAAAATATCCAACAAATATCTATATATATTATTAATATTTAAATTTTAGCAAATAACTTAATAAATATTTAGTTAATTATGTCAAATTTGATTAATATTAATAAATCCAATTAGGCATAATATTAAAGTGATATATAAATTATTAACTTAAAACATAAATAAAATAAAAAATAAATACATTTTTAAAATTTAGATCATCTTCAAACTCGATAAAAATAAATGAATAGGTTTCAACAATATAATAATCAATTGAACTGTTCATTTGTATCACTATTTAGACGTGCCTTGGCTCTAACATCTTTTTTATAGAAAGATATCCTATAAGATATTTCCTTGCTCTAAATGGTTTCTTACCCTCTAAGAGGAGTCATTATGTTGTGTTTAAATTTCCCACATACTAATTTTGTGAGTCAAAATTAAAATTCACTCCAACATTGTTGGAGCTTGAAATTCTAAACGACTTTTTGTTGCCTCTTTTTTCTTTTGTAAAGTGAATCGGATAATATTCAAGTTGACTCTCAAAAAGAAATGAGTTCATGCTTACAGTGGCCAAACTTAGTCAGTGCATACAATAACCAAACTTAAGTTTATAGTTAATTTCTTCGGAAAATGAGTTAGTGCTTATACTTAGTTGTATGATAGGCTCTAAGGGAGGACTAAGCAAGCACGTGTAGTTAATAGAATTATTTTAATGATTGACTCATGAGGAGGACTAATCTAATGGGTATATCAACTTAATTTAGTTTTGTGCCCAAATCATGAGGATGGTTGCTATGGCACATATAACATCCTTATTTATATTTTTGGTTAACTTTCAAGAAGGATTGAACCAATGAATATAATAATCTAACTTTGTTTTGCACATGACGCTTAAGAAGGGCTATGACAATGCACAAAATACCTTAGTTTTATTGTCAATTTTTAAAGAGGATCGAGCTAGTGAATATAGTAATCTGACATAGTTTTATGGTCTTAGTAGGACTGAGATAATGCGTATATTTATTTGATTTTTTAAGCACATTAAAGTCTAAATTTTAAGTCTCAATATTGCGAATGATTGTACATAAATAAGAATGAATTTTGAGTCAAACTTACCTTCTTGTGTGCATAATAGTTATTTTTCTCATCTTCATCAAGGTTTAAATGAGAGCATTAAATATATAAATACTACTTTTTTAACTTAATGTAGAGAGTTAATTTGATGACTAAGATATATGCATGAATTTTATTTATTCCTCATTCATAATCTATCAGCTTTCTTTAGAGAAAAAAATTCAAAGGCTTTAGAGATATATGTGCTTTTGATTTTCTTCATAGGGTTGTAGAGATCAAATTCCATATAGTTTTCAAATATATATATATATATATATATATTCTATCTAAAAGAGACTACTATTATTCATAGTTCTATTTGAGTATATATTCTTAAGAATTGACACAAGAAAGTGTCTTTTTCTTATCTCAAACATCCTTGTCTAACTATGATTTTTATTTTTAATTGCATTTCATGAAGAGTCATCCTACCATTTTCTCCACTTATAGCATTTAGGTTGTTTTATCACTTTAAGAATCTTTTTTATTTATCAATAAGCTTATATTCACATAATATAAAATCAATTTAAAATCAATTTAAGAGTATTTTAGTATCGATTCTATCAAATTATCATTAACACCAATCCTCAAAGTAGTAGTCCAATATTCAATCATTCATCAATACAAAAGCATTATGGTTCGATATAATCCATAAGAATAAATTAGCCAACTTTTTCAGGCCTTATATTCGGTCAAATCAACCTCAATAAACATTTTGGTCCATCATAAATTCCAATATAATTATGATTAATCTATCCACCTAGTCATTAATGAGGCATCAAAACAACATTTCTTGGAGCCTAAATACCCAATAAGAGTCTGTTTGGGACAGTTATAATTTTTTGAAAAGTTAATTGTAAAGCTACTGTGGAGAAAGCTGTTTTTTGAAAAAGCTGCTTTTTGAAAAGGCTACTGTATGTGTTACAAATATATTTCTTTTTGAAAAAATTTAAAAAGTAGATTTTTGACAGCCACCACACTCTAACAGCTCTCGTTATCAAAACAGTTTTTCACTACAAAACTTTATGAAAAGCATCAAATGAAGCTGCTTTACTTTTTGACTGCTTTTTGAAAAAATAAAGCTGCTAGAAAGCTATCCCAAACGTACCCTAAGAGTGCAAGAAAAGATAATTTACAATTCAACTATTTTGGATTAAATCTATTTTTTCACATCATCAAATTAAACTATTAACTTAGGCATCAATCCACCCCTTAAATTAAAAAAAATCATTGTTGCGTGCTAGAAAACTAGTTGCGGTAGAGTAAAAGTTTACGCCTTAGCCTTGTTGCGAAATCCAGTACACACACAGATATTTAAAGAGTGAACAAGAAAACTCCAAAAATTTTAACGTGAAAAACCTCGAAAAGAGAGAAAAAATCACGCGGTCTAGCCCAATAAAAAGCTTCAACTATATATTTATTTTGGAGTACAAGTTTTCCAGATAACGGGATTACATAATTGTATATGAGAAGGGCTGACAATGAGAATCCCAAAATCGGACAATATATATATACGTTCAGGTTGTAGGTTGTTAGTGGTAGCGGATGATGGTGAACAACGGAGCGACCACGGCGATGAAGGTCTTCATGATGGAGGCGAGCGGAGATTGAAGCGGCGAGGATCGGCTAACGGCGGTGGCGGCGTGGTTGACAACCGTCGAGTGGTGGCACGATTGTGTTTGGAGGATTTTCAAGCTTTAAAGCTCTCTCCTCTCTCTTGCTTGGCCTCCCTCATATGAAGAATAAGCGCTTGATCTCGGTTAGTCTTGATTCAGAATCAGATTGCTTTCAACATCAAGATTCGTGCTTGGACTAGTGAAATTTCGAGGGTCATATCAGTTGCCCCACTATTTTGGATGATCTGCTGACCGACCAGCCGCGACCGCCGGCCCGTGCATCCATTCGCGACCATGGCCTTGCCGCCGCCCGGGCCAGCTCCGCCGAACAGCGACCCGCGTGATCCGTATTGGCACCCAGCTCCGCCAGGCCGTCGGTTTGAAACCGACCCCTTTACAACCCGGACCCACAGTTTAACGCTCAGCCTTCCTTGGCGTCCGATAAACCAGCCGCCAGCGCGTAAATGTTGGATGAGTCCATACAAAATCTTGCACGCATACTCATACACATCTGCATGCGACTTCCGTGATCATAATCTTGCTCCCGCTTTTGTCCCAAACTGTGGCGGCTAGTTCGGTAGTTAATTGGGATGACCAGCGATGATGGTGGTGGCCGGAGATGCGGCGATAATTCGGCGGCCGTCTGTAGTCAGCGGTGGTAATGATAGTGGTTAGCGGCAACGAGGTGGTCAGCGGCGCAACAGCAACAGTAGTCAGCAATTGTAATAGCGTGTAATGCGGAGATGTCAGTATATGGTGACCAAGGTGTCAGCGATAGTGGTGTAACCGGCAGCAGTGGTCAGCAGCGGTATGATATGACAGTAGTCAGCGGATGGCGATTAAGTCGTGGCCGCGATAATTCAGCCGGCAAGTGCTAGCCGATGGGGTGGCAACAATGCAAGTAGTCAACAATGCGGCCAGCGTCAATGTCGGAGATAGCCGATAATAATAGTGGCTGATGGCCAACGCTAGTGGTAACCAGCGGAGATTCACCGCAATAGTCAGCAGCGGTAGCCAGCGGCAGTGGTGCGCGGCAACCGAGGTATCGCAACCGCAATCAGTAGTCAATTCTGGCGCTCAGTAATCGTGGGGATGTCAATTAAGCGTAGTAACCAGCGGAAGATTGATAATTCAGTAGCGGTAACCATAATCGTCAGCGATAACCGGCAACGGTGGATTCGCCGATAAAGTGGTCAGCAGCGGCAGCGGCGCATGAAGTCGATGGCGCGACATCGATAGTCAGCGGGTTTGGCAATGATGGTGGTGACCAGAAGATGCGCGATAATTAATGCGGCGTCGCAACGATATCAGTAGCGATGGCCGAGCAGTGGTTGGGCCGAAGGGTCGGCAGCAGCAATGGCAGCAATGGCCGGTATGCAGCCGACCGTGTCGATGGATAGCCATTAACGATGGTAGTGACCAATGAAGCCTCGGTAATGGTCAGCGATAATTGGTGGCCGGCAGCAGTTCAGCGGTAACCGGCAGCAGTGGTCAGCGGCGGTAGCGATGGTGGTTAGCGGCCGGCGGATCTTTGACCTATCCGTTGTTTGTCGAGTGTGACTTCGATGGCGTTAACTATATAATCAATCCGAATCCCAATGGATTTTGACCTATCCGAGGTTGTTTGTCGAGTGTTACCGATGGCGATGCTATATGGAATAGGTTGAATATCATTAGATTTTGACCCATCCAGGTTGTTTGTCGAGTGTTACCGATGATAACCTATGGAAAAGGTCGAATTGAATCCGAGAATTTTTACCCATCCAGGTTGTTTGTCATGTGTTGTTAGATGGCGTTAACTTGTATGGAAGAGGTCGAATTGAATCCGCTGAGGATTTTGACCTATCCGAGGTTGTTTGTCAGAGTGTTACCCGATGACGTTAACCTGTATGAAAGATGTCGAATTGAATCCGCTGAGGATTTTTGACCTATCCGAGGTTGTTTGTCAAAGTGTTACTCGATGATGTTAACCTATATGGAAGAGGTCGAATTGAATCCGCTGAGGACTTTTGACCTATCCTAAGTTGTTTGTCAGAGTGTTACTCGATGATGTTAACCTGTATGGAAGAGGTTGTGAGAAGTCCACCAATGACCTTTTGACCTATCCTAAGTATTAGCCAAAGTGTTATTTGACTTCTTACCTATGTGTGGTAGGTGCGGAGTTTTGACCTATCCTAGGTTGTTTGTTAGAGTATTTGCTCGATGACATTAACTTGTGTGAAATGGGTCAAATCAAAATATTTGTTTGAGCTTGTAGCCAAAGTTGCTCCTTGAACTTTGTCTTTCTCATTGGTATTACTGAGTTGTTTCTCGAACTGATAATGAATTAGATATCCAGAATATCGATTTAGATAATCTTTTGAGATTAAGAGTTGCCCCCCAATTTTCGACAAAATCTAAAGGAACGAAGTTTGATGAATCTTCATTCTTCGCTTGCGCTCCTTAAAAGCTTGAAATGCTCGACCTCGATGGTAATTTTGATCTTATTGGGAAACTTGGTCGCCATACAAGATGAAATAATGGGAATCAGTTCCCACAGACGGCGTCAAACTGTTGCGTGCTAGAAAACCAATTACGGTAGAGTAAAAGTTTGCGCCTTAGCCTTGTTGTGAAATCCAGCACACACACAAATATTTAAAAAGTGAACAAGAAAAATCCAGAAATTTTAATGTGGAAAATCTCGAAAAGAGGGAAAAACTACGGGGCCTAGTCCAGTAAAAAGCTTCCACTATATATTTATTTTGGAGTATAAGTTTTCCCGATAACGGGATTACATAATTGTATATGAAAAGGGCTGACAATGAGAATCCTAAAATCAGACAACAACAACCATATAATCACGTTCAGGTTGTAATAGTTGTTAGTGGTAGCAGATGATGGTGAACAGCGGGGAACAACCACTGACGATGAAGGTCGTCATGATGGAGACCAACGGAGATTGAGGATCGGCGACGGCGATGGTTGACCAGTGTGGTGGCACGATTGTGTTTGGAGGATTTTCAAGCTTTAGAGCTCTCTCCTCTCTCTTGCTTGGCCTCCCTCATATAAAGAATGAGGGGCTATTTATAGATTGAAGGAGTGGCGTCTCTGTAAATACATGCAAAATCTGAACCACTCCTCTCCATCGGACGGCTCAAAATGATTCTTTTGATCATATGATGTATTTTGTGCATTTGAATGCTCAAATGAAGTCGGAGTTATGAGATCTTAGGTTTGTTAGATCCGACTCATCAAGATGCTCGATTTAACTAGAAACACTCCATGTTTAAGAGTCGATTGCTAATAAGCGCTTGATCTTGGTTAGTCTTGATTCAGAATCAGATTGCTTTCGACATCAAGATTCGTGCTTCGACTAGTGAAATATTCAGAGTCATATCAATCATAAATTCACCTTTTTTTAATTGAAACTCCTATTTTTTTATGCAATATCATTTTTTTGATTACACATATGCATGTAGAAAAATTGAGCAAGATTTAACATTACTCAGGGTTTCTCTTAGCTCAAAGCATTTTCATTATAAAAAAATTGTTCTCTTAAGGTCTACTCTTCATATGATATATATACATATTATTTTTCTAAAAAAGAAAATTTATTTGACCTTTTTATTTTCTTATTAAATTTAACAGTAATTCTCATAAAAGAAAATACTATTCGTGAACCTTAGATGATATGGACCTAGACAGAGATGCACACATCAACAGCACAAGAGAAAGAAAAATCTCATCTTGGCTAAAGGACTTTGTCCAATAAAATAAAGAAAATAAATACAAGTCACTGCTTAGCAAAAGAAAGACCAGAGAGCCACTGCATAAAAGATCAGACAACTACATCAACAAGCTAATAGAAAATAAAAAAAGAAATCAAGATCTTGCCAGATCAGACAACTACACCAACAAGATAATAGAAAAATAGAAACTATGCAAGAAAATCAAGATCCAGAGAATAGAAACATATAAAGCAAGAAAATAACAAACAGATCTAATAGAAAGTAATTAGATATACTGAAATGTAAATAAATTAGGGCTATAAATAAGCCTTGTAAAAAGACAACAAACCAAGCAATAATATTGATCATTCTGCTTCTTCTTCTTCTTCCCTCTGGATAGCTTCTCTTTCCCTAGGCAGAAACCCTAAAACCTTCTCCCAAGCTCATCTTCCCTCTCTGCTCTCTCTTTGGAGTATTTGGCCGCTCGAAGAGTCAAAATACGCTTTTGATTCCTTCATCGACAAGCTACGCGTTTCTTCCCCTAGAAGCTTCATCCAACAGGTGATAGAGCGTGAAGAAATCGATGAACCGAGATTAAATCCATAGCATCCCTAAGTGAATCCAACCGAGATACAATCGAAAGTATCGATTAATCGCGTCGAGATACAATAGGGGCATATGGTGCTCTTGTTGAACCTTGATCACCGCAAGATGGCGAGCGACACGAGACACGCAACAAAAATATTGGAAGAATGTGTGGGAAGATTGAATAAAAATGATGAACAGATGACATCAATCACCATTATCTTGAATGAAGTATCAAGAAGACTTTCAGCCATTGAAGATAAGCTGGAAAAATCAATTCAAGAATAGCAACAAGGAAGTAAAGAATCACAGGTATGTAACTCTAATCCTGTAGAATTTACTCCTCAAATTAAATCATACAATCAAAAATCAAGACAAGTTAAAGTAGACATGCCTCGATTTAACGGAGAGAACCCAAAGGGATGGTTATTCAAGGCAGATCAATTCTTCCAATATTATAACCTTTTAGAAGAACAGAAGTTCATCATAACATCAGTTTATATGGATGGACCCGCTCTAAGTTAGTTCCAATGGATGCATCTCAATAAACAACTACATTCTTGGCAAAATTTCAAAGAATAGGTAATACAAAGATTTGGATCTTCAGTATACAGAGATTTACGTGGGGAATTAGCCAAATTACAGCAAAAAATATCAGTGCAAGAATTTTATAATGAATTTGAAGAATTGGCAAACCAAATTTCAGGAATCCCTCTTGAATTCATGCAAAGTTGCTTTGAATCTGGACTGAGACAAGACATTAAAAGGGAAGTCAGAGCACAACCAACTTCATTACAACAAGCCTTTCAACTAGCAAAATTAATGGAAGATAGATTAGCAGATGATGTATATGTAGGAAGAAGTTCATGTTTCAACCAAGTAACATCACTGAAACAATAACAACCATTACTACCCACTCCAACTATGTCAATTCACAATAACAGCAGTAGTAACAAACCAAATATACCAATACAGAGACTTACAACAATACAGTTAGAAGAAAAAAAAGAGATTATGCTTTAACTGTGATGAGAAGTACCATAGGGGTCACACATGTAAATCAAAGCTATTTGCCCTCATGATAGTCAATGATGATCAGGACTACAACCTGCAGCAAAAAAGTTACCAAGAAAATCTGTTAATAAATGAGGACATACCAGAAATCAACTTCAATGCATTCACAGGACAATCAAACCCGAGGATATTGCATTTACAAGGGATGATTGGAAAAAAAACCAGTTCAAGTACTAATAAACAGTGGATCAACACACAACTTTATACAGTCCAAACTAGCCAAGTTCATAGAACACACAGTCACACCTACATCTTTTTTCAAAGTATTAGTAGGAAATGGAGAGACACTCCAATGCTCAGGAGTTTGCTCCAACATACCTATCAAATTACAAGGATATACATTCATAACAGACTGTTACCTTCTGCCTATGTAAAGAGCAGATGTAGTATTAGGTGTACAATGGCTAGAACAATTGAGAGAATGCACCACAGATTATAGGAAGCTAACTATGAAATTCAGATATAATGACACAATAATACAACTGCAAGGAGACACAACTTCAAATGTGAAAAGCATTACTCTACATCAGTTTACAAAACTGAAAAACAAGGATGAGATAACATCCTACTTACACATTAGAGGTATCACCGCCGGACTCCACAACAAAAGAATTCAATAAACGCAAATATACAGCGGTATTACATCATCAATAACTATTTCAAGCACCATCGGACTTACCTCCCAAAGGGAAATAGATCATCATATTAATCACACTCAATAAAGGTTAAAACTTACGGATATCCACATTTTCAGAGATAGAAATTGAAATTAATCAAAGAAATGTTGGATACAGGGATAATAAGGGAAAACACTAGCCCTTTTTCTTCACCAGCCCTGTTAATAAAGAAAAAAGATGGGACTTGGAGATTTTGTGTGGATTATAGGACACTAAACAAAATCATCATTCCTGACAGATTTTTTATACCAACACCAGAGGAACTAATGTGTGAATTACATGGAGCAAATATTTTTTCAAAGCTAGATTTACATTCAAGATACCATCAAATAAAAATGGTAGAGGAGGATATATACAAAATAACCTTCAGAACACATGAATAATATTATGAATTCATAGCCATGCCATTTGGATTAATAAATGCACCCTCAACCTTCCAAGCTATGATGAATACAATACTTAAACTATTCTTATGCAAATTTGTGTTAATATTCTTTGATAATATTTTAATCTACAGTCCCACCATTGAGCAACATCAACAACATCTACAAGCAGTTCTAGAGAAACTGAAACAACAATCATTATTTATCAAACCGTCCAAATGCTTATTCATCCAGAAAAGAATAGAATACTTAGGCCATATATTGTCAGCTCAAGGAATAGAAGTAGATCAAAAGAAAATTAAAGCAGTACAATCATGACCAGTTCCAACTTCAGTGAAACAACTAAGAGAATTCCTGGGTTTAACAGGATATTATTAAAAATTTGTAAGACAATATGCAGTAATTGCTGCACCATTAACATCACTCCTAGCTAAATAATAATTTTAGTGGTCAGAAGAAGCTCAAAAGACATTCATACATCTAAAAGAAGCTATGGTATCCTTACCTGTATTAGCATTTCCAAATTTTTTTATACCTTTCATTGTAGAAACAGATGCTTCAGGGACTGTAATAGGAGCAGTATTAATCCAAAACAGTCATCCTATTGCATATTTCAGCATTTCCAACTTTACAAAGGTCATCAACCTATGCAAGGGAACTATATGCCATAACAGAAATAGTGGGGAGATAGATACAATATTTGTTAGGCCACAAGTTCACCATTAGAACAGATCAGAAGAGCATTAAAGAACTAATGCAGCAAATAATTCAGACACCAGAACAGTAAAGATTATTAATCAAACTCCTGGGCTTTGATTATATAATAGAATACAAATCAGATATCATAAACAAAGCAGCAGATGCATTATCCCGCAAGAATTATAGTCCAGAAGATCAATCTACAACATACAGCTCAAAATCCTCTATTTATCAGAGTTTCTATGCTTACACCCAATAATTCAACTCTTTAATACAACAAATTAAAGATGAGACACAAGTTATTCCTAAATTACAATACCTCATCGGCTAGAAAACTCGAATTTTTCCAAAACATAGAGTTTTTAATGGGTTAGTATATTACAAAATATAGAATACATGTCAGTAAGAATCACCATCATGAGAGAACTATATTCATCACTCATTGTGGAATAAAGAGAACAATAGTAAGAATAACTCGACAATTTTCTTTGGAAAAAATGAAGCAAGACATTCGATTTATATCAACGCCCCATTTGTCAACAAGTGAAATATGATATGACCCAACCAGCTATTCATTACTGCCATCAACTATTTGGGAGGAACTCTCAATAGATTTTATCATAGGATTACCCAAATCTCATAATAAAATAGCTATCCTAGTGGTTGTAGATAGACTTTCTAAGTATGCACATTTTTCAGCCCTCTACACCAATTTTTCAGCAACATCTATTGCTCAAATTTTCATTTCAGACATAGACAAACTCCATGGTATACCACAGAATATAGTATCAGATAGGGATCCTATCTTTATGAGTAATTTCTGGCAAGAATTATTTAGGTTGAGTGGAATTACACTGAGTCAAAGCAGCTCATATCATCCCCAATCAGATGGACAAACAGAAGTCACTAATAGGACATTAGAATAATACCTTAGGAGTTATGTATTAGAGACACCAAAGAATTGGTTTACAGTTTATACCATGGGCAGAATTTTTCTACAACACATCAGTAAACACCTCTGTAAAGATGACTCATTTTCAAATAGTTTATGACAAATTTCCTTACAATCACATACATGTACATCTAATAACACGAGATAGACACATTGTTGCAACAAAGAGACTTCAAAGATCACTTAAAGAAAATTCTGAAGCTCAAAACAGAATGCAAGAGATGGCTAATAAAAAAAGAAGAAAACTCTAATTTCAGATACATGATTTGGTGTTAGTAAAATTACAACCTTACAGACAAATTCCAGTATCACAACACCCTTACTCAAAATTACAAAGACAATACTATGGACCTTTTAAAATTCTACAGAAGATAGAGTCAGTAGCATATAAAGTGGAACTTAACCAAAGATCCAGATAACCATGTTTCTAGACTCAAATAGTATGCAAGACTCAAGCTACACCATATACTTTCGACAATTTATAGATAACCATTGGTTAAACCCATCAAAGTTTTAGATGAAAGATACTATAGCATAGGCAATTAAAGAATTACTAATCCAATGGGATGAAATGTTAACAAAGGATGCATCTTGGATACCAAGGAGTTTAGACTTACAGAATTTGGACCTTGAGGGAGGCTTTTGGGAAGGGGTAATGATATAGGCGAACGCACACACATGACAAGAGAAAGAAAAATCTCATTTTGGCTAAAAGATTTTATCCAATAAAACAAACAAAATAAATACAAGCTACTGCTTAGTAAAAGAAAGAACAGATAATCATTACATAAAAAATCAGACAACTACATTCACAAGTAAATAGAAAACAAATAGAAAACAGAAAGAGAAATCCTCCTCACCACATTTTTTTCCATGTCCGTTCATCAATTCTCATGGAAGAAATCATCCGACGGCTGAAAATATCCGTGACATTTCCGCTATTACTGTATTTACGTCAGATATATTTACCAAGTTGCCATTTGGACATCCGATTCTTTTCTGGGCTGCGAAGAGATGGCAATGGCAACCATAGCCAGACGCAGGGCTGCTAGTGGTTTCCTCTGGTCAACGAACCTCAGATGGCGCGCTTTCCCATGTAGAGGCTTCGCCGCTGTGTCAGCGGCAGAGGAGAACGACGTGGTGGTGATCGGCGGGGGACCGGGCGGGTACGTGGCAGCGATCAAGGCAGCGCAGCTAGGGCTCAAGACCACCTGCATAGAGAAGCGAGGAACCCTAGGAGGGACTTGCCTCAATGTTGGGTGCATCCCATCCAAGGTAAGTGTGTTCCTTTCTTCTTATTGGATGCCCTTTTGGTGGATTAGAGATTATGGTATTTTGTCTTCCATTTTGTATTAATTCATAGATTCTTACAAAATTTTCTTTTATATGGTTATTGATTTTCTTCTTGATATTAATATCACTAGTTTCTGAAAAAAGGTTTCTATTTTTTATGCAAAGGAGTTCTTGGTGTTTTATGATGGTGTTGTCCTTTTCGGAATATATACTTTTCTTGGCTTTCGAAAATGGAAATGCTAATCTGGTTTCGGTGAAGTATCCTGTGATGTTAGAGCAATAATATTACAGTGGGAAAGGCCAAAAAAATTTCAATTATGCATGAGCATTATATCATATCAGGGGTGCCTGTTTTTTTAACGGGGATCCTAAAGCTGCTAGAAATTCAACTTGATTAAATGATAAGCATTTGTATGTGGAATTATATGTGTACAATGAAGTTCTGAAGTGTCCAACGTTATTATTCATCACTCTTTGGTGATACCATATTCAATAAGAGGGTATAAACACGCCAATGATTTTGGAGTACAACTCTTAAAACATGCTGAAATTTAAGGTTATTTAACCTGCTCAATGCAAGCTTTATTTGCAAAGCTAAGATAGTTCATATGTACAAGGCCAAATATTCTATATCGAGTTAGATTGATTAGCTGATACATGGAAAAAAATCAAATGACACATATTGGGAGGCTGTTAGGAAAATTCTTTTGTTTATTTGAGGTAATACAACATTCACCTCTATCCATGAAAAACTCATTGTTACACTCTTTAAGATGAATATATTGCAACTTTTTCATGTGTATACCAAGCAAATTGGCTAAGAAAGCATATTTCATCCTCAAGTTTAAGATATAATAGCCAAGAATATAATCATCATGAAAGAATAAAGTACATTCATGTTCAGTATCATTTTATTTGGGAGGCATGTGAAGGAAAAAAGATATAAAGTTTGTTTATTTATTTTTCAAGATTAAGTTGTTGATATTTATCAAAACATTTACAACAGTTCAAATTCACAAAGATAAACATAATTGTATGTAAAATTTTATTTGTTCAATGAAATTCTCCATGTCAAATGGTAGTATACATATCAATGCATGTATGCGATTAAGGGAGATGCATGATAAACAAGGTTTCAAATTTGTATTAGGAATACTGCTGCTAGAAACAATTACAATATGTTTATTTTTAGGGTTGTAATTACAACAACAAGCCTTTATCCCACTAAGTGGGGTCGGCTACATGAATCCTTCGTCTCCATTGTGTCTTATTATGTGTCAAATTCTCATTTAATTTAAGTATGCTAAGGTCATTTTTTTATACATCTTAACCTAGTCTTTTTAGGTCTACCTCTACCTTTCTTAACATAAGGCAAATCTAATGCATCTACTCTCCTAATTGGGTAATCGGACGGCCGACGCTTTATGTGGCCAAACCATCTAAGGCAACTCTGTCTAATCTTATCTGTCACTGGAGCTACTCCAACTTTTTCCCGAACATAAGAGTAAAGTCACTCATCCACTTGAGCATCATTATCTCTGCAACACTTAACTTAGTCTTATGCTTCTCTTTTATTGGCTAACATTCTGCACCATAAATCATTGCAGGTCTTACCACCATTTTATAAAATTTTTCCTTAAGTTTAAGTGGTACTTTTCTATCACACAATAGGCCAGTTGCATTCCTCCACTTCAACCATCCAACTTGAATTCTACTGATAACATCTCTATCTATTTCACCATCATTTTGAACAATAAAGGCTAAATATCTGAATCGCTAACTCTTTTTAATGACTTGTTCACCTAATGTCACAACACTACCACTAGAACTTCTACAATTAAAATTACACTCCATATATTCAGTTTAGATCTACTTAAACAAAAACCTTTAGACTCTAAGGTTGACCTCCATAATTCAAGTTTCTGTTAGACTTCTTCTCTAGTCTTATCAACAAGAAGAATGTCATCAAAGAAAAGCATACACCAAGGTACATCTTGTAAATGCCTAAGAAGAACATCCATAACTAAAGTAAAAGATAAGGGCTTAAAGCTAATCCTTGATGTAATCCAACTAAAATAGGAAAATATTTTGTCAATCCTCCTTGTGTTTGGACACAAGTAACTCTAGTTTATCATATCCTTAATGACTTGAATATAACCAATATTAACTCATTTTTTCTAGAACTCTCCAAAGAACATCTCTTGAAACTTTATCGTAACCTTTCTAAATCAATAAATATCATATGTAGATCCTTCTTACTTTCTCTATACTTCCATCAAACCTCTTAACAAATGTATAACATCCATAGTAGATCTACCTGCATGAAACCAAACTTAATTGCTGAAACTTTTGTATCACATCGTAACCTATGCTCAATTACTCTCTCCCATAATTTTAATGTATGACACATTAACTTAATTTCTCTATAATTTGTACACTCTTGTGCATCACCTTTATTCTTAAATATAGGAACCAACAAACTCTTTCTCAACTCATCTAGCATCTTTTTATTGTTTAAAATAATATTAAAAAGATTTATAAGCTAAGAAATTCCTTGATCTCTTAAACATTTCTTCACTTCTATTAGAATATCATCAGGTCCTACTGTTTTTTCACATTTTATTTTTTTAAAGCTTCTTTAACTTCAAATTTACTAATACGATGATAAAAACAAAATTCTCTATTTTTATTTAGGATATTAAGGTTGTTAAAATCAATTGTATTTTTAAATCTTTCATTAAAAAATTTATTAAAATATCTTATCCACCTATTTTCAATATCTTTTTTTTAAGAAAAATGCTTTATGATTTTCATTCTTAATACACTTCACTTGAACTAAATCTTTACTTCTTCTATCTCTTTGGTTGTCTAACTTATATATACATCTTTAGTCTTATCAACAAGAACTTCTATAATTAAAATTACACTCCATATATTCAGTTTTAGATCTATTTAAACAAAAATCTTTAGACTCTAAGGTTGGCCTCCATAATTCAAGTTTCTCTTAAACTCCCTCTCTAGCCTTATCAACAAGAAGAATGTCATCAGCAAAAAGCATACACCAAGGTACATTTTCCTGTAAATGCCTAGTAAGAACATCCATAACTAAAGCGAAAAGATAAGCGCTTAAAGTTGATCCTTGATGTAATCCAACTAAAATAAGAAAATATTTTGTCAATCCTCCTTGTGTTTGGACACAAGTAACAGCTCTAGTATACATATCTTTAATGACTTGAATATAATCAATATTAACTCATTTCTTTACTAGAACTCTCCAAAGAACATCTCTTGAAACTTTATCGTAACCTTTCTCTAAATCCTACATATGTAGATCCTCCTTACTTTCTTTATACTTCTCCATCAAACCTCTTAACAAATGTATAACATCCATAGTAGATCTACCTGACATGAAACCAAGACAGTGAGAAACTTTTGTATCACATCGTAACCTATGCTCACTCATTACTCTCCCATAATTTTAATGTATGACACATTAACTTAATTTCTCATAATTTGCACACTTGTGCATCACTTTTATTCTTAAATATAGGAACCAACAAACTCTTTCTCAACTCATCTGGTATCTTTTTAATCTTTAAAATAATATTAAAAAGATTTATAAGCCAAGAAACTCTTTGATCTCCAAACATTTTCACACTTTATTAATATCAGGTCCCATTGTTTTTCACATTTCATTTTTTTTTTAAACTTCTCTAACTTCAAATTTACTAATCGATGATAAAAATAAAATTCTCTATTTTTATTTAGGGTATTAAGGTTGCTAAAATCAATCATATTTTCAAATCTTTCATTAAAAAATTTATTAAAATATCTCATCCACCTATTTTCAATATCTTTTTTTTTAAGAAAAATATTTTATGATTTTCATTCTTAATACACTTCACTTGAACTAAATCTTTACTTCTCCTATCTCTTTGATTGGCTAATTTATATATACATATTTAGTCTTATCAACAAGAACTTCTACAATTAAAATTACACTCTATATATTCAGTTTTAAATCTACTTAAACGAAAATCTTTAGACTCTAAGGTTGACTCCATAATTCAAGTTTCTCTTAGACTCCCTCTCTAGTCTTATCAACAAGAAGAATGTCATCAGCAAAAAGCATACACTAAGGTACATCTTCCTGTAAATGCCTAGTAAGAACATCCATAACTAAAGCAAAAAGATAAGGGCTTAAAGCTGATCCTTGATATAATCCAACTGAAATAGGAAAATATTTTGTCAATCCTCATTGTGTTTGAACACAAGTAACAACTCTAGTATACATATCCTTAATGACTTGAATATAACCAATATTAACTCCTTTCTTTCCTAGAACTCTCTAAAAAACATCTCTTGAAACTTTATCATAACCTTTCTCTAAATCATATCATATGTAGATCCTCCTTACTTTCTCTATACTTCTCCATCGAACCTCTTAACAAATGTATAACATCCATAGTAGATCTACCTAGCATGAAACCAAACTGATTGTGAGAAACTTTTATATCACATCGTAACCTATGCTCAATTACTCTCTCCCATAATTTTAATGTATGACACATTAACTTAATTTCTCTATAATTTGCACACTCTTGTGCATCACTTTTATTCTTTAATATAGGAACCAACAAACTCTTTCTTAATTCATCTTGTATCTTTTTAATTTTTAAAATTATATTAAAAAGATTTATAAGCCAAGAAACTCTTTGATCTCCTAAACATTTTCACACTTCTATTAGAATATCATCAGGTCCTATTGCTTTTTCACATTTCATTTTTTTTAAACTTCTCTAACTTCAAATTTACTAATACGATGATAAAAGTAAAATTCTCTATTTTTATTTAGGGTATTAAGGTTGCTAAAATCAATCGTATTTTCAAATCCTTCATTGAAAAATTTATTAAAATATCTCATCCACTTATTTTCAATATTTTTTTTTAAGAAAAATACTTTATGATTTTCATCCTTAATACACTCACTTGAACTAAATCTTTACTTCTCCTATCTCTTTGGTTGGTTAACTCATATATACATCTTTCACCTTCTTTGGTATCCAATCTATTGTATAAATCACTAAAAGTTAAATTTTTTGCATCATATATTATTTCTTAGAATATCTACAGGCCACTTTATATCTTTCTCAATTCCCCGAGTTTTTACATTTAAACTAAGTTTTATAAAAATACTTCTTATTTCTTATTTTTTTTGTACATTATGAATCCACCACAATTATTTTTATTAAAAGAAGCTTTTCTTTTTTTATTCTCTAAGCATATTTTTTTGCAACTTGCTACTTTTTCTCACATAGCATTAGCTTCTTTATAAACATCCCAAATTCTAAGCTTTTGTAATTTGCTCTTAAAAATATTTTTATTAGTGTCCTTTAAGTGCCCCCATTTAATCATAGGACAATAATTTATTTATTTTTCATCTTAAAATCTAAAACTAAAAGTCGATATTGGATACTTAAATTTTCACTCGGAATGATCTTACAATCTTTACAATATAAACGATTTACTTTTCTTATCAGATAATGATCAATTTGTGTTTTACTAGATTCATTTTTATAAGTAATAATATGCTCATTTCTTTTCTTAAATAAAATAAAGAACTACAATCATAGCTAAAAAAAAATTTAATATACCTTCTTCATTACTACCCAAAATATATAATCGTGAATACTTTAAAATCTTCTATCACTCTATCAACATGTCTATTAAATTTCTTCTAATAAATATTTTTTCTTCAAGAGGTATCTTTTGTACTAATCTCTCTAATTCATTCCATTTTTTTTTTTTTTTTTTTTGAGTCTACATCCAGACCTTACTTAAGGAGCATAAACAGTTATAACATTGGTAATCTTAGTATCAACAATAATATTTAAAACTTTTAATTCTATCTCCAAATCTATTAATATTTATAACATTATCTTTAAAACTTTTATTTATAATCACACCTACGTTATTTCTAATACGACTTTTACCTGAATATCAAAGTTTAAAACCTAAACTATCAATCTCCTCGGCCTTCTCCCCAACCTATTTAGTTTCTTGAATACATAAAATATTTATCTTCTTATGAACCAAAATATCTATTAATTCCATTAATTTATCTATAAGAGTACCTATATTCTAAGTTCCTAACTTAATTCTAGATTTAGATTGGGGATTATCAAATGTAAATTTAGACTATAATTGCAAATCATTTTTAACAACTAAAACATCTTCAAAAGAGTTTTATGAATAATTCAAGTTAAGTATGACCGGGATGATAATATTGAAATGGATGTGTTATAAAATTAAGAATTATAATTTAAGAACTAATTATATTAGAAGAAAGGTTAATGTGGCATCTATTGAAGATAATGTGATTGAAAATAGACTTAGGTAATTTGGATATGTATGATAAAGAATTAAAATTATGCTTGTTAGACAAGGTAATGAGTTTGTGTGAGAGAATTATAAAAAGTTGTTCATTATGATATGCAAATGGTAGGTTTAACACCTCAGATAATTCTCAACAGGAAAGTATGAAAAATGAGGATTCATAATACTAGTCCAAAATAGTTGAAGTAGGGATAATGATGATGATATTATGATGATATGATGATGTTCATTAAACCAAATTAAATAGATGAATGATGCATAGTATTAATTGTTTGTTACACTCGAGCAAACTCTTGAAAAAGTAGATGCTAGATGTTGCCATTTGAAAAAAAACAAAAAAAAAAAAAAACAGAGTGAAGGCCATTATATGATATTCTTATTGTATGTTTACTTTTGTATAATAGATATTATGACTATATTCGGAGTCAAAAATTGTGACAAGTCATATACAAATTTACCATTAATTTTTAGTAACAAATAACTACTGTGTGGTTTTATTAGATATGACTTTTTTAATCCAAATATAAAACTCATGAGGAAATGCAATCTAACTTAAATATAATATGTTATATATTGAAATAATTGGATAAAAATCTTTGGCCTGGGTATTTTGTTTTATAAGATTTTATAGCACTGACTACTAAATTTAAATTTGATCACAAAATTGAGGCTTTATTTAGGGAGTGTCAAAATTGTATTACTTTAAAAAGCATTATTGAAACATGATCAGTTGTCCAATTTATCAAGGGCTTGTGCATTACTACTTACTATTAGATGCTTTCACCATCATCATGATTTTATGAATTCTCATTTTCCATTCATTTTTATTGAATGATGCTTAAATTAATGAACATATTTTTTGCAAATCAGTTTAAACAACTTATATTCATGAGATTTATATTTACTAAATTTCTTTTATAATCTTTTGAGACTATTTTCATTTACCTTCCTAACAAGTACATTTTCAAACCTTCAATATTATTCATCCATCTTGGCTTCAATAGATATGAAAATATCAAATGAATCCAACAAAAAATGAAGCTTAAAAATAAATACAAAATCTTTTGGCAGGCATTTTGCAACATGCATTGATGTACCTGTTAATTGAAGCTTTATTAAGCCACTTTTGGAAGAAAGAAAATGACAATGTGATGTATGATTATGTGATTGAAGAAATCTAGAAAACTTTATTCCTCTAAGTGCTCAGAAATTAGAATAAATTAAAGATGAGGAAGCTTAAGTACTAACTTTGGAGTGTATTGTAGTTGTACGGGGTTGTTTCTTATTTATTTATTTAGTTATTTTTTTATGATTATTTTTTAATAGACAATTAATAATAACTTTGGCTTTCTTAGGACACCATTTCATTCTAATTGCTATGATGTATGTAAAATTGAACGCACTTACATCCAGAGAAAACATAAACATTTAACTATAGCTTGCTTTTAGGAGAAAAGATAAGAACAACTAATATTAATTTGTAGATGAGATACAAAAAACATAAGTAAAATCAAATTGTTAATGATAAAAGTGGTATCCGAATCATTGTGGTGAGAAAAAAAAAACTGTGCCAATTTATTAAGAAGTCATTCGAGGCTCCAGTGGTATAATTTGAACTATCATATTTTTTCCCTTCAGTTTCCTTTTAATAATATAATTGCATGTGCAAACACAGTTACTTCTACGTGCAATTGGGCCACGTAGAATTTAACTAGAATAACGAACAAACACAATTATTTGTGGATATCCTCATATCCCTTTCACGTGATGCTGAGGACACTCACCTGCTTAATCTTTCCATTTCAGGCTCTTCTCCACTCTTCTCACATGTACTATGAAGCAAAGCATGCATTTGCAAGTCATGGTATCAAGTTCTCTCAGCTTGAAGTTGATCTTCCTTCCATGATGGCCCAAAAGGACAAAGCAGTCTACGGCCTCACTCGCGGAATAGAAGGCTTATTCAAGAAGAACAAAGTAAACTATGTCAAAGGCTATGGCAAGTTTACTTCTCCATCTGAAATTTCTGTGGAAACTCTAGATGGAGGGAGCACTGTTGTCAAAGGCAAAAACATCATCATTGCCACTGGCTCTGATGTCAAATCTCTCCCTGGAATCACCATCGATGAGAATAAGATTGTTTCATCCACTGGAGCTCTTTCCTTATCAGAAATTCCCAAGAGACTTATCGTAATTGGTGCAGGTTACATTGGTTTGGAGATGGGCTCAGTCTGGGGGCGCCTTGGATCAGAGGTGACCGTCGTTGAGTTTGCACCCGATATCGTGCCAACTATGGATGGTGAGGTGCGGAAGCAATTTCAACGCATGCTCGAGAAGCAGAAGATGAAATTCATTCTCAAGACGAAGGTGGTTTCCATCGATACTACTGGTAATGGTGTCAAGCTTACACTTGAACCCGCAGCTGGCGGGGAGCAGAGCATACTTGAAGCTGATGTAGTTCTAGTCTCAGCTGGTAGAATCCCATTCTCGCAAGGGCTAGGGATTGAAACGATTGGGGTCCATACTGACAAGGCTGGCAGAATCCTTGTTGACAACAAGTTCATGACAAATGTTCCAGGAGTATTTGCTATTGGGGATGTGATACCTGGACCCATGCTTGCCCACAAAGCAGAAGAAGATGGAGTTGCCTGTGTAGAATTCATTGCTGGAAAAGAAGGTCATGTGGATTATGATAACGTGCCTGGAGTCGTGTACACTCATCCAGAGGTGGCTTCAGTTGGGAAGACCGAGGAACAGGTGAAGGCCACTGGTGTCGACTACCGTGTTGGCAAGTTCCCATTTATGGCAAATAGCCGTGCCAAAGCTATCGATGATGCCGACGGCATTGTCAAAATTATAGCTGAGAAGGAAACAGACAAGGTTTTAGGAGTGCATATAATGGCGCCAAATGCAGGGGAACTCATTCATGAGGCTGTGCTTGCTTTGCAGTATGGAGCTTCCAGTGAGGACATTGCTCGCACATGCCATGCCCATCCAACAATGAGTGAGGCATTGAAGGAGGCAGCAATGGCTACATATGACAAGCCCATTCACATCTGATATGTTATCGTCTGATTTCTGTATTTGGTATGCTCTAAATGATTATGAACAGGAGACTTAATTTAAGTTTCTGTATCATAGATTTATACTGTTGAGGAGATTTTCTATTTGAAGTTGTGAAAGATGTTCTTTCTATTGACAAGAAGGTTCTCAAATTTTGCTGCGATAATGACTGGAACAGTTCGGACCTGAATCGGTTTCACATGAAGTGTTTGTTCTTCATCAATATGAGTAGCTTAAGCTTGTAGATTTGAGATCTGGTAATTTATCTGATTGTCTGCATTGATCAAAGTTGCAATGAGGAACGCTATGTCAACTGATTTGCTCTGAATCTTGTCTAAATTTCATTAGGATAGGCTGCATATTCACTGGATTTGTTCTATTTTGAGATTGATTTATTAATTATATATATTACACTCATTTTAAAGTAAACATAACGATTAAAAATTTTAGTTTAAATTTGATAAAAATATTCTGGTTTAGTGTATTGTCATGACTTCTAAAATCATGCAGAACTTTACGTAATATGAAAAAAAAATTCATTTATATACAAATCATACTTATTTCACATTAGATTTCACTGAGCTGTTTGATTGGGGGAAAAAAAAAATATTTTTTTCAGTGAAAATGAAATATTGCTGTTTAGATGAGTAAAAAAAATATGTAATATAAAATTTTAATGCATTCTTTTATAATTTGTTAATTCAAATCCAATTTCGTCCGGTCAATGAGGGTGCCACGTTGCCACCATTGATCTCACACATCGTCACCGCCCGCCGTCAACTGCCTACCACAACTCACATTAATTTTACGTTAATTTTATTTTACTCAAACTGAATACTAAAATAAAATTTTGATTTAATTTACATCCATCCAAATAATTATAAAATATTTTAAATACATTATATATATTTTACATTACAGTGCATTCTTTTTTTTAAGCCAACCAAAGAGCTCAAGCTAACTTAAAAAACATTCTAAAAAGAAAGCAATTCTATCGATTGCAGAGTTTGTCAAAGGCTCGGCTACATTAAATCTCTAGCATCTGCAGAAAAGAAAGTTTCTAAGCCTGAAAAAGCCTAAGATGTTATATAATGAAGTGCCTGTGATCCAATCGAATTGTTCATAAATATTGCAGTAATTTTAAATCAACATCTTGTTGTATCAGATAGAGAGAAAATTTATAGTCATTAAAGTTACAGGCAATAATTCACATATAAGAAAAAAAATGCAAGATATTCAGCAAGGAACGAATCAGCTTGGAGATTCCATTAAAAACAGAAGTAATAGTGCATGTACAATAAAAACTAAGACTGGATCAATAAGAACTCAAACAATGGAGAGATCTAGTCATTGAAGAATGACTAATATGCTGTCTAGCTAATCAAAATCATCTCCTATTTATGCCAAATGGAAACCAGGAACCAGTTCTGACAAGACTAGAAATTATCCTCTCTCATATCTGCTGGCTTTCTCTTCGCCTGCATAGCCAGCCTAGCGTCTCTCTCGTGCTCAAATTCTCGGAGATCGGTCCTCTGTAGAAAGGAAACCTTGTCGAGATACTGATTTGAACTCTTCTTGTAGGCGTCGAGCTCTACTTCGAGCCCCCTGTGCTCTTCCTTGTACTCGCCCCAGTCTTTCTTTGTCTTGTCAAGGACAGTAAGCTTCTGCTTCTTCTTTATCTGATCTAGAATGGTGTCAAGAGCTGAAGGCTGGGCACCAGCACTCTTGGCCTTTTCAACAGCCTCCCTTGAGTTGGCGTCAACGAGCTTCTTCACTTCAATCTCCTGGCCTGCAAAATCCCGGACCTCTTTAATCTGTGAGAACAAAAAAAGAATTTGCTCAACAAAAATGGACAAAGAGGAAGCAAAATGCTGATTAATACTTCAAACAAAACTACCTAATGCCCACTTATTTACCCATTGCATTTATTCCCTAAAATAATCTTCAAATTGACGCCCAAAATAAATATCAGTTGAACTAAAACCTTTCAAACATCTTGAGATTAATACTTTAAACAAGCATATAAACTCATTCACTACATATGTAAAGATATAACATGGAACAAGCATCAACTAGTTATACATTGAGCTTGAACAAAGGTATCACATTCCAAATGAGATCTAGTAGAAGAAAAGCATTTACATTCAAGAAAAAGCAATTGCCAATCAATATCAGTAGACTATCATTTTCTCAGAATTATATAAGAAAAAAAGCTCATCAAAAGTGGCGAGAATCTAGATAAAATTTATTTTTTCTTTTTTGTTCTTCAACCAAAACTTATAGATATGATTTTTAAAAAGTGCTTTACTTTTTAGAGCAATTACAAGGAAAATTGGCACAAACACATGTTGTGTCGCATTTTGTAGGATGACTAATTATTAAGGAATCTTAATAGAACTAACATTATGTGTGGTATGAGTTCATGCAAAGAAAACTAAGAATTTATAGATCATGAGCCAATTAAGTCAACAACTTATCCGTTTAAAACATAAATAGAACAAACTAGGATCAAATAGCCTGAATCAAAAGATCAAAATAATCCAAGAAATTAAAAAAAGAGACACAAAATTAGAAATGAATTGAATTACAAGAGCAAAAACAAATCAATATCAAAATATGTAGATGAAATAAAACCAAGAGTAAAATAGCAAAGTAAAAAAATATAAATAAGCACGCCTCATGTCAATTCAATGAGATGATTTCTCTTGGAATTAGATAGTTACACTTGTAATGCACTCAAATGAAGCACTCATCCAACTTGTACTCTTAAAAATGAAAAGCGAAAACAAAACCTTTATTTAGAAAAATTCATAATTTTCATACCTCAAAATATCTATTTATAAGCTCCTCATTCCTAGGTTAGTTCTGTGAGGACCCATAAATCTACAAGCCCACATAACTTCATCAACAACCCCAAAGTCAAAGAATCGCACAGTATTAGCAGCAAGAATTAATATTTCAAAGGAATGATTCCAAGTATTCATTCCCGAAAGCCAAAGGATAACTCTAAGTTTTCATAGCCCAAGGAAAACAAAGTAATTCCAAGATTCCACCACCAAAGAAAAACAAAAATACGATTAACACTTAAAAAGCAATGCAAACTGAAAGAAATAAATACAGAAAGTATCACCCAAGTATCCCAATGGCTATACCGCATCATTCAATACAAAAATTAGACGATGAAAAATCAAACTTTTGATTTCAAAAAAAAAATCTTAAGATAAATTGGGCTTCATGTAAAATATTTCTTGTGTTGTCAAAATATAACGTCAATTTTCCAAGAAATAAAAGCAATGTGCTCATGTCAATCGACTTCAGCAAAGAAGTCAAGCTACGTTAAAAACTGGTGAGAAAATTATAGCAAGAAGGCCCATTCCTCTATTCTAAAAGAGGAACTAGAAAGTAAACCGTTGCCTTCATGGCATTTATGCTAGGATAATTACCATGCCTTCGCTATCCACCCTTCAGGCCTCATTTATAATAGATTTGTACAAAAGATATGCCAACTTAAAAATCCTAACAAAGGAATTGAGAAGTTGTACGATTTGATGTTTAAAAAAAAACTACTTTGTGCTTACCTCAACTTTCCCTGTGAAAGCAGAGGCAGATGTAACTTCCCTGACAGCCGAAAGAGCTGCTGCAGCAGCCTTTCTAGCTTCCTCACTTGTGCAATTATGAACAGCCGCTGGTCTTTTCCCCGGAGTCTCTTGAATGGCTGAATTCTTCCGAGGCACAAGGCCTAGAGTCACCATCCAATCCTAACAAGAATAGATGCGTTGACCTTACAGTTAAATGCAATTTGCATGATATTTTGTACTGATTACTATTTTGTTCGCCGATGTAACCATATAAAAAATAAGTTCTTACAGGAGTTTTCTTTGTTGCTGCTTTTCTTTCTGGAATCGACTTACTCATTAAAGTTTTTGGCATTTTAACTGGTACACCCCTATTCATCTGATTCCAAACAGCATCAACCCGAGTTTTTCTTTCTGGAACATTTAGAATATAAAGCTACAATTTAATATAAAATCACATTAAATTTAAAGACTAGTTGAGAAAATGAAGAGAACTAAAATAAATAAAACAAAAAAGAGTAAAACAGAGGTTGATTATAAGTAAATGTTCTCATTTAGTGTAATAATTGCATTTCAGGGTAAGGAATGATAAAATTCCATAGGATCAAACCACAATAAGTGATGTAAAAGCTAAGCGTTGTACTACAAAGTAAACATAGACAACACTGAGTACACTAACCATTTTCTTCAAGCTCCTCCTTTAAACTAGGTCTCTGTTCAACTGGTTGGCCAGGTTCATTTGGAATTCCACCATACTTTCCTACACCAATTATAGGTTGAGTAGCCATAAAAAACAACAAATTTTACGTAATTATCACGAAATAGTAAGCAGATAGGACTTTGTTGTGAGAAAAAAAATGTACTCATGAACCAAATAATGAGTTTTACTAATTGACACTAAAGGGTCGGCTTAAAACAAATCAGTCTAACGCCCTCAAGGTAACTATCATAGTAGCACGAGGTGTGCAGATTTTCCATCCAAAGAGACATCTTGTGGTAGAAAATATTAAATTTTTCATAAGAAGCCAACTAATGGGATTAAAGGATGATAAATTCAACCAAAGAATTGTATGGACTGATCTGACTTCAGATGCTCTATAAGGAGAAGAAAACCTAAATGAATATCATGATGATTATGGGAACTAAATATATTTTATACCTTTTCAATATGATCCAAAATTGTCTTTACAATGGAAATCAAAGAAATCAAATTTCATATCAGAGAGTAAATGATCTTATTCGTTGAACAAAAATCTCTTGTGGCAGCACAAACATTCCAACAGAGAAGATATTTGCAAGTAGAGACATCCATTCTGCCTAAATCACCCCATTATTGTTATACAATCATATTTGTTAACTAGATAAAAATCTACTCTGGTAAATCCAATCATACTCCACTATGTTCTGCTCATATTTTACCCTTCATAGATTTTTTTGACCTGAAATAGTGATTCTCTGAGAGAGATCTAGATAACATAGCCGGAGAAAAAATAATCCCAAATACATCATAAGAAATTAAGGTAGCATATATATCTTGTGCCGTCAATATAATCCGTATCTTGGTGCTAGTGAATTAACTTATTACTCAAAATTCCATGTCAAAAATTGATTTTCAATCTTCATAGTAATGTTGACTTCAGAGCCCATGTAATGACAAGACAATTACTAAATAATAGATTCATTCATCATAAATGCCAGATCTCCCAAAGGTGGTGGCCTCCATCAAATCAACAAGTAATCTTATGAAACCAATGGCCACCAAAAATCTGCAAAATCACGTGCAAATATCCAACTATCCACATATTTGCAGACAGAATAATTGTCCAAGTCCACAAGTGCATGAGATGAACATGAAGGAGAATATGTGACATCAGGAACAGTAGGAAGGCTAGAAAAAACTAAACATTCAGCTATTTGCAGAATGGTACTCACTATGCATCAAACTGTTGTTACAATCATTTTGAGTCCTGCGATTAAGTATTAAGGCAACAGGCAACAAATTGAAAACCGAGATCCCAAAAATGCTAAAACAATTAATTCAAAGGGGAGTAGTGTACCATCTCATCCAGTCCAAAGAAAACCAGCACCATTGCGAGATAGACTAACAAATGGTAATGCTGGGACCATATAAATAGTTTCTTCCAAAATATACATGATTTTGTTTTTGGTCTGTATGCCTCATCGGATTCAATCATGGTATAAAATGAGTCCAACATTAAGCTCAATTCTCCAAACAAAACCCAAAAAAAAGTAAACAGAAGTTCCCCACTATTGATATAATTGCCCTTAATAATACCTATGATGCACCAACACTCAATAATAATGGAAAGTGTTGTGCCAAACTAGGCGTAGGATATGTGCACTTGCCGGATGTGCATGACATGCATTAGACAGGCCATGTACATGTCCAATTAAAATATATTAAAAAATTAATAGATATGTCCGTCGACCACATGTATTTTAAATGATAAATGTTAACTTTAAAAATATATTACATGAATTACTTATTATGACATCTCTTCTCTTGTATTTTAATATGTGTTGCTTAAATAATAGTTTAAAACTAGTTTTATTTTCATATATTTTTTAATTTTTTGTGCAAAAGAATCAATTTTCTCAACTCAAGTTAATAATCTAAAATATTAGGTGACTATTTAGTGTTCAATTGGATTTAACTTATTTAAATTTTTTTTTAAATTTTTATTTTATTTTAGGAGCAATTGAAATAAACTTATCATTATATTATTAAATTTGTGTAATTTTTATATATTTAAAATTTTAGATGTCATATTATAATATTGTGTTTAATAAGTGTCCATATCCTATATCTCGTGTCCATCTCATATCGTATCTCAGACGCATGTTCATATCAACATATCATAAGATGATTAATTAATTATTCCACACTCATAACATATCAAGTAATGCATAAATTAGATTTCATTACTCCAATATATGCAATTGAATTTAAAACGAAGCATATGTCTACTCCCACGAACATAAAATAACATGTTTTTTCAGAACTCCTTATTTCAATGTGTTACAAACAAAATCAACTAAATAGGAAACAAATATGAAAAGAAACTTCATGAAATCCTGGAAGCCACAAACATCAATATGTTTTATTGGGTGTCCCCAAACATTATAACATACACTTGCTTTGTTATGTGCAAACCTAAATACGATTATCATAAATAAGAATCATGAAAAAAAAAACCATGAGAGTTATGATTGGAGAGATAGCTATGCCATCAAATGTGAATGGCGCTTTTCATAACCCAAAATTGACCTCAACAGCTTTTTGGGAGGTATAAGTTTCTCTCTACTCGCTCAGTTTAGCACAGAAGGAATGCCCACATCCAAGATACAAGAATGAAATCACAAGATGACTTCAAGTGAACATCAACTGATATTCATTTTATGTTTTGAAGAATATACAACGAGCTCACGCAGAAATGGCTTTCCGTGAGTTGTGCCCCAAAAAAAAAAATCAAGAGATGTTAATCCTCAATTTAAGTAGAACTAAGTTAAACACTTGAATTTGGATTCACTACATCTCGCAAATAACCACCACAGACCCAAAGATATCTATTCTAGACTTGACAACAAGTTATAAAGATTGTAGAGATATTAGTTTTAAAACATCAAAACAAAAAAAATTCCCAATACCGTGGAATCAATAGCCTTCAATGATCTAAAATGCCACTCAAGCTATAAAAAAATCAGAGCGACGTGTTACATCGTAAAGAGAAATGAACTCAAAAGTTTCTCCTCCATAAAGTGAAAGGATACTATGTGCACATATATGTCAATTCCAGTCTTGTTCAACTTAGCTAACTTTTCCAAGTTTCACCGTCCTCCATAAGTGAAAGGATACTATGCAATATATATGTCAATTCAGCCTCTTGTTCAACTTGCTAACTTTTCCATAATCCTTTGAGGATTCAATTGGCCAACCAAGATATGATCGCATGGTTTAATTACCTATCCAAGCAATAAATTCCATTTTGAATGAATCCAATCTTACATAAAACCATTCCGCTAATGGATTAACCTCTCGAGATCCAAAGAGGAATTAATAATGGAAGCAAGCAAACGCACTGCATTAAACCACCTTATTTGGAGATTATCCAAATGCCTTCTATTCGAGAAAGACACCATACACTATATTCTCCGAATCACTTTTAGCCAAGAGCGAATTCAAGAAGAAATAAAAACGACTATATCATTGTCCGTTCAAGAAGAAAAAATATGAGCATTCAATTGAGTGTTTCGACAATTTTGCTTTCACCGAATGTCAAATAAAACCACACAATTCTTATAAAAATATAAACTTCCTTTCTAGATTTTTCAAGATTTTATTGAGCGTAAACTCCGTGAAGACATCTCGTCTGTTTTGGTATTTTATCTGCCAGACCTCATGTAGTCTTAAAAAATCACCACTGATTTTGTAATAAATATTTGTTCGATCTCATTGAAAAGTTCGAATAATATAGACCGGCGTGATGGGGATGTAAAAAACCCCAAAAAATAAGCGAGAAGACGCAAGATACTTGATCAAAAGATTCGAATCTTATGAACAAGATAAAAAAAGAAGTGATCAATAAAGAGAGATGAATCTTGGAGAAGAAAAATAAGACTGATCCTTGAACTATTCGCCTCCATTATTGGAACGAAGGGGAGAGGGAGAGGGGAAGGGGAGAGAGAAACAATGGAGGCCGAGCCTTTCTGATATCGCTTTTAACTCACGGCCGATCTCGTGCTAAACCCGAAAGCATAACCATCGCCACGTTGATCGTGCCAAAAAATCGCCTTCAAAACTCATGGATGTATTAGGCGGCAAATAGAATACAATAAAATGGAATATTAGAGGATGTTTACTTGAGACAATTTATATTTTCGGTATTATTTTAATATTTTTAAATATTTTTTAATTATATATAATTGTTGCGTCTTAAAAAAAGCAGAGTGAAAGTTACTTTAAATTGTTGACACCCAAAGACAGTAATTAAAGAAACAAAGCAGACACTCAATTTTAACGGAAAACCTCGAAAGGAGGAAAAATCAGCCTCAAGAAAAGCTTCCACTATGTATCATTTTCTGACAAAGTCTTCCCGACAGAGGACCAGATGAGAGAGGACAACCGCAGAACAACGATCGTTGTAATCATATCATGCCTGACGCTTCTAACCTGGGTCCGGTCGCGAACCTAACCACGACGATGTATGCATGACCGCCTCAACCGGATGGTCCGAAGGTCGAACTGAACCACGTGATAGTGGGTTTGATCCTAACCCGGACGGTCCCGATAAATGCCACGACGACGATGAGTATCGACCGGCCTTAACGGACCGACGGCCGGTGAAACGAACCACGACGATGTGGCCTCCGCCTAATGGACGAGGTCAGAACGAACCACGACGTATGTACTGGGCCTGATCCTAACGGACCGACGAGTTGCAGAACCCGATGTAGTGGGCCTTGACGCCTAACCTGCAACGACGAGGTCAGAACTGGAACCACGACGATGTACCAGGCCTTGATTCAACGCTTTGATCCTTCTTGATTGCCTCCAAAGGACCCTCACTCAAGAAGAAAGGGAGAGGCGAACTCTCCTCTCACCCTGTATTAGAGCCTGCGCAAAAGGGTAGAAACCCCTCAAAAAATTGCTCAAAACCCATCAAATCCTCAGGCTACGCCTTGCGAGCACACCAGCAGACACAAGACGATTGTGGGGCGCCATAACTCCCCATTCGGCCAGGGGTTTTCGCGCGAACCATTCAACTGTCAGGAACTGAAACCGCTTCCGAACTGGCCATGATCCGAACTGTCACGACCGGACCATTACACGTGACGCCAGCGCCGTAGGTCCCTTCAAGAAGATGGTTTAGCGCGCATGGCGAACCCACCGCTGACTGCTCATGACTGGCCAGACGGCCACACGACAACACGCTGGCCTCTCAAATCACCCGCCAGCATATTTGACCTGATGCCGCCCATCGCCATTGTAAGACTCGATACTGAAGGCTGGGACCGCAGCGCCATGCCCGCGAATGCCAAAAAACTTCGTTATTAGCATTTGACATATATTTTTGGATGATTAATTTAATGTCATCCAAAAATAAGAATCGATATCAAAATACCACTAATAAAAGTACAAATCTTGATATCGATATGATTTTGAGTCAAAACCGATCAAGATCACTTAAAATATCATTGGAATCTTTGGGACATCAATTAAATCCCAAAACAGCTCTCAAATATGGAATGTTTATAGTAAAATCGAGCGTCTCGACGAGCCAAATTTAATGAGCTAAGATCTCATAATTCCGACTTCATTTGGGCATCTAAATTCTCAAAATACATCAAATGATCGAAGGAATCATCCGGCCGTCATCGATGATGTACTGATGAATTTACAAGAATGTCCATCCCATCTATAAAAGCCTTCATTCCTCACACCAAAGGGGCCATGAAGAAGAAGAGGAGTCAAACAAAAAGAAGAGGAGTCAAGCAAGTAAAGAAGAGAAGGACAAGTGAAGAAGAAGAGGAAAGAAGAAGAAGAGGGTCAAGCAAAGAAGAGAAGAGCGAAAGGAAGAAGAAAGAGGAAGTCCAAGCAAGAAAAGAATCCAAGCAAGAAGAGGAAGAAGCGAAGAAGAGTCCAAGCAAGGAAGAAAAGGAAGAGTCCAAGCAAGAAGAAAGAAAGGCGAAGAAGAGGAAAGCTCAAGAAGAAGAGCCTGCTCAAGATCCTCCAAACAAGATCGAGACTCGCAAGATCGACTCGCCGACGCACCATCAACCACCACCACCGCCACTGCCACCATCATTACGATTCTAATGTTACCTAACATCTCCACCATCGCATCAATTACAACTCGATCACACGTTGTTATTCCTCTCTCATATGCATAATCTCGTTATCGTGAAGACTTTGTAAGGCCAAATGGAAGCTTTTTAGCAGCCCCGTGATTTTTCCCTCCTTTTCGAGGTTTAATGCTAAAATTCTGAGTCCTCTGCTCGCTTTTAATTAGTGTGTCTTTGACTAATCGACAAGGCGAACTTTCACTCTACTGTTGTTTAAAGACGCAATTATTATATATATAATTAAAAAATATTTAAAAATATTAAAATAATACCGAAAATATAAATTGTCTCAAGTAAACATCCTCTAATATTCCATTTTTATTATTATTCACCGGCCACTAATACATCCGCTGAAGTTTGCTTTGTGACGATCAATCCAGTATGCTTTTCCGACCTCTGAATGACGAGATCGACCTAAGTTAAAACGATATCGCAGAAAGGCTCGGCCTCCATTATTTTCTGCCTTCTCACTCACTCTTCCCCTCTTTCCCCCTCTCCCCTCCCCTTCCCTAATAATGGAGATAGTTCAAGGATCAAGGTGTCATTTTTCTCCAAGATTCATCTCTTTATGCTTTGATCCCCTAACTTTTCTTCTATCTTCGTTCATAAGATCAATCTTTTGATCATGTATCACGTGCATTTCATCTTCTCTATTTTAGGGTTTTTTACATCCCCATCACGAGATCTACCATATTATTCGGCTTTTCAATGAGATCGAATGTGATATTTATTACAAAATCGGTGATTTTTCTGCAAAGAAGACTACATGAGGTCTAAAAATACCAAACAGACGAGATGTCTTCCTGAGGTCGTTTTTACGTAACCTCAATAAAAATCAAAAAATCTAGAAAGGAAGTTTATATTTTTATAAGAATTGTGTTTTTATTTCAGAGACATTCTGTGAAAGAAATTGTCGAAACACTCAATCAACGCTCATATTTTTTTTCACCAAACGATGATATAGGGTCGTTTTTATTTCTTCTTGAATTCTCGCTTAAGCTAAAAGTGATTCATGAGAATATAGTTTTTCTGAAGGCATTTGGATAATCTCCAAATAAGCGGTGTTTGCTTTCCATTCCAAATTAATTCCTCTTTGGATCTCAGAGGTTAATCCTGTTAAACCGGAATGGTTTTATGTAAGATTGGATTCATTCAAAATGGAATTTATTGCTTGGATAGGTAATTAAACCAAATCTATCCTATTGGAACTAATTCAATCCTCAAAGACAAGGATTATGGAAAAGTTACTAAGTCAACAGAATTGACATATATGTGCACATAGTATCCTTTCACTTTATGGAGGACAGCTGAGAAACTTGGAAAAGTTAGCTAAGTTGAACAAGACTGGAATTGACATATATGTGCACATAGTATCCTTTCACTTTATGGAGGACAGCTGAGAAACTTTTGAGTTCATTTCTCTCATACGATGTACGCATCTTTTTGGCTGAGCAAGATTTTAGATCATCAAGGCCTATTGATTCCACAGCTATCGGAATTTTTTCTTTTGATGTTTTAGCTTCTAAACTAATACACTTTTCTGACAATCTTTATAACTCATTGTCAAGTCAAGAATAGATATCTTTGGTCTTTGTGGTGGTTATTTTAGATGGTGAATCCAAATTCAAGTGTTTAACTTAGTTCCTACTTAAATTGAGGATTAACATCTCTTGATTTGATTTTTTTTGGGGCCTTACAACTCTGGAAAGCCGCGTGAGTTTCATCAGATATTCTTCAAAACATAAAATGAATATCGATTGATGTCACTGTCATACATCTTTTCATTGCTTCAGATCTTGGATGTGGAACCATTCCTTCTTTGCCAACTAAACCTAGAAAGGGAGACAAACTTATACCTCCCAAAAGTCGTTGAGGTCAATTTTGGGTTATGCCATTCACATTTGATGGCATTTATCTCTCAATCATAACTCTGGTTTTTTTTTCATGATTCTTATTTATGATAATCGTATTTAGGTTTGCACATAACAAAGCAAGTGTATGTTATAATGTTTGGGGACACCCAATAAAACATATTGATGTTTGTGGCTTCCAGGATTTCATGAAGTTTTTTTCATATTTGTTTCCTATTTAGTTGATTTTGTTCAGAACATTGAAATAAGGAGTTCAAAAAACATGTTATTTTATGTTCTGGAGTAGACATATGCTTCGCTTTTAAATTCAATCATATATTGGAGTAATGAAATCTAATTTTATGCATACTTGATATGTATAGCTTCAAGTGTGAGTGAATAGTCGGGTAATCATCTTATGATATGTTGATATGAACATGGCAATACAGATACGATATGAGATGGACACGAGATATAGGATATGGACACTTATTAAACACAATATTATAATATGACATCTAAAAATTTTAAATATATAAAAATTACACAAATTTAATAAAAATGAAATGATTAATATAATGATAAGTTTATTTCAATTGCTCTTAAAATAAAATAAAAATTTAAAAAAAAATTTAAATAAGTTAAATCCAATTGAACACTAAATAGTCACCTAATATTTTAGATTATTAACTTGAGTTGAGAAAATTGATTCTTTTGCACAAAAAATTAAAAAATATATGAAAATAAAACTAGTTTTAAACTATTATTTAAGCAACACATATTAAAATACAAGAGAAGAGATGTCATAATAAGTAATTCATGTAATATATTTTTAAAGTTAACATTTATCATTTAAAATACATGTGGTCGACGGGCATATCTATTAATTTTTTAATATATTTTAATTTATTACATGTAATACCTTTAATGCATGTCATGCACATCCCAAGTGCACATATCCTACGCGCACAACACTTTCCATTATTATTGAGTGTTGGTGCATCATAGGTATTATTAAGGGCAATTATATCAATAGTGGGGAACTTCTGTTTACTTTTTTTGGGTTTTGTTTGGAGAATTATATCAATATCAGTATTAGAAACTAAAAAAATTAGAATAACATGAGATATTCAACAAATTTAATCACGTGAAATAAGTCAGCAAATTAAATTTCCAATATGTCAAATTTGAACAAAATCAAGAGCATTAGCCAAACCAATATCAAATTATATAGATGAAATAAAAACAATGAGTGAATATGCAAAGTACTTAAAAAAATCAAACCTGACATTCATAATAAGAGATGACTTCCCCCAAAATATGATAGCTGCACTTGCACAGCATTTAAAAGAATCACGCATCTAACTCTAGCTCAAAAAATTTAAAACTAGAAAAAAATCATTAAGCCAATGTTCTAATAATATTAAATAGCTCAAAACATCTACCTATAGATTCTTCATATCTTAGGTAATAGATATGATCAGTACAAGATCAGTTCAATTTAAATTTAATTTCAAATAACAATAATAATAATAATAATAAATTTAGCTTTTAATTTCAAATCCCAGAAACTCCCCGTCCATAAAAGATGAGCTGTCATGTGATCAAAGATTAGGTTCTAAAGTAATTGAAGTCAAAGAAACACAAGGCAAATTCCACATACCTTATAGATCAGAACAAAAGCTGTATGTTAAATATTGCAAAGGAAAAATTGCATATTCATACAAGAAATCATGGGGGACAGAATATAGAGCTGAAATTGTCCACATAAATAAATGTAGGTAAGTCCATAAATCAACGCTCAAAAAGAAAGTACATAATTTCAAGTTTCACCATCCGAGGAGGATACCCAGTAATTGCATCACATCAACCTACCTGGTTTTAAAAAATAAAAATTTAAACTCCATTGAATAGAGTTGCATAATCATCAAGCAAATACATAAGTTTTGTGCTTCTTATAAAATACTACATAAGTCCTTGCAAGTAGATCTATAATGCTAATGAATATGGTATCTCTGGAATTTACCATCAATAATAGACAAAATCTCATCATCCAAAACGGCCATAGAAACAAGCTGTATGGAAGTATTTGGTAGAGAATTACATGCAAACTCACAAGAAATAAGTGAAAAGAGATTAAAAAAAACAAAGAAACTGATAATAGAATTATAAATATGAATAAATTAGACACTATGAAAACTATATTTATAATATAACTTTGTGAAATTTTTAAATTGTAGGCATTAATTTTAATATGTTGCAAATTTTTAAATAGTTTTGTTTACCATTACATTCAACTTTATTAAAGGCACCTAAGGAAAAACTCTCTAGAGTCAAATATATCATGATGTTATATCACCAAGCTTAAATTCAACAGACCTCTTCTTCACACCCGAAGAAAAATAATAATTGTAATAATAAGCAATAAATTTACTACAAATATCCTCATACAATATGAAAATCACGTAAATTATACAAATAATATAAGGTAGTAATAAAATATAAAAAAATACTAACATAAATGACCTAAAACAAATTTCTAAAAAAATATTAATACAATTGTAAAAAGACGAACTACAATTATTGTATGCCAACATGGATGAACAACATTTTAAAACTAACTCAAATAAGTTTTAAAAAGTTTTGATAAATTATGCATCTTTACAATTGTCTAGATGGATTAAGTTTTATATTTCAGGATTTTTTTAAAACATTTACTATTATTAAATACTCTAAAATGTTAATGTCACTTAGCTCTCATCATAAGGTCCATTCTATGAATTTGTAGGTCATTAAACCACAAGTCGAGAACAAAATAAACAATAGTTTGATCATATATTATAAAAATAATATCAACAGGTACTCATCCAAAGTTGCATTTTCAAAGTGCTCATTTGATTCATCAACTACATCAATTAAAATATCTTCAATTTCAAATTCAAACATAATTTTAGTTTTCATTAGAAATTCAAGATTATATGATCCCATACTTAATTTTGCTCCCAAAATTCAATTCTAACTATTCATCAAGTTTATAAATGTGATAACGTAAAGGCAAATTTAGATTCAAAATCATCTGATATGGATTCATTTTGTAACCACAAATTATTTTTTACTCTAAAACTTTTTTTCTCACAGATATCCATGAACTATCATTTCTTCATCTTCAATTATAGATGATTCTTGTGTTGGTGTACTTTCAATATGATTTAAATGAGTTTTTATTGACTTTTCTTTGAATACATTAATCATAAGTATGATGATATGATTAGAATAATTGTAATACACTACAAAGTCCAAGTTGTGCATAAAATCTCAAGTGAGACAATTGGAAAATTGTAATATAATTTATTCATAGTTTCTCACTTAGATTGAAACCAAAACAAAAAAATGGTGACAAATAGTACAAAGGGAAATAATGTTTAGTCACTACTACAAACTTTGCATAATACTCAAACACGTCCCTTCTTCACAATTCTCAAATTGTTCATAAAGATCCATATATTCACCAAATGACAAGTATTATCTCAAGTCTATGTCTCATATCAACACACAACAAGTTAATAGCACTACTTCACCAAAATGATTAAGCATGACGCACTAATTTTGAGTTAGCACATTCAACTCTTTGGGAATCAAACAGCTTTCTTAATGCAACTAATATGATAAGTACTATAAATTCATGCAAAAAATTTGTATAGAAGATTTATACTTTACAAGCCAACAATTAAGTTAGCAGAGTTTATTTATTTAAATATAAATAGTTAATACTAGAATTAGAACCCATATGATAATGAAATAAATTAAATAATATAAAAACTTCAGTAAAAATTTAAGATCAAGTAAAATCAACAAGCAAATTAAATTTCCAATGTGCTAAATTTGAACAAAATCAAGAGCATTAATCAAATCAATATCAATTAAAAGATAAAATAAAATTAAGAAATGAAAGTATCAAAGTAAGACAAACCAAACCTCAAATCAGGGAAAAGAGATAAAATTAGATAATCGCACTTACACTATACTTACAGATTCGCACATCCAACCTGCACTCACAAATTGAAAACAACAAAATAAAATACACCAAAATTCTTCCATGACATAGCTCAAAATATTTATAAACTCAAAGTACCGTTATATAGTTATATACCTCAAAACATTTACCAATAGGCTACACATACCCTAGAATATTAGATAAAGTTGGTACAAGTTCAACTTAATTTAAATTAAACCCAAAAGGTTCAACTCTAATTCCTAATTGAAAAAACTCCACATCCGTTACAGTCGAATAGCTAGGCGATCAAAGATCAGTGTTAAACTAACTAAAGACATAATAAAATCATGCAAAACTTGCACACCTCAGATCACCAAAAGAAATATAATAATAATAATAAATTGCAATTCAATTATTGCATGCTAAAGAAAATTTGTTGCTCCATAACAAATTCTGCAAGAAACGAAATACAAAACCAAAACCTCCCACCATAAGAGAGGAAAAAATAAATGAACAAATCCAAAATCCACAACCCAAGAAGAAAGAGGATAATTCCAAGTTCCACCGCCCAAAGAGGACTCCAAGCCACCACACGCATAAGATTTCAACATTATAAAGTTGCAATGGAAATCTATAAAGTATAAATATAAGAATACACAAAGCATACATAAAAATATGTCAATTAGATATAATTCAAAACAAACCACCATTGGAAAGGGGGTAGCACCACCAAATTAAATTGTTCGAAGGCTAAATCACCAAAACCAAGTTAGAACTACTTAGCAGGAAGATGCTACCCCTTTTTTATTAGGTTCAAGTAATTAACTATATATATTTGATTTCATTCTCAAGTTAAGCTCAGATATGCCAATGATCCAATCTAACGCAGACTTCAAATTGTATAGTGCATGAGACTGCATTTGGTGTCACGGCCTAGGCGTAGATAGGATGCACCTTGCATGCGCTGTACTCTCCACCAACAATTCAAAAATTAAAAAAGAAGCAAGCATGGCCCTAACTGCAAAGCAGCATTTGATGCATGCATGCTTGTGGGATTGGAAAGCAATCTATCTCTCGGTTAAATTGAATAAAGAAAACTTCACGAGCATGAATCAAACAATCTTTAATACATGATGAAACTTTTAATTTGTTTGAAAGAAAAAATAAATAAACTAATTCCTCAAATTGTTAACCATCCAACTTTCCAAAAAAAATCTTTGCATTTCCTAAAAAATTTATGCAGGAACACACCAATCTTTATTGATTGCTAGAACAAGAGACGTAATTTTCTTAAGAACTTCAAGGAATTTTTCCAACAAGGTTTAAATGCAATAATACTATTATATCATGAAGTTTTCCTGTCATAATTAACACAAACCAAACCAAATTCCTATGTCAATAGAAGCCAGACCCAACTCCATGTATAGCTTGACCACAAAAAAAAAAGTCTTAGTAACACAACAAATAAAAGATTCGTAGCCTGTCAAACTCAAGAGAACGGCATTTTAGTAACACAAACAAAAGAAAGGAGGGACGAGGCAAGGAGATTGAGGAAGGTGAGGAGAGGGAGAAATCATCATTACAAAGAAATGAGAAACATAGACTGAATATTCAGTCAATCTAAGAACAAGTAAATTCACAGATAAAAGGTACTTTTGATTATTAAGATTTACAGCCATCTACCAAAATCTGCATCTCCTGAGGGGTATGAGTAGCTTTACACTTAAGAGACAAAATGCAAAATGAATATATCGAAAAAGGTTGGAGTAACTCCAATAAGATTAAAGAGAGTCACCTTGAATGGTTCGGTCATATAAAACACAAGCCATGACCCGTGAGAGAAGATGCATTAGATTTGACCTATGTTAAAAAAGACGGAGGTAGACCTAAAAAAAGACTTGTCTGGGAAGTATAAAAAATGATGTTATTTTTCTAAAATTAATTTAAAATTTGACACTAATATAACACAATGGAGAAGTAGGATTCATGAAGCCAATCCACATAGTGGGATAAAGGCTTATTGTCATTGTTATTATTGTTGTTGTTGAATTCTTGAAATAAGGATAAATCCTTCCTACGTAGGACCATATTAATTTAACATTTCACTTTGTCTAGCAGCTACTCAACTACAAACTGGCTGTGCATGCTATTAATAGTAGCTCTACAATTATCAAATTTGACTAGCCTGCAAACTAAGACTCCAGATTCACAAGCAGAAAGTGCAATTCTTTCACCAAGTTACTTGAAGATTTACGTAAGTACATAAATGTTAAAGAACAGGCAGATATCACCAACAAAAATTAATTAATTTTCACTATAAATGATTAAAACAAACTTATTTATGCAATATATAAACATCTCAAACAAGTAGATACCTGTGAAGGATAAATCCAAGGAACCATCTTCAGAAGTGGAAGGATTTTCATTCAACAATCGCTCTATTAGTTCAGCTATTGATGGTGGAACAAGTATGAATTGCTCCTCCATTTGACAAGTCTTGAAAAGCCAAAGCACCGATCTATTAAAGAAATAATCTATAATATACTGAAACTAGCTACTCCATCAAGATATACTTCACAACAACATACAATAGAAAGTCCACTTATCATCTATACAGATCACTAAAAATAAAGAATAAGTACTATAAATAATTTTAAGTAAAAGGACTTATAATAGGGATAGAACAATATAGCAATAAGATACTTTCCATGATAAAAGTTTAGAGTTTGCCATATTCAAATTACAAAAGCTAACATAACACAAATAAAATATATGATATTTCACACAACATACAGCAGACTGTCCACAAAACATTCATAAACCAGATGATAAACCAGATGATTAACAAAAACATAAAACCAATTTCTCACTCTACAAGACTTCTAAGGGGCGTTGAAATATTATCAACTTCAAAAACTTCTCAAGATACATTGTCACCTAAATTCACAAATATAAAAGGGTGTTAAATTATGCTTTTTTGGGATAAGTGTGATCAACTTGTCAACAATACCATAAAGGATACAAATATTTGTGTATAAAACTCTCATAGAGAACATTTGTACTTTGAATTGGATACAATAATTCACATATCATTTTTTAAGGATAAAAAATATATCCCAATTTTCATTATTAATAGAAGGTGATAACAAGGCGGGGGCACAAGGCAAGATGCAAAGTTAAATCCACATCCACAAACGGAGTATCAGAAGTTCTTCATGTTGCTGCTGGGTCTCAAACCAAAGGCCTATGCCATAGAAACTAGGGAGTATAGCACTTGAACTAAAACTTTTTGGTAATTACCATATCCTTCTTCAAATTTCTGTAAATAAATATCTTTCACACTCAGTCAAATGATCTAAGAAACTATAGAATAACTGCTCATTCATATTATAAAATAACTTTTTTGTTTACAAATACTGGAAATGGTCTCTATTTCCATGTTCTTTGTTGATGCATGTTTGAATCAGCAAAGAGGACAAAATTTATATAAAAACAACATTCACATAAATATATCATTAGTTACGTTTGTATATTTTTTCTACCCAAATCTATTTGCATATAATCACTCCTAGTGTTTATGGGCATCACTTATTTCAAATTTCACATCTATATAACACGATATATATTGCCCAATCCAAACATAAACACTCATATCATTTCAATGCATGCCTTTTTTTACATTTTTCATATGATATCACCATATTCTATGTTCATACTTCATAAATATCAAGTATCTAAAGAAAAAGTTGTGCTATTAAGGCAAAAGTATAAGATAAAGATGTTAGATAATATAAATAGACACACTCACACACGAAGCTAGAGGTTGCAAAGAACATTATGGATTTCAAATATATCCTATGATCATTTGAATAAATATTGTAAACCTATCATGTCTCTCTAATGCGAAAAAGGTGTGAGCCCAATGAGAAGATAAAAAGCTTCACAAGTAAAACTCTCATGATTTTTGCATACTTCTTTGTCATGATTAGAAAAGTAGTAACACAATGCATTATGCATTGTTATTTTAATGATAAATTAGGCCAACCACTATATGCTTCAGTCTCCAAGAATAACCAAAGTGCATGCCTCCAAACTTCATACTTCTAGATAACAATTTTGAGGAAAAAAGACGGTTCACCAAATCTTTGATGTTGAACGGCCTTGAAAAAAAAAAGCATATATACAGGAGATGGAGAGCCCAGAATATTAAAACAAATTAAGGAAACCTCACACTTACACAATGAGATTACCTCTTAAAATGGTTTTAGGTTGTACTCCTAATTAATAATAAAAATTTCAAAATAAATTGAGAAAAACAATCTTTCCATCCACAATAATGGATTTATTTGTGCCATGAATACTCCCACATCTCTCTAAATAAATCAACTTATAGTCATATAATCCACTTTGCAAATAAAAGTAGACAGCTAGTTTGGAGGAAAGCTAGTGTTGAAGATCTAACTTCTCTCTCTCTCTCTCTCTCTCTCTCTTTTCCTCTTTTTTTCTGATATATCACAGTATTAAGAATGGTTATTGTTCACAGAAAATATTGAGCACTGCTCATTGTTCATGTGAATCATATAAAGTATTGTTCATGAGATTCATAACATACATGTACAACTCACACCTTAAGATGCATGCAAGGGGAAGGAAAAAGAGTTGGTCCGGAATATAGAACCAATTGAGCTATTAATTTGGCTTGGAGGTGATTTTATGAGGAGTGAGATGGTTGTTTATCATTTTTCCATTGGTTTTTAAATTAGATTGTAATGAAGTAAAGGTTGGTTTCAATTTTAGCTTTTCTAGATTTAAATTTGAAGTAAAAGCTATGAAGAAATTTTAAGAGATAAAAGTGTAGTAATGTTGGTGGTGTGTAGTTGCAAGAGGGAGAGAATGACGCAAAACTCTATTTCAAATTGTACAAGACGCAATTGTTTATAATCATACATCCTATGAAATTATTATTTTAATATGCCAACTCTATTAATTAAATTCTTAAGTTTTTGTCAAGCAATTATATGAATTTTTAGGATCTACAAAATGAAGTTTAAATCCATCTTATTTAAATTAGAAAATCATTTCTTATAAATGATTATTCTTCCTAATTTTAATGGCATAATATACTAAAAAACAATACTAGCAATTTTCTTCTTCCTAAGATAATTGTAATTACCCAATTAGAACATTTAATAAACCAAAAATAAATAAAAGGTTTTTTTTTACATCAAACTTACAATTAAGAAAATCATGATTGGAAGGCATGTAAGACCTTTAAATAAGAATGTTCTTGGAACTTAGTTATAATTATATTTTAAAACTGTAAGTCACATGCCTAAGACCTATAGAAAGATTTCTGAAAACTAAATCACTATAAAGCTTTATTTTAAATGATGTCTTTCAAATTAACCTCTTTTCTGAAACGAGCCTTCAACAACCTCCAACGATGTACCACAGAAAAATGGCTTTTTCCATCTCATTTGCTCCTGGTAATCCACCATCACCTTCCTCTAACAAGGCCGTGTATTATTGTATCTATTAATAGGAAGGTTGCTCAACTCTGGTCAACCCAACTTACTTTATCAACATATACAAATGAATCAACTCAAGGCACACATCATGTCCAGTAGGGCTGTCAAAAAAGCTCGTTGTTGCGAGCAGCTCATGTTCGGCTCGCATACGAACGAGCCGGACACGAATAACTATTTTAGGCTCGATATATAAACGAGCCGAACATGAACAATCTTTTGTTCATTCGTGTTCGGCTCGATTTGGCTTTGAACAAATCAATATTTATAAATAATTATAAAAAATTATATAATATATATTTTTTATCATTAATTCTTTATTAATTAATTTATATTTGCATGAATAAATAATTTAATTAATGATATTTAAATTAAATAAATTTAGACATATTATAACAATTAAAATTAATTTAATGAATTGGATGAAATCAGAATTATTAAAATTCTCTATTATTGAAACGAACGGTTCAAATTTGAGGAGATTTTCTATTAAGTCTTAACACTTAACCTAATTCCTAAACTCTAACTATTTAAGCTTACAAGACGGCCATACGGGTCACAATTTTATTATGCGCGCTCTTATTTCTTCGTCTCTTTGGTTCTTTTTGGTACGTTGCTATTTCTGCGATCGCTATCCAATCTTCTTCCTTCCTGGGCCTCCTCTACGGCTCTACGACTATGAGAGCACGAGCAATTGATATTCTTGCGAGTTGCGACGCTCTAATCCATAGGTAGAGCCGATTAGCCGAACCGTCGATTGCAAAACCTATTTTTCTATTTTCTACGGTTCGGTATCGTTTATTACTTTTTAGTTTCTCCATCTTTTTTTTAACTTGAGTTCTTTGAAGTGTCAGGTTAGATGACTCAAAAAAATCTTAATATCTTTGAAATTTCTCGGATATCTGATTTTTAGTATTCGGTTCCTAGTTGGAATGTGCAATGAAATGTTGAAGTGCATCTTCTCTGTTTGATTTTGTAATGTGATGCATATTTTGGTGTTTAGGGTTTACTATCTATATGTAGCTGGTGTAGTATTCTGATTTCGATTTCTGGTGTAATATTTATAAATGAAACAACAAATAAAATGAAAGCTGCAGTAAAAAAATAATTGAAACGCATTAACAAGATATATAGCGGATTTTATCAATTTAAGTTGTATCTAATATTAAAAAAATTTAATATCATACTTTAAAATCACAACTCTTAAGTCTTAATGTAGTTATAATGGTGTATCCGTTATATAAATAGTGTCAAATAGTCTTGTGAATGAAGAATCACGGAATAACAGTAGTCGTATCTCAAAATAGGCAGAGAAAGAGTCGTATCTCATAATAATGAGTATTTTTTTAGGTTAATGCGTATAATGGAGAATTTGATTTCTTTCTAATTAAGTATTAACTTGTCAATTTATAAAGTGACTAAAATTTGATAGCATTGTGTGTATATATTCTATGTAGAGTTTCTACCTCACGGCTAAGAAAACAAAAGAAAATAGCAAGTAGATTGATCTTAAAATAACAGCAAAGATAGCCAAATAATATTATGCAGTAAAACAAGCTCACAGCTCACTAATATTGATGGTTGTTTTAATTATAAAATGGGCTCAATTTGAAATTTTTTATCAACTAATCAATGATGCCTTCATAGCTCGATTACTGCTTAAATTTTTTAAACACCCAGAAATGATAAAACCAACTTATTTGATAAGTTAAAAATCAAAACACAATAAAACAGCAAATAAAATAGGTTATTTTGTAAATGGCTTCTCATTTAATTATGTTTTGTTTTGCTGGGATCAAGAAGAAAAGCCTCATGCTTTATGTTTAAGTTGACTTTGTATGTTTAATATGTCAAATTTACAAGTGCTCTGTTTTTATATGGATTGTGACAATAAATTATCTTAATGTTCTTATTTGAAGCATATGGTTTGTACCTTTACTTTTGATACATTTTTTTTTCAATATAGTCTACTACCATCTAAGTCATTCCAAGTGAAAATCTAAGTATCCAACATCGATTGTTAGTTTTAGATTTTAAAATGAAAGGTTGTAAGAGATAAAATAAACCAAATTATTGTCCTAGAATTAAATGAGAATACTTAAAAAACACAAATAAAAATATTTTTAAGAGCAAGCTACAAGAGATTAGAATTTGAGATGTTCGTGAGGAAAATTTAACATTATGTGGGAAAAATAGCAAGTGAAATTAAGCATTCTTAAATATGTCTTGGAGAATCAAAAGAAAACTCTTTTAATAAGAATAGTTGGTGGTGGAGTCGAGGAAAAAAGATAAAAAATAAAAATATTGTTATAAAACTTAGTTTAGATGAATTGGGAATGATATAAAGTGGCACGTAGAGATTCTAAGAAAGCGATATATGATCTGAAATTTAACTTTTGTGATTTATATAATAGATTAGATAAAAGAATGTGAAAGAAGTATGTATAAGTTAGCAAGAGATAGGAGAAGTAAAGGCATAAGTGAGGTGTATTAAGGATGAAAATAATAAAATATTTTTTTTAGATAATATGAAAATGAGTGGATGAATATTTTGATAGAAATTGATTGATTTTAGTAATCTTAAAACAAAAATAGAGAATTTAATTTTTTATAATAAATTAGTATAAAGTGAAGTTTAAAGAAAATGAAATGTGGAAAAGCAGAGGGCCGGATAATATTCGAGAAGTGTGGAAATGTTTAGGAGATCGAGGAATTTCTTGGCTTACAAATCTTTTAATGTCATTTTAAAACTAAAAGATGTCGAGATGAGTGGAGAAAGAGTTTGTTGGTTCTATATTTAAGAATAAAGGTAATGCACAAGTGTGCAAATTATAGAGGAATTAAGTTAATGTGTCATACATTAAAATTATGGGAGAGTAATTGAGCATAAGTATGATGTGATACATAAGTTTCTCTGTCTTGATTTCATGCGTAGATCTACTATGGATGCTATACATTTGTTAAGGGGTTTGATGGAGAAGCATAAAGAAAGTAAGGAGGAATCTACATATGATATTTATTGATTTAGAGAAAGCTTATGATAAAGTTTCAAGAGATGTTTTTTGAAGAGTTCTAGAACAGAAAGGAGTTAATATTGGTTATATTAAAGTCATTAAGGATATGTATATTAGAGTTGTTACTTGTGTCCAAAGACAAGGAGGATTGACAAAATATCTTTCTATTTCAGTTGGATTACATCAAGGATCAGCTTTAAGCCCTTATCTTTTCACTTTAGTTATGGATGTTCTTACTAGGCATTTATAAGAAGATGTACCTTAGTGTATGCTTTTTGCTGATGACATTCTTCTTTTGATAAGACTAGAGAGGGAGTCCAACAGAAACTTGAATTATGGAGGTCAACCAGAGTCAAGGTTTTAGTTTAAGTAGATCTAAAGCGAATATATTGAGTGTAATTTTAGTTGTAGAGTTAGTATAGTGTTGTGACATTAGGTGAACAAGTCATTAATAAGAGTGAGTGTTTCAGATATTTAGGCTCTATTGTTTAAAATGATGGTGAAATAGATGGATATGTTATTAGTAGAATTCAAGTTGGATGGTTGAAGTGGAGGAATGCATCGACTGTTATGTGATAGAAAAGTTTCACTTAAACTTAATGGAAAATTTTATAAGATGGTGGTAAGACCTGATGACTTATGGTGCAATGTTAGCCAATAAAAGAAGCATAAGACTAAGTTAAGTATTCTGAGAGATGAGGATGCTTAGGTGGATGAGTGGCTTTACTCTTAGAGATAGAATGCAAAAGAGTATATTCGAGAAAAAGTTGGAGTAGCTCAGGTGGTAGATAAGATTAGGAGAGTTGCGCTTAGATGGCTTGGCCACATAAAGCGTCGGTGTCAGATGACCGATTAGGAGAGTAGATGCATTAGATTTGCCTTATGTTAAGAGAGTTAGAGGTAGACCTAAAAGACTTGGTTAAGATGTATAAAAATGATCTTAATATACTTGATTTAAATGAGAATTTGACACATAATAGGACCTGATAGGCGAAGAATTCATGTAGCCACTAGTGGGATTAAGGCTTGTTGTTGTTGTTGTATAGTCTACTACCATCTCAAATTTTGATTTATCTCAAACTGCATCATCTGGTAATGAAATTACTATAGATGATGAAAATAGTAATGAAAAATGAGATTACAAGTGATTGCTATCTGATTTTGATTGGCAAAAGTATGAGGTTATTAGGAAGTTTCTTGTTGTTTTCCATAATGTCACAAAAATGATTTATGGTTCGACATATCCTACTACAAATATTTTTCTACCTCTTATTATGCATGTTAAGAAGTTGATAGAGGAATCAATTCAAACGAATATATTAAAGAAATGACAAATCTTTGAAAATTAAATTTGGCATCTTAGGAGAATGTAATTTGTTAATATGCGTAGCGGTATGGCGGTCTGCTTAAAGATGAAGTTCATAAATTTTACATTTCCAAAGATATACTCACCTTCAGAGATAGAATTCAAAATTAAAGAACTTAAAACAGTTATTTTAAAAATTTATAATCAGTATGTTTAATAATCTTGGTTGTAGTTGTGGCTCGAGTCCTCACTTCTGAGAAATCATTTCATCTTTTGATTGTATGTTAGATTTTCTTGATTTTGTTATTGCGGTTGGTTGTTCGAAGATTTACAAATATATTTGGAAGAAGGGTTATATCAATGCAGTACAAAACAATTTAATATTCTTGATTAGTGGAGGATGAATAATCTTAAGTATCCATATTTATCCAAAGTTGCTAGGGATGTCTTGACAATTTCCATAACAACGATTGCATCTGAATCTGCTTTTAGTCTTGCGGTAGAGTTTTGGATGATTACAGAAACTCTTTATCTGCAAAAACTGCTAATGCACTTGTTTGTACAGCTAGTTGGATTAGAAGTTCTCAAAGCAATATCAAGAATCCTTTGGTAAGAATCAATTTCATTTTTATTTAATTTTTTTTAATTATTAATTTATTATTGTCTGCTTTTTCGTATGTGAGTCAATAATACGGCCATTTCTTTACAACAGATCATCTGGAGAAAACTTGTATGTGAAACTTCATGAATATTAAAGTTACGATCTACGAAGAGAATGGAGGAGCAACGTATATGCAATTGAATTTATTTAGACTTTGGATTAGTAACAATTTAACACTATGTTAAATATTTTATTACTTGCAACTGAATCTTTGATGCAGCTTTCATTTTTTTTTTCTATTTTATTGTATTTTGATCTTTACTTGATCAATACTACACTTTGTTTTATCCTAGATTGCTGAGATTTATAATTTCTAAATTCTAAAGAGCTATGATGTTAAGTATTTTTAATATGAGATCTGACTTAAGCGATAAAATATTTGCTACTGCTTAGAGACCTTTGGTCATCATTCTTACATAGTCTTTTCTTGGTCTTGATTTTGGAATTTTTAAAAATTTAAGGCTGTAATAAAGATGTGACCTCGTTGATTAGGCGATAAAAATGTCAGCGGTCGATTTCGTATTCTTGCTTAATATTTTTTTAATAATTCTTACTATTTTTGAGATATAACTTGATGTTACATTTTATGAATTTTCATTCAGGGGCATTTTGTATTATTTATATATGAGTGAAATTTCCATTATGAAACTATTAAGGTATATCTTTGCGGTTATTATGAGATATATTCTTTTACTGCTACTTATTATTTTGAGATATATTCTGTTATTCTCTCAGATTCTTCATTCATGAGGAATGAATTTTATTTTATATAGAATCGATCTGGATTATATTCATTAAGACTTAAGAGTTGTAATTTTTAAAGGATTGTGATGTTAAATCCTTTTAATATGAGATCTGGCTTAAACGATAAAATACTTATATATCTTGTTTAGTTGGACTTGGATCTTTCAACTTTTAATTATTTTTTTTGCGACTTTTCATTTTATTTGTTGTTTCGTTTATAAATCTACTTAAAGAAATCGAGCCTACGCCTACTATATAGATAGTAAACCCTAAACACGTGATGTTAAACTAATTTTAAAATGAGATCTTAAACGATAAAATCGCTTAGTTTATCAATATTGCACTTGATCTTAACTTCAATATTATTATATTTGATTTTATGCTGAATATTTTGGATTCATGGGATTTTTAATAAATTGATAGTAGCTATCAAATCAAGGTATGATGGCCTCATTAATTAGCTGATATTTTATTATGTTAAACATTTTTAATATGAAAAACTGAGATGCAATTTAGTGTTGAATAAGTTGATTTTATTATTTCTGGGTGTTTGAAGAATTGATCAAGTAAAGACTAAAATACAATAAAATAAAATAAAAGTTAAAAAATTAATTAAATATAAAAATTAAGCGTAATGTTAAATTATTCCAATCAAAAATAAATTGATTAATGCTCGTTCCATTCTCTTGGTAGGTAGCTTTAATATTGAAGTTTCATGCAAATTTTTCCATCATGATCTCTCACGTAATAAATGGTGTTATTAGACTCGCATGAAAAAGCGAGACAATAATAAATAAATAATTAAAAAAATTAAATAAAATGAAATTGATTACCAAAATTCTTGATGTTTGAAACCTAATCTAAGCATGAAACAAGTGCATTAACAATTTTGATAAAGAACTTTGTAATCATCCAAAACTTCTTGTCAACACTAAAAGCGATTGAGATCTGGCCGTTATTATGGGAATTGTCAAAACATCACGAACTTTGGATAAGTATGAATACAAGACATCCTCCACCATCAAGAATATCAAATTATTATGTACTGCATTGATATAACATTTCTTCCAAATATATTTGTAAATTTATTTTTGAAGTGAGCGAACGAATCTGTCAAAATCGGTAAACCTAACACTGATCAAAATGAGATGAAAATGATGACTTTCTTTGTAGTTGTGAGGACTCAAGTGTAGTTGATGTTGTTGAACTACAACTAGCATTATTAGAAACATATTGATTATAAATCTCCAAAATAACTGCTTCAACTTCTTTAATTTTGAATTATATCTCTAAAGGTGAGTATATTTTTGGAAATGTAAAATTTATGAACTTCATCTTTAAGCGTGGATTTAACACAGTCGCTACAGACATTAACAAATTACATTCTCCCTAGTACTTGTCAAATTTAATTTTCATAGCATTTGTTATTTCTTGAATCTATTCAATTGATGAATTGCATTCCTCCATCAACAACTTCCTAGCATACATAATAGTAAGTCGAAAAATATTTGTAGTAGGATATGTCGAACTAGAAATAATTTCTGTGACATTATGGAAAACAGCAAGAAACTTCCTAATAACCTCATACATTTGTCAATCAAAATCAGATAACAACCACTTGTAATTACTATCTCGGGTTGCATAATGGTGGAATATACTACGAAAAATAAATGTAGATTCAAGCATAATGTATGTAGAATTTCATCGTGTAGGAACATCAATAGATAAACCCTTTGAAATGGAAATCCCTAATTGCTTCGCCACCTCAACAAACTTATGTAATCTAGCATGAGACTTTTTAAGATCTTTTATTGACTCCTTGATTTGATAAATAATATCATGAATCTTCTTTAAACCATCTCGAACCATTATATTCAAGATATGAGCACAATATCTGACATGAAAGAAATAACCCGTAAAATATAACTTACCTCTTGACTAAAAATTAGATTTGAGAGCATTAGCGATAACATCATTGTTACTAGCATTATCCAATGTAATTATAAAAACTTTATCCTGCAAATTCACTCCAACAAGCATTCACATATAGCATTACAAATAAAAGTACCTGTGTGAGACGATTCAAGCTCAAAAAACCGATACTACGCTTGTGTAATTTTCAAGACTCAATATAGAATCATAAGCATACGTACCAATCGTTTGATTGAAAGTCCAACAATCAGATGTTAATGAGACAATAGGTATGCTTTTAAGATATGCTTTCAATTTTTCTTTTTCAGTTTCATAAACTTTTATGCAATCATTTTTTATAGTATTTTTAGAAACTCTTTCATAATTATGACTTAAGACCTTCAACAAAATATTGAACTAAGTATGCTCAACCATCATAAAAGGATACTTATGCACAATTATCATTTTTGTTATTATTTTTCTAACCTGAAGATGATCATAATTCTTTGAATCAGTAAAAATAGAAATCTCAATTTCTGAACTAGTATCATAAGGCATAAAATTTAAATATGATGCATTGACGCTTTTTAAAGTTGAAACGGTTTTTGTAAAGTACTCCCAAACTGTAGGCTTTTTTTTCATAGTCTTCTTAGGAGGGATTCCTCCAACATTAGTATCAAATGTAATTGCTTTTGAACAACTACGTTGTGAGAAAGATTATGATTTTCATTTCTGTTTTTATCATCTATAGTAATCTCATTATCAGATGATGCAGTTTGAGATAGATCAAAATTTGAGATAAGTAGTAGACTATATTGAAAAAAAAGATGTATCAAAGTAAAGTAATCCATATGCTTCAAATAAGAACATTAAAATAATTTATTGTCACAATTCATATAAATAGAGCACTTGTAAATTTGACATATTAAGCATACAAAGTCAACTTAAACATAAAATATGAGGTTTTCTTCTTGATCCCAAAGAAAGCAAAATGTAATTAAATGAGAAGTCATTTACAAAATAATCTATCAGATTTGTTGTTTTATTGTGTTTTGATTTTACCTTATCAAATAAGTTGATTTTATCATTTCGCTGCTTAAAGAATTTAAGAAGAATCAGTATGAACGATCATCGATATAAAAATTTCAAACCGGCCCATTTTATAATTAAAGCCATCAATATTAGTAAGTTGTGTTTGTTTTACTGCATAATACTTTTGGCTATCTTTGACGTTATTTCAGATCAATCTACTGCTATTTTCTCTTATTTTCTTATAAGTAAACTCCACATAGAATATATACACACCATGACATCAAATTTTAGTCACTTTATAAATTGACAAGTTAATGCTTAATTAGAAAGAAATTAAATTTTTCATGATACGTATTTAAAAAACACTCATAGCTATTATGAGATATTACTTGCCTACTCATAGCTTATTTTGAGATATGACTATTTATTGTTTCTCCATATTCTTCATTCACGGCCATTCGACACTATTTATATAAGAATCGCTACATCATTACGACTACAAGACTTAAGAGTTTTTTAAAGCGATATTAAATCTTTTAATACGAGATTTAACTTAAATTGAAAAATTGATTATATATTTTGTTTAATGTTTTTTAATTATTTTTTATCGCAGTTTTCATTTTATTTGTTGTTTCATTTATAAATACTACACCAGAAACCGAAATCAATACTACACCAACTACATATAAATAGTAAGCCCTAAACACCAAAATATGCATCACATTACAAAATCAAATAGAGAAGATACACTTCAACATTATATTGCACATTCCAACCAGAAATCGAACACTAAAAATCAGATATTCGAGAAATTTCAATAGCATATTAGCATTTTTAAATCATCTAAAACCTGCGACTTCAAAGAACTCAAGTTAAAAGAAAAGATGGAGATACTAAAAAGTAATAAACGATACCAAACCGTAGAAATTAGAAAAGCGTTTAACTACGGCTCGAATTAATCGCCTACCCGTGGATTGGGAAAGGCCTAACCGCAAAAAATATCAACCGCCGTGTAGAGAGCAGTAGAGGAGCGAGGAAGGAAGGAGATTGGGATAGCGGTGTAAATAGAGCAATGCCAAAAGAACCAAAGAGACGAAGAGACGAAGAGTCGAAGAGTGCGAGCCGTAAACAATAAACTGTGACCCGTCTGGCCGTCACGTAAGCTTAAATAGTTAGGGTTTAGGAAATAGGTTAAGAGTTAAGACTTAATAGAAAATCTCCTCAAATCTAAACCGTTCATTTCAACAATAGAGAATTTTAATGATTCTGATTTCATCCAATTCATTAAATTAATTTTAATTGTTATAGTATGTCTAAATTTATTTAATTTAAATATCATTAATTAAATTACTTATTCATGTAAATATAAATTAATTAATAAATAATTTAATGATAAAATATATATATTATATAATTTTTATATAATTATTTATAAATATTGATTTATTTGAGCCAAATCGAAATCGGAACACCTAACGACAAAAGATTATTCATGTTCGCTCGTTTATTATCAAGCCAAATAGTTATTCATTTCGTTAGGTATGCGAGCCTTAACCAACAACGCTTTTTTGACAACCCTAATCATGCACTATTCAAATAATAATTATCAAACTAATATTTTCACCATCGCTATTAAGTGCTTTATACTCATTTTGACTACATCTCAAATACACTAAAATTTTAGATTTGGATTCCTAAGAAAAATTCCATCCAAACATAAATCAAATCATACAACTTAATAACTCAATTGAGTACTGCAAGTCCTCCTGAAGCTTGATTCCTTAAGGTATGGGTGATGTTCCTTACTTCACGTTGTTTGTGTGCAAGTTTGATTCTAAGCTAGAGATTCCTAAAAAAGCCTGAATTCTACAAACAAGAGGAACTAATCTTAAAAGCAACAAAATTGATTATTAAAAAATAATCCAGAAAAACTTAAATTCAATTGCACTAGAAAATCAAGAAGGTATTGTTGGAGACCTATCCATTGAAATAATTAATTTCAACAATAAGATTTTCAAAATGATTTATTCCAAACTTTAATTAAAAATCTCAAAAGAGACCTAAAGATATGAATAGTAATATATATTATGGAATGACATTCTACGCCATTAATGAGATTTATTGCAAAGGCTATGATTTTTTAATGAATAGAAATCTATACCAAATAATTTAATTGATTATTAGTATGGCACAATGACAACTGCAAACTCATGAAATCCATACAGGAAGCAACAAGGCACATGGCCATGGCCAAACTCAAACCAAAAACTTCTATCATGATAACCAAAATCATATCATCTAATCTAGAGCTCGTTGCAATTGCTACTTTCGTAATTGATTTACTTAGTTCTATGATGGACGATGGTGTAACTCCAATTAAAAGGTATGAATGAGTATTATTAATCTTTATGGCCTTTTGACTATGCATTTTCCTATATTTGATGAAAGATATACTTGAAATCATTAATATATTATAGCAAGCATCACAAAGAAAGAGCAAAATATTGTGAATGATCTTTTCTGTGCAAGTATTTTAAGGAAAATTGTTAGACATAAAAGGTATGATGTGATATTATTTGTTTAATCCGGTACCCTCAATTTGTGAAGAACATAGCATTATTGTTCATCATTCGGATGATAGGAAGCTCAAAGATGACCATATCATAGAGTTCAAGAGATACTATATAAACACTATTATCAATTATAGACATCATATTCTGTCACCATCTTCAAAGATATAATTAATAAAAGGTTAAAATTGCATTAAAAAATCACTATCTACTTTTCTTTTCTAAATCACAAAAATTATGTTTGAATAAAGAAATTATATATACGCAGCTCACTACCCTTCTATATGCTAGTCATGTCACGAAAAATGTTGCCTTGGGACATTTGACCCTGTGACAGTCACAAAATGTTATTTGTGCATAATAACGACACAAGCATGTAAAATTATTGTCAAAAGGAGGAATATAGATAATGGCATGAATAATCTGTAATTACAAAACATATGCAAGAAAATATTTTAGAATGTGTTTTACAAAATTTAGAACAAACTTAAAAGACTCAATTCAAATAAAATAGAAAGTGGCATTCTAAGTGAGGTCAATACAATAACCATCCATTTGTATGATTAAAAAAATTATAGAAATTAACAAAAACTTGAATGAGTTAGCTTTTCGTGATAGATCAAGATTAAGGATGCTATCTTTGTTTTGGATTCAATATTATTGAACTCTAAATCATGAGTAATGGAACCTTTGGAACCTTTAGATTATAAAACAACTCAATTTATATGCAATCATAAAAATTAACCAACACTAAATCAACTAAAAAATATAGGGCAAACCTAAAGAAATAATTAGATTGCCTCCATTATGGCCAGAGTCATGAAACAGCAACTAGGATAAACTCTTGAGATGCATTGGTAAGAGCGTAATGAGCTAAAACTTTGGTATTCATTAAATGATAAATTACTAATAAATAATTAAATACCATTAGTTAAATTCCAAATGTTTCACCATTATTTATTATCACAACTTAAATCATTATATGTGTACCAATCATAGTGTTAATAAGCAAAAAAAAAACAGATTAGTTGTTAACAAATTCTTCAATACACGTATTCATGAACAAGAAAATCACTCATAAAGAAGCAAGAGTCAAACAGAGAAAGGTTCATAGAACCATAAAAATCAATTATCACACAAATAACAAAGTAAAAGATAAAGACGAAACAAACATAGTAGGTGAATTATGAATCACCAGTGTAATTGCTCTCCTTTCATAATACATCCTAGCCATTCAAACAAAATTAAGAAGCAACGAAAATGGAGTTCAATTACAAGAGAAACGAATTAAAAACAAGAACGGGCATTTCGGTATCAAATTCCTGGTTAGTCACAGTCAAACGGCAAAGCAAAATAAATCTTTGAAATCTGTAAAATCGGCAACATGGTGAAGGAAATAGGAGCAAATGAACGCTCAAATCTGACTATTCGATAAAATAGACTTCATTAACGGTGAAGGTGACGAACAAGGTACTCCCAGATGGCGATCAACGAGAGAGAGAGAGAGAGAGAGAGGAATAGAAAAGAATTGAAAGGCCAGCTTCCTTTTTACCAAATCACAAAGATAAAGACCAGAGCTTTCAGCGTGAACCCCTCTTTGTTGCTTTTCGATGTAAACAACGGCGTTTATGTAGCGACGAGGTTTTCTCCCATCCCCAGCCCGCCTCCTCCAGATTGTCGGGTGATCGCTATAGGGCGGTTCGGTTCGGCAAAGGCAAGTAAACCGAAGATCTACCGGCTTCTCGAAATTTCCATACATAGTCGGGTAGGCTATCAAACAAATAAATAAATAAATTTGCATACATATCATAAAATTCTTATATATTTATATTTCTAATATCTAAATTTTAATCAGAGGAATTAATGAAGGATCCCAAAGACAACATGGATTACGTCGTCAAGTATCCTTATCAGGGGTGGAGTTTGTCCCAAGGAAATAAAGTCAACCTTAAAGTAGCCAAATCATTCTACGTTCATTTCAAAAGAAAGTCGTTAAGAACATCTGGGTTCGCCAATAATTTAATGGTGTCATATCCACCGTCGAAACTCATCGCCGCCATTTATGTGGTCTCAGCAGAAACTCGCATGAGACAGAGGAGGACACGAGTCCTACGCTTTAGAATATTTGAGTGTGAAGGTAGTTATGTATTTAATTTGGCGATTCTTTGTGAGAAAGTTTTCTTAATTTGTCAGAAGAAACAATTGTGGAGGGTGGATTTATTTTATTTATTTTTTAGTTTTAATTTAAATAATTCATTTCATTTTTTTTATTTATATTTTGTTATTTTCAATTTTGATCATTTTATGATTGATTTTAGATTTGAATATATGATCATTTATCGAAATTTTAATTATAATTACCCTTCTCGATCCTGCAGGGTTAATATCGATTGATAGACTTTGTCTACTACGAGTTCTAGAGGATGGTCTAAATTCATTATCTCAAAAGTATAATCCTTCTCATCTGGTTTGAATATAGAGGATCGGGTTTGGAACTTTTCTTCCCGAGTTTGAATTTTAAACTATATCATTGATCTTGTATTATAATTATTTATCGATATTATTAATTTGAAATTTTATAATATCAAATTTTTAGGTTTTGTTAACGTCAAACCGCAGGGATTATGTAATATCTATTCTTTATATTTGACTTAGTAATTACTCCGGCATGCATACGGATATCATTCTTTGAAAACGTGGACATTAAGATGTCAATGTTGAAGTTCGATGTCAAATTTTGATTTTGAGTTTTGTTAACGACGGTCACAAGACAGCAGGATGTGTAGCGTTATTCTTTTATTTGACATGATTGTAATGCAAATGAGTTTTGATCTGGGATTTTAGGTTTTGTTAACTTGACGGTCAGAAAGACAAAGGATGTATGTTCATTCTTATTTATCTTACACATGCATAATGTTTGAGCATTTTCACATACATATCTCTTTTAAAATATTGATGTCTAGTTGAAATGTATGTGTCAATTTTTTTGATTTTTGAGTTTTGTTAACGGCCCAAAATACCAAATAGTACATCTTATTTTAGCCAAAGCCTTTATGTTCTAATCAGCGTATAGAGTGAAATAAATCATTTTGAAGACTATGATCAAATATAAAGTGATGTAGAATGAATTTTATCTCTGGTTTTGTAAAATCCTTTCTTTATGTGGAAAATCAAAAGATAAAGTGAAATAAATCACTTTGAAGGCATATAATCAAATATAAAGTAATGGCTAGAATGAATTTAGATTTGATTTGAGAATCCTCTCCTTATGTAATCAAGAGAGGATGAAATAAATCATTTTGAAGGCATATGATCAATCATTTATTTCTCTTTATAAGGGGAGGAGATAAGATATGAGATGTCATATGCTATTTAAAAGGGACAAGTGGATTAATTAAAATCCACCTCCTTCACATACAAGCTCATGCAGTGGAGACAAATACTCATTAAATTTATTAAAGAGGTATGAAAGAATTTATGTCCCTTCAAAGTGATGAGGATGTGAGGCCATACGTCTTGTCGTATATGCATCTGTAAAGCTAGATAATTTCCTGCGTCATTTATGAGCGTCATCTAATAGAATAGATGATAAGAGGAGGTATGGGCACCTTATAAATAAGGGGATTTCTCTTTGAAATCTTTTACACTTTCTCTCTACCTATCTGCAAGTTTAAGCTCTTTCAATCCTGCATCAAAGGTTAAGTTGTGTCACATATACTTGTGAGTTTCTTTTTAGTTTGACTCTTTTTTTATTTGATATCTTCTTCTTTTTTTTATAGTAGATGGCATATTATACTTGCAAGTTTAATTTCATGTGTCTCCCCTATTTTTTTACTATGTCTCATGGATGTATGTAAATCATGGTGGGAATGACAAGTAGGGGAGGTATTTATGTTTGAGCGTATCTTCAATGTGTATTCATTCGTAATAGATATAGAGTCTGGGTCATTCCTGTCATGATCGAATAAGAGAATAAACTGCGTGATATAAATCCACATAGCGTTTATATTAACCACTTTATGTGTATACTTCTGAATGGGATAAACTTTTCGTTATATAGAGATTGAAACATAAGTATTCATATATACAAAAGAACATTTTAATAATATGTTAACAACATTTCATCATTTCTTTTTTTCCCTTTTTTTAAAGAAAATTTGAACCTCCGTCGTCTCGCGATGTGGGAAAGGCCGAAAGGCATGGTAGTCAATGGTAGCGTCGAGAAATTTATTTGTCACCAGAGAAAATCGCGTGGGTTCGTAACACGACGTTCATTCGCGCGTTGAACGCGTGAGCAATCTTTATTATAATTCTGGCGTTAGAACAAGCGTGAGCACTTATCGCAAGTTTTCCGCGTTGGAACAATGTGAGCAGTGCTTATAAGACATATTTCCACGTTGGAACAATGTGAGCAGTCTTATCATGAAGTTTCCGTAGCATTGGAACAATGTGAGCGATCTTATAGCGGCGTATTTTCCCGCGTTGGAACGCGTGAGCAGTCTTATCATGAAGTTTCCGCGTTGGAGCGATGTGAGCAGTACTTATAACAAGATATTTCTACGTGCGTTGGAACAAGCGTGAGCAGTCTATCAAGTTTCCACGCGTTGAAACAATGAGCGTGCTATAAGCATATTTCTGCCACGTTGGAACAATGTGAGCAGTCATCACTGAGTTTTCCGCGTTGGAATAATGTGAGCGGTGCTTATAGAAAGATATTTCCGCCGTTGGAATAGCGTGAGCAGTCTATCACAAGTTTCCGTTGGAACGATGTGAGCGGTACTTATAAAGATATTTCCGTCGCGTTGGAACAACGTGAGCGGTATTTATCACCTGCCGTCGTTGGAACAATGTGAGCGATCTTATAGAAGTGTATTTCCGCCACGCGTTGGAACGCGTGAGCAGATCTTATCACAAAAGTATATTTAGAAACTTGCGTTTGCATATGTATATATTTGCATACATACTTAAACAAGACATAGCATCTGCTATAGCATCATTTTCATCACTATTTCACCTGAATTTTGCATTTGAAACATTCAAATTAGTAGCAACACATTTTTAATCACATGTAAGCACATTTCCATTCTTCTCATTTTGAATATAAAAGAAGAAATATCATTAGCAACTAGTACTAAGGAATGTGCAACAATCTTTAAGTATTTCATTCTCTTTTGCTTAGCAATCCAAATGAGACAAATATAAATCATGTTTTGCCTCATGATAGTTGTTTGAAAGTAATATTTGATTTGCAAATCATAGGATGAAACAACTAACTCCATTTAGTAGATATAAATCAATTTTCAATTCAACAAAAATATTTGCTTGCATGATAACATGATTTAGCTACTACATTCCCTAGACATTGCCAAATGATAGAGAAAAGCCAAATAGAAATGAGAAAAATCTCATGAGAATCACAACCTCACTTTATCATTTCAGGCCAACATCAACAGTACACCAATTGAGTAAAAAGATTTGATAAGGAACTATCAAAATTTCATTAAGAACATGAATAGCATTTGTCATAAAAAAGGATCGAAAATTGGAATCATCAGAAAATATATCAGCCAATCATAGTGAATTAAATAATAAGAAGCCCTTGGGATATCTCCTGCCAATTATTACAACTCCTCTCTTGAATTCAACCCTCCAGAATTTCAGAAATTTCAAGAATCTGTATTTGTTATTAATTGTAACATATGCAACTCTTTAGACTACTAGCAACCTCGTCAAGGTATAAGAAATTTCCAGCTTCGCAGAGTTGCAAAAAAATGAATATTCGATCTAAAGATAGTAGTCAAAATATCAAGAAACTTCTTAAAATCAAATTTCCCAATTCTCACGCCTAGCTTCACTTCCAGCACACACAATAGTTACAGTTTCCTTCAGGATTCCGTCCCTTGTGTCTCAAGAGGCACGGCTTATGGAGAAGAAACGGGAATTGCAGGAAATGGCGAGAAAGGTTTGCGTGAAGAATGATCATCCAATCAAAGCACAAAACCGAAAGAAATAAATTTCACTGAATCAACATGAATCAGCAAGAACTAGTTAATCCGCAAAGCAAGAAAGGAAGAGGTTGAATAGAAACAACCTGGAAAGTGTTGATTGCTAAAGAGGAAGAAGGAGCAGAACTTTCGGTTGAGGTAGCTAGGTCTCTTGCTTAGCTAACTGAACGGAACCGAAGGCAAGAGGGAATCGAGCTCAGAATACTCGAGAGGGACGGACGATCCAAGCAAGGAAGTCAGTCGAGGAAGGTAGAGCAGCTCTTTCGGTTTGCACGGATGGGAGTCGGTGCTTCGAACCGAGAGAGGAGCAAGGAACTGCTGCAGGGGAGCTCGGCCGATAAGGAGAAGGAGCCGCTGTGGGTGGGTTCGGTCAGGAGCAGCAAGAGGGAGAGGGAGAATCGCACCTAGAGCTTCAGTCCAGAGCCGCAGGAACGAGAGAGAGGGATCGCGAGAAAGGGGAAGAGCCGAATGAGAGTAGAGAGCGTGTTCCTTTCGGCCTTTAAGGCCGACGGCCTGGCCGAACGAGCGGCGGGTTAGGTAAAGATTAAGAATTTGGCTAATTGTAAAACAATTTAATAATTAAGATAATTAGTCTTCATCATATAAATTTTGTGAATTCACAATAATAAACCCTGATATGGGTGTCGATTTTAAAGTATTTCAGTTGTGCGGTAGCGATCAATTTCATGATGGCTGTTCGTCGGCGGCTGTCGAAGAAGTTAAATTAAGGAATGCGGCGTCGCATTCGATTTGATCGACGTTCGCGCACATTTTGCCGAATCGATCGCGGAAGGCGTCGTTTGATAGGTTTCGACGTTTCTGCGATGACGACAAGATCAATTTCGCGAACGGAGGTCGTTCGGATGTCGTCGAGGTTTCTCGACTTTGATATGCGCATAATTTCATTAAAAAATGATTTTAATTATTTGATCGATCATTAATTGATTCGATATTTTCTATTTAATTATTTTTTATGCTTTCGACGCATTATGAAGCCGAATTTTCAAATCAAATCGAATTTAATTAATTTCGATTGTGATTAGGGCATTTAACCTCTATGTCATTTATTTAGTTTTAAATGACACAGTTGTGGGTCAACAAATGCCCCCCAACAAATATGGTGCGCGTATGGAGCGGACCGTGTTTGTTGTACGTAAGTTGACCTTGCGGATTTCCAAAACATTTGCTTGGATGTCACGCTTAAGTTGTAGTTTCTACAAGTCCCAATAATACCTGATTGTTGCCCTTTGATGGAAGTGAATATAACTCTCAACTTGGGCAAAAAATTGAATTTCATCGGTTCGACTACAATAACTCGTTGAACCGGTATTTGTTGTCATTAGCCCAATGCTTTGTGCTTGATGGACTAGATGAAGTAGATGATTTGACTTGTCATCATCAACTTGTCAAGAGAATTTGGAATGTATTCGGTCATTGGCTTTGTGCTTTAACGAACTTATTGAAGACTTCCTCCTGAGAGTTTGAAATTTATATTTTTCTCTTGTCCTAACTTTGTGCCTTGACGGACTTGATGGAGTTGATAAAATAGAAATGTCTTCGGTCCTGTACTTTGTGCTTTGACGGACTTGTTGAAGATTTCATCTTGAACTTTGGGATTTGCGATTTCCTCCTGCCTTGGCTTTGTGCCTTGACGGAATTGATGGAGTTGATGAGATAGAAATGTCTTCGGTCCTATGCTTTGTGCTTTGACGGACTTGCTGAAGACTCAGCCTTGAGATTTGGAATTTGTATTTTCCTCCTGTCCTCGCTTTGTGCCTTGATGGACTTGATGGAGTCGGTGAGATAGAAATGTCTTCGGTCCTGTGCTTTGTGCTTTGACGGACTTGTTGAAGATTCCATCTCGAAGATTCGTATCTTGTGCCTCCTTTATCGGCTTCATGCGAGGATTTGATGGAGGAAAGTCACGAATTATCTTGGAGATTTGTCGAGCGTCTGAAATTACCTTCTACAACTTTACTTTGTAGGCTTGTGGAAGGATACATGCCGACGATCTGGCTCTCAAAGCTTGTGTTGGATCAATGGCAAAGAGTCATCAGTCCTGTGCTTTGCACATGTAATGGACATATTGGTGACAAAAACTCCCTTAGTTCAGCATTTAGCTTTATACAAACATTGGGATAGCTTCTTCGGTCCTCTGCTTTTTGCTTGATTGGAATTACCGAAGAAGAATTTTCTTCGGTCTTTGCTTTCTGCTTTGATAGACTTATTGAAGGAGTTGAGATTTCACATTTGTGTTTGATTCCAAACTCGGCTTAGTGCCTTCTTGAGTAAGAATTTTTTTGTAGAATTTTGAGAAATGACATTACGACCAATAGGGATAATTTCCCAGTCTGGGTCACTTGAACTCACCAAGTTGGAGAGATTTGGGGATTTGGATGCTCTTGTCTTCGAACTAACGAAGTAGGAGGATCCCTTACTACGGCCTTTGTGGCGTGTTGAGTAAGCAATCTGTCGGACTTCGGTAGTATTTTGGCGTGTTGAGTCGACCTTATACACCACTTGAGTGTGGACTTGAGCAATTGATGAAGGATTTTATCCTCGGGCTAACGATGGGGATCTCTTACTACGACCTTTGTGGCGTGTTGAGTAAACAAACACATCGGCTTCGGCCGTATTTTGGCGTGTTGAGTCGACGCCTTACTCGAGCCTTTAGATTTGAAGTGGGATGATAAATGTATATCCAACTTGGTTTGTTGAAGTTTGCAGATTTGAAGATTTTCGCCTTTGGTCAATAAGACTTTTAGACTTGAGCATTTGAATACATAATTTTGAGTATGCATGTAGGGATCTCGGCACTAGGCACGATGTCAACCCAAAGAGAAAGAAAGTCCCCCCTTATCTTATCAGGAATGCCCGATACTTTACTATAAAACTTTAAAAAATGCCCCCTGTCTAACAAGGGGATTTTTTTATTTTTGGAAATGCGTTCTTGTGTTACAAGAGAATTTCCAATGAAAATTTTCATAAGTGTTTGACAATAAAGATTTTCAAATGCAGGATTTGTCCAATCACACTTTCATGTGTAATATTTCTTTAAATGCCGACCGTTGATTGGCGACATTGGTCTTTCACCTTTGAAGTCATCGAGCTGATAGGCTCCCCCTTGATATATTTTTTCAATAACAAAAGGTCCTTCCCAATTAGGTTCAAATTTACCGCCAATTCTGCGATGAGGGATGATTGGTCTTCTCAGCACCAGGACCAATTTCCCTTCCTGAAAAGCTCGAGGGCGTACTGTATGATCTAATGCTCACGGACATCATCCTTGCAGATAGACTTCTAGATTTCTTGAGCTTGGGCCTGACCTCGTCAAGCGCGTCAAGCTCTTCCATCCGTAGACGAGCATTCTCATCTTGGGTGAGATTTTGTTGAATGGCTACTCGGAGCGAAGGCAGTTCAACTTCGAGTGGTAAAACTGCTTCAGCCCCAAACACTAGTGCGTAGGGAGTAGACTTTGTAGGAGTTTTGTAAGTGGTACGGTAAGCCCATAGCGCTTCCACAAGTTTTGTATGACACTCCCTTTTATTTCTTGTGAGAATTTTTCTAAGTAATTTGACTAGTGTTTTATTAAATTCCTCAGTCAAGTCATTTGCTCTCGGATTATAAATTGATGAATATCTCCAATCAATCTTATGTCGATCAGCAAATTTATAAATTTTAATACTTTTGAAGGCTGATCCGTTATCTGAAATGATTCGGCGTGGTACACCAAATCTGTAGACGATATTGTGGGTAAAGAAGTTAGTCACTTGTTCATTTGTAACTTCTTTAAATGGTGCGGCTTATTTAGAAAAGAATGTCGGTGCTAAGATGAAGCGATGACCAGCTGATGAAGGTGGATCAATTGGTCCAATTACATCTGTGCCCCAGCATTCAAACGACCAAGATACTATCGTTGGGTGCAACGGATTTGGAGGCTGATGAATTATGTTACCGTGGACCTGACATTCATGGCATCTCTTGGCGTGATTGGTACAATCTTTTACCATGCGGCGATAGTATCCAATTCTTTTAATTTTGAAAGCTATTTTAGGACGATTGGTGTGCACCACAAAGTCCTTGATGGATTTCAACAATTACTTTTGTTCTTCTATTCCCAAACATCGCAGCCACATCTGCTCGAAGGATCTATGATACAGAGTATTTCCAACATAAGCATATAGTCGAAGTCTTTTTCTCAAGTTATGCAGTTATCGACTTATTACTTGGCAATTTGCCTTCATTGAAGTAGTCGACGAAGGGCTGTCTCCAGTCTTCCTCCTCTTCTACTATAAGAATTTCATTGTACGATTTTGGCGCTTCCGCAAATTGGAGGCTTTCTTCTTGAATGGCCTGAGGCTTATCTTGTTGACTTTGAGAAGTAATTTGTAAGGGAGTGTAAGGAGCAACATGAGCTGCACCTTGCTGATTTATGTTTGATGACCCCTCTTCCAGCGGGGATTTTAAATTTATCGGCTCTAGGACTCGACGAGTGCAAACACTAATTAGTATGTAGTCATCGTCATCCATACTAGTCATTTCTTTAGCTAATTTAGCTAAAATGCTTTTCTATTCTAGCTCAGACTGAGTCATAATGACAGGTTAGAATTTGCTTCATAAGCTCGAGAACTCGTTTGTGATAGTAGGCCAATTCAAGTTTGTTGATTTTGTAAAGGCCCAACACTTGATTAATGACGAGTTGAGAATCTCCATAAATTTGCAGATTCTAGACTCCCATGGAAATGGCTTTCTCTAAACTTGCCACCAACGCTTCATATTTTACTTCGTTGTTGGTTCGTGGTTGAGTTAATTTATAAGAATTTCTCAGTATGCCACCTTCAGGTGTGATCAAGATGAGACCGATACCAGCTTGAGCCTTTGAAAGATTTGAGGGTTGAGTGTATCTAATGGATGAAGCTCCATCAAAATACAATTCCACATTTGTTGCTTTTCTTTTTCATATATGTGCATGATTTGCTCATCAGGAAGATCATCATTAAGCAATGAATCTGTCGGGATGGGATGAGCAGCAAGAAAATCTGCCAGAATTTGCCCCTTCACCGCTTTCTGGGGTACATATATAATATCAAACTGTAGTAGAAGGACAGCCCATCGTGCCAAGCGACCTGTCAACATTGGTCTTGTCATCAAGAACTTCAATGGATCGATCCTTGAGATAAGGGTAATTTTATGAGATAGCATGTAATGACATGGCTTTTGGGCAGCAAAAATTAACATCAAACAATGCTTCTCAATTGGAGAATAACGTGTTTCCGCTCCTATTAGCCTTCGACTAATATAATATAGAGCATTCTCCTTTCCTTTCTCATTATGCTGCGCCAACAAATCACCTAGAGATTCCTCCAGTGCTGCTGTGTACAAGATGAGAGGCTTTCCCGGGATTGGAGCTGCAAGAATGGGTGGGTTCAACAGATATTTCTTGATACTTTCGAAGACCTCTTGACATTCTTCGTCCCACTTGAAAGGAGTATCTTTCTTCATTAATTTTGCAAAGGGTCAACATATGCCTGATATATTTGATATAAATCTTCTAATGAATGCGAGATGTATGGAGCGAAGTTGACGAAGACTCCTTGGAGGAGGCATTTCGACAATCGCTTTGATTTTGTTGGGATCGATTTCAATCCCTCCACGACGCACAACATTTCCAAGGAACTTTCCTGAGGAGACTCCAAAGGCGCACTTGAGATCATATTTTCTGATTCTTTCAAGGACAATCCTTAAATCATCGAGATGATCTTTGCGATCTATACTATTGACAACGAGGTCATCAACATAGCACTATACTTTTTGATGAATCAACTCGTCAAAGATTCGTGTCATAGCCCTTTGGTATGTAGCTCCAGCATTTCTTCAAGCCGAGGGGCATGACTTTGTAGCAATTTATGCCAATTGGCGTCCTGAATGAGGTATGCTTCTCATCCTCAGAAGCCATCTTGATTTGATTGTAACCTGATGATCCGTCCATAAATGAGAATATGTCGTGGTTTGAAATATTATCCACTAATAGTTCTGATATAGGAAGCGGAAAGTCATCCTTTGGACATGCTTTGTTTAAATCCCTGAAGTCGATACAGATATGAATTTGACCATTCTTCTTTTTCACGGGGACAATATTAGCTATCCAGTTAACGTATTTTTCTTCTCGAATAAAATAAGCTTCAATGAGCTTCTTGATTTCTGCAATTACATGTTCTTCAACCTCCAATCTCATTCGCCTAGAGGCTTGCTTGGTAGTGTTGCATCGGCTTGGTTAATTTGTGAACCGTATATTAGGGGATAAGCGACATTTCAGCATATGTCGGGCAAAGTAATCCAAATTCCGCAAGGTTTTTAATTCTTCACTTTATCTTGAGAAGTAGGCGATGAGCGTGGGCGAGGATCCTCCGCAGTTCCCAAGTTAATTTCTTTAAGTTCATCCATAGTAGCTGCCTCTCCACCATCTTCAAGCTCTTCAGGTGCCGGTCTGGCTTCTACTTCTTCATTATTTGTGAGACTAACATTAAGAATGACATTCTCATCTTCGTCATCACTTTTTACTTCTATTCCTGTTATAGTGTAACATGTATATTCTTGTGGACCGTTATCTTGGATGACGAGGCCTTTGGTGATGTGTTTATTTCTCTTACCAATGGTTTGAGAACCTTTTGGGTACCACATCATTTCAAAGAGCTTAGTCCTTTGCTTACTTGCTCCATCCTGGACCCCATGTTTGTGCATTAGGTTTTGTATTTTTGGAGAGTAATATTTTGGCATCCTTGTGGGTGTGGCTTCTTCTTCTTCAGATAATTGCATTACCCAATCAGGATCCTCTTCTTGACACCCCTCGGATTTATAAAACAGGCTTCCTGGCCCGTGTTTTCCAGGGAGAGGAGGTACATAGAAGGTTATCAGTTCCTCGACTTTGTGAGTTTCTCGAGAGGTGATTTCTTTAAAATGTTGGGGAGGAATAGGAGTGACTACGAGTGTAGTCTCCGCTGCTGATGGATCTATGATTATTTTAAAGTAGGTGCATTGCACCTTACCTTCAAAAATAGATTCAAACTCATAATCAGAGTCAAATTGATTTTCCTCAATCAGTGCTTTACTTGAAGAGTCATGCAGACCTTTGGATTTAGAAGGAACACATTCATCTTCTTCTTCAGTATCACTGCCTAGATGAGGGACAGTGTTATTGATTTTGGACCTATTCTTGATATCCCTAGGAATATTTGGAACAACCTCTTTTTCTTTATTCATTTTATCTTCTCCCTTCTTCTTAACTTGTTCTTTTATGGGTTTTAAAGTAGATGCAGTATTTGCTAGTTGTTTTATTACCTTTGATTCTCTCAGAAGGAAATAACTGGCATCTTGATAAATCTTCATTTCATGCATCGCAAAAGGTTGCATGCCACCCACAATTTGGCATTCATCTCCATCCTTTGTATATTTCATACATTGATGCAATGTAGATGGGACAATGCCATACTTATGATAACTGTAAGGGCTTTGAATGAAGTGTCCGCATCGATCACATGAAATTTGGCTTATGTGTAGAGGTCTCCAAATTTAAGAGAGAGGACGAATGATCCGATAGTTTTCTGTCCCTTCTCATTGAAACCTTGAACCATGACTTTATCTCATCCCAGATGTTGTACATCTAGAGATAGCCATTTAAAAGTTCTCAAGTTCATAAGATTCACGAGGAACCGGGATCAATTATCCAGATTATAATTTCATCACTTTCAACGTGTAGAGGGCAATTGTGCTATGCATCCCAGCATTAGATCATCTTCTAAAAATATTGGAGGCTCTTGAACATGAAAGGTCTCCGTAGCTCAACAAAATATGCTTGAACTTTCTTTGAGAGCTTCAATTAAGGTGTTACGGAGATCTTCTGACATTAGAAGTGCTTCGTATACACTTAGCTGTGCCGGAATTTTCCTTAGATGTGATAGAATATTGTAGTCGATCCCTTTTGGTGAAGGCTTCTTATTTGAATCCTTAGGGATAATTCTTTCATTGATTTCAATTTCGTTTCCTTTATCCTTATTCATCGGCTCTTTCCTCTGTTGGGACGGTAGCACGACCACTTCTCAACCGTATTGAGCTTTCATTTGCATCTCAATCGGATGACTCGATTGCTTCAACATCCGCTTCTGCCCCGTCTAATGATAGACTGGGAGATTCAGAATTACTGCCCAACTTTACATTGTTTATGTTTGTTGATATGGTGAGCTCTGATTCATCTTCATCCGGGAAATAGAGTTCCTCTAAGCTGCTGTCAACTTCATGCATCATCAAGCACTTAGTAGGAAGTTCTTCGCCTTCTTCCTCTCGCTTTCATTCAGATTTGAAATGAATCGCAAGCGATAGATCGCCTTCGATTGTATATAATCTTCCATGTTATTGATGATCCTACGTGTTACATTGCTACCATCAATAGTAGTAATATTTTGTGCTACCGCCTTCTTCTTTTTTTATTTAATTTATTTTTTTGTTTGGTAGGTTTCTTAGCCTTTCCTTGCGGTATTTGGCTAGGCTGTCTTTCGTGAGATGAACTAGCCTTCTCATAGCTTAGGTTTTGTCTCAACTCAAGTACGGGCTGAAGTGGTGATTTCCACTGAATACCTGGAATGCCTTCCAATTGCTTCAACATTTTTACAGTCTTTTTAGAGACTGCGGCCTGTCATCCTTCATCATCGACCAACTTCACTTTGCCTTTATCGTCGCTTGATAGTACTGGGGATGAGGTTGATTACTTTTATGGATTCTTTCTTCGGATGCACCAATACACTGTCCGATAATGTGAATTCTCCATTTCTATATTTTCGCTCTAGCTAATCTTTGAATATGTAGCAATCTTCAACAGGATGACCGAGCACCTGATGATATGGATAATAATTAGGATTATCAGCTTGTCCAGCCTCTTCAGGTCATTTAAACTCTGGTAGTTGGAGACCTACTTTGAGTGCATGTTTAAACAATTTGGCCACATTTTATCTCTTAAAAGAATACTCTTTGTTCAGCTTTTCTTTTAAGGTCGGGGCCATTGAGTCATTCTCTCCCTTTGTTTGTCTTAGTCACTCGCCTTCACTGAAGCGACCTCGAGGCACATCATTACCTCCAAGTATGAGTTTGAATTTGGTGATGGATTTCAATCATTGGATAGTTAGATTTGATTTTAGGGTTTTGAATTTGAATTTGAGGTTTGGGTTTGAAAGAGGGAAGCAAGGATTAAGTTTGGGCTATAGGATAGGCAAGTCTTCCTAAATCCCTAAGGCACAACCTATTCCTATGACTAACTCTTCTAAGTCTCTAGGGTTAAGTTAATTGTTCACCTAATCACCATAAGTGTCCTAAGATTAAGGAACGCTTAGTGTCTTTGAGAGTCCTAGATCTATGATGAGGAAGTTGAGAGCTCACTCCAAAAGTGAGGTCAACAATAATCATTTCCATTTTATTTATTATCGTATTGACAATAATATAGTTTATATGTCATTGAAAACTCTACTAGTTGAAGCACGAATCTTGATATCGAAAATAATCTGATTCTGAGTCAAGACTAGCCCAGATCAAGCACTTAAAATATAATTGAAAATTTTTGGGATATCAGTCGAGTCCCTAAATAGCTCCTAAATATTGAGTGTTTATAGTCAAATTAAGCATCTTGACGAGCCGGATCTAATAAGCCTAAGATCTCTTAATTTTGACTTCATTTGAGCATTCAAATACTTAAAAAATATCATATGATCAAAGGAATTATTTTAAGCCATCCGATGAAGTGGTTTGAATTTTATATGTATTTATAAAAATGTCACTTACCAACCACCGCTAGTAATCACACCACCACCGACCAGGCCGCTGCCACCACCACGCCAATCATTGTTGGATAGTCACTTGATCATCATCGGTCAATGCTGGTCGTCACCGTCGGCCATCAATATTGATCACTGCCGGCCGCCGCCGCCGGTCCCACTACTAGCTGCCACCGTCCGATAGTCCCCGGATCACCACCGACCACCGTTGTTCACCATCGTCAGTTGCTACCAACCGCCACCCGACCATCTTTCGATATTTTTCGTCTGATCATCAGACTACCATTTCCAGCAAGGCCTTCATCGTTGATCCAGTGAAGCTTCTCACAAAACTTACTCTTGTAAGCTATCCTTCTCAAACTTTGGAGAAAGGATAATAATTGTAACAAAAGCTAATATAGTGAAATTATTTTTAAGTGTGCTAGTCCCCATAGTTTTTCCCTTCTTGAATTTTCCACATAAAAATCTCATGGTCTCTCAAACTCTTTTGTTGTGTATGCGGAACTTTTGTGCAATACTAAGACATCAAATTCTTCTACTCTACTGACCTGAATCTTCTTGAACCCAACAGTTTGGCGTCGTATGTGGGAAAGGAATCCCACAATCATAATCTCTGTGAACAACTGCATTATGACTAACAGGCGCAATACTTGCAACGCGGAGCTTCCCTCTCTAACTCCCATCACTCCTGAAACCAATCATTAAACTAAGGATGTCAAGCTTCTGCTACACTTCCCCCTGATAAGCATTACCCTATCGGTGAAGGTGCAATAAGAACCTCTCTAGAATATTGTGTTTGTCGAATGGAATAGTCTCAAAATGAGATAATTCAACTTTTACGAGAAACACAACAACCACTACTATAATAAATGCATCTCCCCTAAGATCGATCATTAGCTAGGGGAGGTCAAAATGCTAACACGGAGCCTTCTCGCCATCAGGCTGAAGTTCCTCCGCTTTCAGACCATGATGTTGACCTCCTTGACACTGCTATTTCTACTCATTCATCTCTTGTGACTCAACCGATTGCCAACCCACCAATTATTGTCGATGGCTTAGCACGTTCTTGCTCTGTTGATTCCACCCGTCACGTTATAAGTGTGGAATTACAATGCTTAATGCCAGAAGAATTCCACCTTAAATATAGAAATTATCTTCCCTCTCACCGCGGCTATCAAGAGTCTTCACCTTTAGCTAAAGCAATTCTTCAACATGCTATTTTCTTAAGTTTCAAGCTTCCAAGCATAGACTCCTATGATGGGGCAATCGGCCCATATGAACACATAGACCATTATAGAACCATCATGCACATCCAACGAGCTCCTGACACACTGCTTTGTAAGGTCTTTTCGGTCACCCTCAAGGGTCAAGCTCGCACTTGGTTCTACTCCCTTCTAAGGGAACTATACATGCCTTTGATGAACTCGCTAATATTTTTGTAGAACAATTCATTGTGAACCGAAAGATCATTAAAGATTCCTCTCATCTATTAGGAATTCATCAAAATGAAGATAAATCACTTAAGGAGTACTTCCAGAAATTCTTCTTAGAAGCTCGTCACATATCAGGGGTGGACATTGAATTACTAAGAGGAGTTTTTCTTGGAGAACTCTATTTTGGGCCTTTTTACTCATCACTAATGTGTAATACGGTTCACTCATATACTAACTTGGTTCATCATGTGGAAGCACAAATTTTTGCTAACGAGACTATCAATGCACATCGAAAGCAGTTTGAATAATATATGGGGAACAATCATGGACTAGGGGGGCAACCCACTTGATTACCAGTCTTGAGATAAACAAGACAAGATTGGGGAGCAATTTAAATTGCAACATTCAAATGATGATATCCTGGCATAATTATGATTACAAAGCTCGTTTCTTCTATCATCTAATTTTATATTAGATTTATGGTGAGTAAGGCAATATGAATAGACTTGCTACAAATATATAAGATATCATAAGAAACTCTTGGGCATGATTAAAATTCTTCATATAGTCTTCAACTAGACTTATACTCATTGAGCAAGACTACAATCCCGAAAGTGTAGTAACGATCTAAATACAAACCAATTTTTTATCTTTGATTCGGATACACGTGACAATCATCTCATTCCAAACAGAGTATAATCAATCCCAAGTCAACTCGATCATTTTCATACATGTTAATATCATCAAGTAACACTTTGACAAATAACCTCGGATGGGTCAAAAATTCTCAGCGGATTCGATTCGACCCCTTCCATACAAGTTAATGTCATCAAATAACACTTTGATAAACAACCTCGGATGGGTCAAAAATTCTTGGCGGATTCAATTTGACTCCTTCAATACAGGTTAATATTATCAAATAACACTTTGACAAACAACCTCGGATGGGTCAAAAATCATTGGCAGATTAGATTCGACCTCTTTTCATATAGGTTAATGTCATCAAGTAACACTTTAACAAACAATCTCGGATGAGTCAAAAATCCTTAGTGGATTTGATTTGACCTCTTTCATACAGGTTAATGTCATCAAGTAACACTTTGACAAACAACCTCGGATGGGTCAAAAATCCTTAGCATATTCTATTCGACCACTTTCATATAGGTTAATGTCATCAAATAACAATTTAACAAATAACCTCGGATGGGTCAAAAATTCTCAGCGGATTTGATTCAACCCCTTCCATACACATTAATATTTTCGAGTAATACTCTGACAAACAATCTTGAATGAGTCAAAAATTATTGATGGATTCCTTTCGACATCTTCCATACAGGTTAACGTCATCAAGTAACATCATGACAAATAATCTCGGATAAGTGAAAAATTCAAGGTGGATTTCTTTCGTCATGATTCATATCGAGTAAATACCACGAAGAATGACCCTGGATGGGTTAAAACTATCAGGAAAAATTAGAGTCTTTATGAACTACGCATTGATCTTAAACCCGTCGATTCCGATGAGATTGACACCTCTCAAGGAAAAAATTGAAGCCTCGTCGTATGAACTACTGGTCTTAATCAACAAAGTAAATAACCTTCTTTTTAGAAGAAAGTCAGAGCGTTGCCGATAAAAGGAAATTGTCTTATGCTCTCATGAAATTCTATTCTCTCAAACTATATCTGACGCAAAAGTTAATAAACCCGTAAATTTTATTAACATTGAAGAATTTAGTATTTTCAATTATTTAGCATGTATTTTGGATGATAGAGATGATATCATCCAAAAATAGGAGGCAACTGATATGTCATTAAAAACTTTATTAGTTGAAGCACAAATCTTGATATCCAGCCTCGATTACATGCCTATCAAGCACTTAAAATATAATTAAAAAACTTTGGGATATCATTCGGATCCCTAAATAGCTCCTAAATATTGAGTATTTATAGTCAAATCGAGCGTCTTGGCGAGTCGGATTCAACAAGCCTAAGATCTCTTAATTCTAACTTCATTTGGGCATTCAAATAGTTAAAAAATATTAGATGATCGAATGAATCATTTTAAGCCGTCCGATGAAATGGTTTGAATTTTGCTTGTATTTATAAAAATATCACTCCCATAATCTATAAATAACTCCTCATTCTTCACATGTGGGACACGTAAAGAGGAGAGAGTCGAAGAATCTCAAAGCATCGGTCCGGCCGTGATTCAGATCATCCCACCGTACCGCCATTGCTACCATGCCGTCATCGCATAACCGGTCGTCGATCACCACCGAATATTCAGCCGCGCCATCGTTTGTCGGCCGTCGTCGGTCCAGCGGCACCATCGGATCAACGATAGCCTTAGTCGCGTTAGCCCCATGCCGATCATCGCACCGCTACCATTTCGGACCGCCATTATCACAGGGTCGGATCCGCCGAGCCATAGTTCACCATGGTCTACCGCACTCATCTTTCTTTCGATAATTTTTATTGAATCATCGACTCTCAAAGAGCCCGCTAATCTAGTGATGCTTGTCACAAAGGGTAATAATTACAACGGAAGCTGATATAGTAAAATTATTCTTAAGTGGGCTAGGCCCCGTGATTTTTTTTTTTTTTATAGATTTTCCAGGTAAGAATCTTGAGGTCTCTCAAACTCTTTTGTTGTGTGTGCGAAATTTTTGTGCAACACTAAGACATCGAATTCTTCTACTCTAACGACTCAAATCTTTCTGCTTGCAATAATACTATATAATCGTCTCTTTCATATGACAAATTAGCACTTATTCAGTTCTCATAAATTTTTTTTTAGAAAAATAGTCGTCACGTTTGACGGTGGCCCGGCGATGTTGCCAGTCGGCGCCATCGTCGTCAAAACGGCAAGCGTAATTTTTGGTGATTTTAGCCACCACGCGGCGAGAGAGAGAGAGAGCGCGAGTTTTTTTTTTTTTTTTTTTTCCGTGAGAGAGATATATATTAATTTTTAAATTAATATAATTATTTAAAATATTTAAAATATATAATTTAAAAATATTTTTTAAAATATTTAATAATTAAATATTTATATATTTAGTTATTAATTTATTTATTTCTATATATATATAAAATTAAATATATAATTTAAAATTATTTTTAATTATATATATAAATTTAGAAATTTATTTAATAATTTTTTATTAATTAATATAATTATTTAAAATACATAATTTTTGTTAATATATATTTTAAAAATATTTAAAATATATAAATAAATAATTTTTAATAAATAAAGAAAGAAATAAATAAATTATATAAATATTTTAAAAATTATATAAATAAAGTAATTATATATATATTTATTTATTTCTTTATTTATTTATTAAAAATTATTTATTTATTTATTTTTTATATTTTTTATATTTTTGTTATTATTATTATTATTATTATAGACTTATATATATATATATAATTAAAATATTTTATAAAAATTATTTTTAAATTATATATTTTAAATATTATAACAAAAACCACCGAATGGTTTTTAAAGTTGGGCTCGCGTTGTCGAAGTTATCGCAGCAAGCGGCCCCGCCGTCCCATTAACCCCTTTTTTTTTTAACAAAAAAATTTATTGAATTGACTAAAAATTTTTTTTTCCTGAATTAAAAATGTATTTTAAAAAATAATGATTTGAGAAGTAAAAGGCTAGAGAGGCATCATGGAGTGATCCTATTCCTAGCAGGGTAAATGAGCCGAGTCAACTGTTACTATATTTCTTCTTTTTTTTTTCTTTTTTTTTTTGAAAAAATTACTATATTTCCCAGAAAAAAAACTGTTACTATATTATTCATATTAATTTATTTATAATTACATTAAATTCAAGCCCATCTTAAATATGATTTAAATTTTAAAATTTTATGAACACTTGTTTACTTGGGGTTAGAAATTTAAAAATATAACATAATCATTAATATAATTAAATTTATAAAGTTTGATAAAAAAAAATTAACATCATTTGTTAATTTTATTTGAATTATCTAGTAATATTTAAATATTAATATAAAAATTTAAATCTCTCATATTATTTATTTAATATTTTCATCATGCATATGCATTTAATAATATAAATAATTGTTAAAATGCATAAATTATAAAATATAATTAATACAATAAATCAAAATTTAAGTAATCATTGAGCATTTCAATATATTTTTTTTGTTAAACATTGAAAGAGCATGATCACAAATATAAATGAACAAGCAATTGAATGTTCAAATTTGTTCATTTATATATCAAATTATTAAAATTTTGTTCAAATTTGTATAATTATATAAATAAATGAACATATATGAGTATTATACAATAAATATCAAGTTATTTATTACAAATAAATAAATACAAATGAATATGATATGAACAAACAAAATTATTTATTGACTGCACTTATTCACTTATAATCCTACGTATTACTTTAATTTCATAGCCACTAATGATCACAAGAATTTGAGATAAATATCCTGACCAACACATAAATTTCATTAAGGATATCCCCTTGTTTTAACCATTACAAACTATTATCCATTCAGAATTCTACAAAAATATATCCCCAATTTCTTGTAAAAAAATGAAAGGAAAAAAGGAGAAACATTATAAAATAGGCTCCAAATATAAAGAATATATATGCATAAATTTGTCGATAAAGAGTATGTGGGCATGAACGAGGCTACATAAAGATGATATAAAATGAGGCCACATGATCAACCCCTTTAAGATAAGAGCGAAAGGATAAAGAATATGGAAGAGAGCTCAATTTTCATTATTTTTTTCACTTGCAATGCCTAATAATTTGAATTCTCTAATTATTGATATAAATCTATACTTATTATAATTTAAATTTTTAATTTTTAATTATCACATGGAGTCTATGAATATAGTGAATATACACCCATTCATCTTCATCTTCATGTGGTCAAGCAATTAAGCTATTATTCTGTTCGAAACTCCATATATACCATTGTTTAATTCCCTCCCCCCTTTCTTTGTCTAGCATGCTCTCTTCACTCTCTAACCTGAGGGCCCTCATTCTTCTCTCTTATAATTATTCATTTTATCTTTTCAAGTTCTCCTTACGCATACTTGTGTTAGCTGAACAGTCCTTAGATTCTAGCTTATCCAGTCCTATAACTAAACCCTCGGTTGAAACTTGCAATGAAGTTCTTACCCTTGGCTAATTCTTTGCAAGGATCAGTCTAACCCTAAGCTAAAAGAAGGTATTTTCAAGGACAAAGATTCAAACAAGCCTTTGGAAGTGTATTCTAAGATCCAATACAGCTTTATTCGGAAACTTCATATCTTGTATATCAAACTTCTCTCCAATGAGCGCATTCATTCGATCTAAAAGTCCAAGTGTGCTAAGGAAAAAAAAAACCCACTGGCATTAAATCACACCCACACCATAGTGTGCACATACAAAATAAAAAAACAAGAGTCAAAGACCATAGAGGTGAAGTATGTTCTAGGCAATTTTTTTAAAATGAGTACGGTTAGAATTAGAATTAGATAATTGAGTATTGATACAAAAAAATTTTAAAATAGGTATAATTATAATTGAGCGGCACCACGTCGTTCCGTGGCGTGGGCGCACGTGACAGTAGCGTGGGCAGATTAGCACGCCCAATTGAAGCGGCGCTGATGGCGAGCCACACCTAATTGAGCGGCCCGGCAATATCATTAGGGCCGATCGGCCCCGATTGGCCCTATCTCCTCGGTTTTGCTCGATTCGGCCCCCGTAACTCCGCTCTCCGCTCGTAGGAACTCCGACCAACCTCCGACCAAGGTCCGCCCACCGAGCACGGTCCTCCCCCCCTCTTGGAACTTCTCGGCCGGCCTGCATTGTTCTCTACTTCATCGTCGTTTCTCTGATCTCCTCTCTTTTGTTTCTTCTCCATTCTCGCCTCTTAGGTACGTTACTGCTCAAATGCTTGCTGTTTAGGGTTGCTAGATGGGGAAGAGAGGGGTTGTTATTGCTTATTTATTATGTTAAGTTAAATCTGCGCAATGCAGAGAATTTCTAATCTTGGATCGAAGGTAAAATAGTGGGAAAACGAGATTTAGAGTTGTCAATTTTGCTTTTGGTAGGATTTAGGTTAAATTCTGCTCAAATCCACCTACCGCTAAGTTTTATCAATGATTCTCTCTCCAATAACATTAACGAAATTGAGAAAGGTATCCTATTAATTATGCTTGTGCTTGGAAGGTGATTATTGAATATGCTCAACAGACTAGAGAGGGTAGCTTCAGCTCAACCTATGGTGATTGGAAAAAACTGTGTATGTGATCTTCTTCAATAAACTAACGGTGAAGCATAGGTTTGATATATCACAATTAAATGGCCACGGTGAAGCATAGGTTTGCTATATGTCACTATTTATATTTCTAAATGTGAATCTTAGTTTTATTATGTAAGTTCTTATACTTCATAACAGAACTTTATGTTATTTAGAATTTAGTTTTTTTGTATTTCTTTTCAAGTTAAGATTTGTCTTATAGAACTTATTTGAAAATCGACAGATGTGAAATTGGGTGCACACAAAATCAAAAAAACACTTTTACTTTTGAGTGCGGTATGTAGCGTTGATTGTAAACCATAATCTTCTACTTTTACGGCCGGAGTGCGATGGCGGAGAAGCCGCCCGCCGACTAGGCGTCGGCGTTGGAGGCGACCACCATTGAGGCGAGCACCTTCCGAGGTTCATCCTAGTATTGCCTCCCTCGGCGCATCGAGCGCTCACCCCGAGCATCGTAAGTGAATTTTATTTTTCGAATGTGTTACTTACCGCTTACCTTTTATTTCGAGAGGTACTTAGATTTTTTTTGAAATCAGATTGAGGCGCATCACACTTGCTTATGCTGAAGGAGTGACCCATTACATGCACGAGATTCATCCGTTCTACAAAAATATATCCCCAATTTCTTGTAAAAAAAATGAAAGGAAAAAAGGAGAAACATTATAAAATAGGCTCCAAATATAAAGAATATATATGCATAAATTTGTCGATAAAGAGTATGTGGGCATGAACGAGGCTACATAAAGATGATACAAAATGAGGCCACATGATCAACCCCTTTAAGATAAGAGCGAAAGGATAAAGAATATGGAAGAGAGCTCAATTTTCATTATTTTTTTCACTTGCAATGCCTAATAATTAGAATTCTCTAATTATTGATCTAAATCTATACTTATTATAATTTAAATTTTTAATTTTTAATTATCACATGGAGTCTATGAATATAGTGAATATACCCATTCATCTTCATCTTCATGTGGTCAAGCAATTAAGCTATTATTCTATTCGAAACTCCATATATACCATTGTTTAATTCCCTCCCGCTTTCTTTGTCTAGCTCTCTCTTCACTCTCTAACCTGAGGGCCCTCATTCTTCTCTCTTATAATTATTCATTTTATCTTTTCAAGTTCTCCTTACGCATACTTGTGTTAGCTGAACAGTCCTTAGATTCTAGCTTATCCAGTCCTATAACTAAACCCTCGGTTGAAACTTGCAATGAAGTTCTTACCCTTGGCTAATTCTTTGCAAGGATCAGTCTAACCCTAAGCTAAAGAAGGTATTTTCAAGGACAAAGATTCAAACAAGCCTTTGGAAGTGTATTCTAAGATCCAATACAGCTTTATTCGGAAACTTCATATCTTGTATATCAAACTTCTCTCAATGAGCGCATTCATTCGATCTAAAAGTCCAAGTGTGCTAAGGAAAAAAAAACCCACTGGCATTAAATCACACCCACACCATAGTGTGCACATACAAAATAAAAAAACAAGAGTCAAAGACCATAGAGGTGAAGTATAAAAAAAATAACTTGTACCAGTTATGTTCTAGGCAATTTTTTTAAAATGAGTACGGTTAGAATTAGAATTAGATAATTGAGTATTGAAACAAAAAAATTTTAAAATAGGTATAGTCGCCCAATTAGTATACACGCCACGTCGTTCCGACGGGCGTGGGACCGCCACGGAAAGAGTAGCCGTGATTCTAGATGGAAAGCCGCCAATTATGCGGACGGCGCCGCCCACTAATGGCGACCCCCATATCATTAGCCGATCGGCCCGATTGACCTATCTCCTGGTTTTGCTCGATTCGTAACTCCGCTCTCCGCCAGGAACTCCGACCAACCTCCCAGGTCGCCCACCGACAGCCTCCCCTCTTGAACTTCTCGCCGCCGAGGTCACCACCGCATTGTTCTTTACTTCATCGTCGTTTCTCTGATCTCCTCTCTTTTGTTTCTTCTCCATTCTCGCCTCTCGTACGCTACTGCTCAAATGCTTGTTTAGGGTTGCTAGATGGGGAAGAGAGGGGGTTGTTTGCTTATTGGGTCGAGCTATTATGTTAAGTTAAATCTGCACAATGCAGAGAATTTCTAATCTTGGATCAAGGTAAAACATAGAAAATGGGATTTAGAGTTGTCAATTTTGCTTTTGGTAGGATTTAGGTTAAATTCTGCTCAAATCCAGCTATCAAACAACCGCTAAGTTTTATCAATGATTCTCTCTCCAATAACATTAACGAAATTGAGAAAGGTATCCTATTAATTATGCTTGTGCTTGGAAGGTGATTATTGAATATGCTCAACAGACTAGAGAGGGTAGCTTCAGCTCAACCTATGGTGATTGGAAAAGTGTATGTGATCTTCTTCAATAAACTAACGGTGAAGCATAGGTTTGATATATCACAATTAAATGGCTACGGTGAAGCATAGGTTTGCTATATGTCACTATTTATATTTCTAAATGTGAATCTTAGTTTTATTATGTAAGTTCTTATACTTCATAACAGAACTTTATGTTATTTAGAATTTAGTTTTTTGTATTTCTTTTCAAGTTAAGATTTGTCTTATAGAACTTATTTGAAAATCGTGTGATGTGAAATTGGTGCACACAAAATCAAAAACTAATCTTCTACTTTTATTTAGGTGCAGTATGTAGCGTTGATTGTAAACCATAATCTTCTACTTTTCCAGTGCGATGGCGAGGAGCACCGCCAAGCGTCGGCTGACAGGTTATAGGCCACCACCATTGGAGCACACTTCGAGGTTCATCCTAGTATTGCCTCCACGTATGCATCGCCGCTTCACCCGATCCGTAAGTGAATTTTATTTTTCAGAATGTGTTACGGCTGCTTACCTTTTATTTTGGAGAGGTACTTAGATTTTTTTTTTTCAGAGCACCGTACTTGAGGCCGCATCACACTTTCTTAGGGGAGTGGCAACATGCATGAGATTCATCGCGCTAGATCGGTGACTGTGGAGTCAATTACGCTTCATCCGGATCATCGGCTTGGAGATGGTCGAGAACAATACCTTCCACCTGAGTGAGATGGTGCGACGCCAGCGATGATTCCGGACTACGGATTGATGGGTCACCTATCATGGCCCGACAGGATTGGCGAGGAGAAGAGATGGGACACTTGCCCGATTGCGATGATTTGTTGGGGACGACACCCATTACGGCGTGATGTATCATGATCCGACCCCGCATATCGTCGAATTCGAGGGCGTGATGTATCGTGCGGCCGTATATCTACGACCTTACCGGATCAAATGTGGATGCAATATTAACATTTTCCACTTCATATACATCACCAACATCTTACCAAAGCTTCATCAACTAGTAAAACGCCATCGCCGATATGACAGACGCTATAAACCCGCTACCCACTGGATAACGACCTGTTAGAGTAGCGTGGCGCTGCATCAATGTGCAAGCTTCATAATTGCTTGCTTCAATAGTGTGTGACGCCAACCTTAACGACGATTACCTCACATAACTTGACAATTGCTCATCGATACGCAGTCACTTCCATAGAAAGAAGGAAACAAATTCTCTATTCATTCTTGCAAAACAAGTTATATGAATAATGAGAATTTTATATTAAACGATACCCTAATTAATACTACTTTTGGTTACTTAACACCTAAATAAATTGATAAATAAAGTGATTTACTGTGTGTTTACGAAGAACGACGGCGATGTGCGCTAAAAAATGTAGAATCCCCCAAAAGGAACTTTCCTCAACTGAAATGGAGCTGAAAGAATCATCGCCGAAAGCTAAAGTTGACTTCCAACGGCTGGTAAATGAGAGAGGGAAGTAGTTAAACGTCGTCAAAGCGAATGTCGGGAAAAACTAAAAGTTACTATCGAATACCTGGACAAGACGCGCAATGTAGGCGGTCAAATCTACGCCGCCGGCGGTCGGGAAGTTCCAAGAGAGGGGGAGGACCGTGGTCGGAGTTCCTACGAGCGGAGAGCGGAGTTTCGGGGGCCGAATCGAGCAAAACCGAGGAGATAGGGCTAATCGGCCCTAATGATATAGGCGCCGCCCACCAATCGGCGACCGCTTCGAATTGAGGCCGCCCCAGTGGCGACCGCTACTATAGGCACGCCACGCCATGTCTAAACGACGGCGTGGCCGCCACTAATTGGGCCACTATACCTGTTCTTAAATTTTTTTTTATCAATACTCAATTAGCTAATTCACATTTTAATCGTACCCAATTTAAAAAAATTGTCGATGTTCTAAGGGGTCTACTTTCAATTTATTCATGTTAACTACTGCAGATCAAGATCAAATGAATAGAATGGTTCATTGCTTCAATTTGGATGTTCATTATCATTTTAGTTGCATTAAACTACTGACGTCAGCCGCCACCGCCCGTCATCACTGTCGCCGGTTATCGTCGCCGATCATCACCTCCAAATCCGGTCGATCAGACGATGGCAGTTAACGCCTCATTCGAGGGAAAACCGGAGTCTTGCCGTATGAACTACGGGCCTTGATCGCCTCCGAACTCGGTAGGTCCGACGACATATCAACGCTCCTATTCAACAAAGTGTGTCACTTATTGACCTCCCAAAAAGCCCTTAAAAAAGAACATGGAGCATCTTACTACTAATGCTCACGACGATTACTTGAAAATCCTATCTTCTCTAGAGATTCTGTCGGTCGAATGTATGACATGACATAATTCAACCGTTGCATCAACATCTTAATTGATAAAGTTTTCCAATGCTTATATTGCACCTCTCAAGTTATAAGGCCCCAATGAGGCATTTCATGTTCGCCAGAATACTTTGGATTTTAAATAATTAAATCATCCTAATTTCTCCTAGCTTTAACTAAACTTAAGGAGTAAGCCTACAAGGGCACCCCCTCTGACCGAGATGCTTTTAGCTCACATAGTTTAAGGCATCCCTTCATGGAAAACAATCTAGATGAAAATTTGCCTCTCATTTTGTGTGCAAGGTACAACACAAACATATCATAATGGTGAGATTAGCGATGAACCATTCCTCTCTAGATCGGTTGACAAAATAAAGTATGCCCAGCACACGGTATGTTTCCAGTTGATTTCAAATGCCTATGCTGGCAAATTATTTTAATTCACAGTGCATAACTTCTCAAAACCACTCAGACACCTTTTTACTCTATAATTGCATGTGCATTAGCGTATTTATATGCTATAAGTCCAACAAACAAGTAGCAAATATCTTTGTTCCCATCTAGGAGTAAATATGACAGACGGGCACCCATAAATATAGTTCTGTTAAGTGAGTAAATATGGCAGGTGGGCACCCCTACCTTAGTAGAACTCTATTAAGTGCCCCCCTCCGGCCGCCGCCGCCCACCCCCAAGGGTGTATATTTAATATTTAGAATAAGTTTTATATATAACAAATGCCCATACGCGTGACTAAAGATGCATTTGTGACTGATGGCTGTGAAGCAGTAGTAGCATGTTATAAAACTGATCCAAATTCAAATTTTGTTAAAGAAGACAAGGAGTCCATAGACTCACCTTCAAAATCAAATAGAAACTTTAAAAAAAAAAAACAGCAGCCAAGCAATGTGATTTGCTGAAAGGCAAAATAAGTTATCTGAGCCCTGAACATTAGATCGCTGAATCAATCAATTATTCGTGACACCAACTAAAGCAGCGATTGCAGGATTGCAAGCCCAATTTGACACAGAGAATCTGAATGCTCAGTAACATGGTCATGCATAAGAGAAAAGGAAAGATGCATGGTCATTTGCAACATCATGACTAATTCTTAGTAAATACAATGGTAAACACATTTGATTATAAGACAACAAAATTTCCATTTTGCAAAACAAATAATTGTTTTGACTTGCAAATAGTCATGTCACCACAAGACGATGCACAAAGGCATGGGAGCTTACTATGGTAGTCATGAAGCTCATCTTAATAGCAGCAATTTGAATTTATATTAAGAATAGAATGGAGTTTGAAACATATTCATTCAGTTGAAATAACAAAGTGATACATAAAGCCTGTGACACTGAAATAATCATTCATTATATTCTGGTTTAAATCATTATATACATCTATTGATATCTAATGATAATTTAGATATGAAAACACTTCATCCTTCGTTGAGTGTAAACTCGAATAGGAGATTTAACTCTGCTGCTTTTGATCTCCAGCAATAATGTAAGCAGATTACACAACCAACACGTATATCATCAACATCAACTGTCATGAAAAGCTCGCCTCACGTCATGTTCCATTGAATCATCAGAATCACTTCTTTCCGGTTCCACAGTTTCAGTAGGAACCACATCTGGTTTTGCTGCAGGAGCCTGAGCTGTTTTCCTGCGCTCACCATTTGCATCATCTGCTTGTGATCTTGCGAAGATGAGTTAAGCAAATGCAGAATAATGATAAACGATAATGTACAGCCATATCATAGTGAAAAAATCAAGAAAAAAAATTAGATTATACGGAGAGAAATTAGAGAACAGAGTGATAGAATGAGAGATTGAAGAATATAGAATGAGTGGATTTCTCAACCACACTCTCTCTCTCTCCCTCTCTCTCTCTCTTGAATATATAATGAAGACCATCATATAAAAGGATATTTTCCACTGTCCCACCAGACATAATGTTCAGAAGATCTTTCTCAACCCGTTGTACCAGCTCTGGCTGCACAAAGAATGGGAAATATGGAACACATCCATGATGATAATTAAATTATGCAAAAGAATACAAGACTTGGGAACTGATTGAATACATTGAGATCAGGTTCTCTTCGAACCGTGCCTACGAGCATCCCTCATTGGAGGGTAAGACCATGCCTGTATTCTATTCCTTCAGGAGCAGGTTCACCTTCTTCCCTCACCATGATTATCTGCAAACTAGTAGCTGATTCACACATTGTACTTGGAAGAGTCAAAATATGTGAAAGTGATTATCTACCTGACCAATATCAGCAGTTTTAATTAGTACGGTATCATCATAAGTTTTGTAAGACTCCACAACGCCTGGAAGATCCAAGAGTGAGGCAGCGAACATATCATTGCCAATGGTAAAAGTACCAGTCCTTCCATCATCTACAAGAAAAAAAGGCTCTTATTACTCGCATACGCTTCCATTCAAGAAAAAGCAAGGACTTTGATCTAATGTTGGATGTTAAACAGAAAAAAGACTTGGATGCATCACGATTCAAGATTAAAGTTTCCTAGTGCAAATAACATGATGTTTGACGTGAATTCGTGCAAAAGAATTTGAGAATCCACAATTCACAAGCCACCATTTATTTCAACAACTTATTTTCATTAAATATAAACAGTCAATATCAGTATTAGAAACTAAAAAAATTAGAATAACATGAGATATTCAACAAATTTAATCACGTGAAATAAGTCAGCAAATTAAATTTCCAATATGTTAAATTTGAACAAAATCAAGAGCATTAGCCAAACCAATATCAAATTATATAGATGAAATAAAAACAATCGGTGAATATGCAAAGTACATGAAAAAATCAAACCTGACATTCATAATAAGAGATGACTTCCCCCAAAATATGATAGCTGCACTTGCACAGCATTTAAAAGAATCACGCATCTAACTCTAGCTCAAAAAATTTAAAACTAGAAAAAAATCATTAAGCCAATGTTCTAATAATACTAAATAGCTCAAAACATCTACTACAGATTCTTCATATCTTAGGTAATAGATATGATCAACACAAGATTAGTTCAATTTAAATTTAATCTCAAATAACAATAATAATAATAATAATAATAATAATAATAATAATAATATTTAGCTTTTAATTTCAAATCCCAGAAACTCCCCGTCCATAAAAGATGAGCTGTCATGTGATCAAAGATTAGGTTCTAAAGTAATTGAAGCCAAAGAAACACAAGGAAAATTCCACATACCTTATAGATCAGAACAAAAGCTGTATGTTAAATATTGCAAAGGAAAAATTGCATATTCATACAAGAAATCATGGGGGACAGAATATAGAGCTGAAATTGTCCACATAAATAAATGTAGGTAAGTCCATAAATCAACGCTCAAAAAGAAAGTAGATAATTTCAAGTTTCACCATCCGAGGAGGATACCCAGTAAGTGCATCACATCAACCTACCTGGTTTTAAAAAATAAAAAATTAAACTCCATTGAATTGAGTTGCATAATCATCAAGCAAATACATAAGTTTTATGCTTCTTATAAAATACTACATAAGTCCTTGGAAGTAGATCTATAATGCTAATGAATATGGTATCTCTGGAATTTACCATCAATAATAGACAAAATCTCATCATCCAAAACGGCCATAGAAACAAGCTGTATGGAAGTATTTGGTAGAGAATTACATGCAAACTCACAAGAAATAAGTGAAAAGAGATTAAAAAAACAAAGAAACTGATAGTAGAATTATAAATATGAATAAATTAGACACTATGAAAACTATATTTATAATATAACTTTGTGAAATTTTTAAATTGTAGGCATTAATTTTAATATGTTGCAAATTTTAAATAGTTTTGTTTACCATTACATCTACTTTCTTAAAGGCACCTAAGGAAAAACTCTCTAGAGTCAAATATATCATGATGTTATATCACCAAGCTTAAATTCAACAGACCTCTTCTTCACATCCGAAGAAAAATAATAATTGTAATAATAAGCAATAAATTTACTACAAATATCCTCATACAATATGAAAATCACGTAAATTATACAAATAATATAAGGTAGTAATAAAATATAAAAAAATACTAACATAAATGACCTAAAACAAATTTCTAAAAAAAATATTAATACAATTGTAAAAAGACAAACTACAATTATTGTATGCCAACATGGATGAACAACATTTTAAAACTAACTCAAATAAGTTTTAAAAAGTTTTGCTTAATTCTCTTGATTTTGTTCAAATTTAGCACATTGAAAATTTAATTTACTTGTTGATTTTACTTGATCTCAAATTAAACTTCAGTAAAAATTTAAGATCAAGTAAAATCAACAAGTAAATTAAATTTTCAATGTGCTAAATTTGAACAAAATCAAGAGAATTAATCAAATCAATATCAATTAAAACAACAACAACAACAACAACAAGCCTTAATCCCACTAAGTGGGGTCACATGAATCCTTCGTCTCCATTGTGTCCTATTATATGTCAAATTCTCATTTAAATCAAGTATACTAAGATCATTTTTTATACATCTTAACCAAGTCTTTTTAGGTCTATCTCTACCTTTCTTAACATAAGGCAAATCTAACGATCTCTCTCTTAATCGTCATCGACCGACGCTCTAAACCATCTAAGGCGATTCTCCCTAATCTTATCTACCACTGAGCTACTCCAATTTTTTTCCGAATATACTCATTTTGCATTCTATCTCTAAGAGTAAAGCCACTCATCCACCTAAGCTGCTCATCTCAACACTTAACTTAGTCTTATGCTTCTCTTTTATTGGCCAACATTCTGCACCATAAGTCATTGCAGGTCTAAAAGATAAAATAAAATTAAGAAATGAAAGTATCAAAGTAAGACAAATCAAACCTCAAATCAGTAAAAAGAGATAAAATTAGATAATCGCACTTACACTATACTTACAGATTCGCACATCCAACCTGCACTCACAAATTGAAAACAACAAAATAAAATACACCAAAATTCTTCCATGACATAGCTCAAAATATTTATAAACTCAAAGTACCGTTATATAGTTATATACCTCAAAACATTTACCAATAGGCTACACATACCCTAGAATATTAGATAAAGTTGGCACAAGTTCAACTTAATTTAAATTAAACCCAAAAGGTTCAACTCTAATTCCTAATTGAAAAAACTCCACATCCGTTACAGTCGAATAGCTAGGCGATCAAAGATCAGTGTTAAACTAACTAAAGACATAATAAAATCATGCAAAACTTGCACACCTCAGATCACCAAAAGAAATATAATAATAATAATAATTTGCAATTCAATTATTGCATGCTAAAGAAAATTTGTTGCTCCATAACAAATTCTGCAAGAAACGAAATACAAAACCAAAACCTCCCACCATAAGAAAGGAAAAAATAAATGAACAAATCCAAAATCCACAACCAAAGAAGAAAGAGGATAATTCCAAGTTCCACCGCCCAAAGAGGACTCCAAGCCACCACACGCATAAGATTTCAACATTATAAAGTTGCAATGGAAATCTATAAAGTATAAATATAAGAATACACAAAGCATACATAAAAATATGTCAATTAGATGTAATTCAAAACAAACCACCATTGGAAAGGGGGTAGCACCACCAAATTAAATTGTTGGAAGGCTAAATCACCAAAACCACGTTAAAACTACTTAGCAGAAAGATGCTACCCCTTTTTTTATTAGGTTCAAGTAATTAACTATATATATTTGATTTCATTCTCAAGTTAAGCTCAGATATGCCAATGATCCAATCTAACGCACACTTCAAATTGTATAGTGCATGAGACTGCATTTGGTGTCACGGCCTAGGCGAAGATAGGATGCACCTTGCATGCACTGTACTCTCCACCAACAATTCACAAATTTAAAAAGTAGCAAGCATGGCCCTAACTGCAAAGCAGCATTTGATGCATGCATGCTTGTGGGATTAGAAAGCAATCAATCTCTCGATTAAATTGAATAAAGAAAACTTCACGAGCATGAATCAAACAATCTTTAATAAATGATGAAACTTTCAATTTGTTTGAAAGAAAAAATAAATAAACTAATTCCTCAAATTGTTAACCATCCAACTTCCCACAAAAAATCTTTGCATTTCCTAAAAAATTTATGCAGGAACACACCAATCTTTATTGATTGCTAGAACAAGAGACGTAATTTTCTTACAAATATTCTTTTACTTTGGAGAACTTCAAGGAATTTTTCCAACAAGGTTTAAATGCAATAATACTATTATATCATGAAATTTTCCAGTCATAATTAACACAAACCAAACCAAATTCCTCTGTCAATAGAAGCCAGACCCAACTCCATGTAGCTTGACCACAAAAAAAAAAGTCTTAGTAACACAACAAATAAAAGGTTCGTAGCCTGTCAAACTCAAGAGAACGGCATTTTAGTAACACAAACAAAAGAAAGGAGGGACGAGGCAAGGAGATTGAGGAAGGTGAGGAGAGGAAGAAATCATCATTACAAAGAAATGAGAAACATAGACTGAATATTCAGTCAATCTAAGAACAAGTAAATTCACAGATAAAAGGTACTTTTGATTATTAAGATTTATCGTCATCTACCAAAATATGTATCTCCTGAGGGGTATGAGTAGCTTTACACTTAAGAGACAAAATGCAAAATGAATATATACGTGAAAAGGTTGCACTAACTCCAATAAGATTAAAAAGAGTCACCTTAGATGGTTCGGTCAAATAAAATGCAAGCCGTCCATAACCCAGATAGGAGAGAAGATGCATTAGATTTGACCTATGTTAAAAAAGACGGAGGTAGACCTAAAAAAAGACTTGTCTGGGAAGTATAAAAAATGATGTTATTTTTCTAAAATTAAATTAGAATTTGACACTAATATAACACAATGGAGAAGTAGGATTCATGTAGCCAATCCACATAGTGGGATAAAGGCTTATTGTCATTGTTATTGTTGTTGTTGTTGAATTCTTGAAATAAGGATAAATCCTTCCTACGTAGGAACATATTAATTTAACATTTCACTTTGTCTAGCAGCTATTCAACTACAAACTGGCTGTGCATGAAATTAGTGGGAAGAAGTTTATTAATAGTAGCTCTACAATTATCAAATTTGACTAGCCTGCAAACTAAGACTCCAGATTCACAAGCAGAAAGTGCAATTCTTTCACCAAGTTATTTGAAGATCTACGTAAGTACATAAATGTTAAATAACAGGCAGATATCAACAACAAAAATTAATTAATTTTCACTATAAATGATTAAAACAAACTTATTTATGCAATATATAAACATCTCAAACAAGTAGATACCTGTGAAGGATAAATCCAAGGAACCATCTTCAGAAGTGGAAGGATTTTCATTCAACAATCGCTCTATTCGTTCAGCTATTGATGGTGGAACAGTATGAATTGCTCCTCCATTTGACAAGTCTTGAAAAAGCCAAAGCACCCGATCTATTAAAGCAATAATCTATAATATACTGAAACTAGCTACTCCATCAAGATATACTTCACAACAACATACAATAGAAAGTCCACTTATCATCTATATAGATCACGAAAATAAAGAATAAGTACTATAAATAATTTTAAGTAAAAAGGACTTATAATAGGGATAGAACAATATAGCAATAAGATACTTTCCATGATAAAAAGTTTAGAGTTTTCCATATTCAAATTACAAAAGATAACATAACACAAATAAAATATATGATATTTCACACAACATACAACAGACTGGCCACAAAACATTCATAAACCAGATGATTAACAAAAACATAAAACCAATTTCTCACTCTACAATACTTCTAAGGGGCGTTGAAATATTATCAACTTCAAAAACTTCTCAAGATACATTGTCACCTAAATTCACAAATATAAAAGGGTGTTGAATTATGCTTTTTTGGGATAAGTGTGATCAACTTGTCAACAATACCATAAAGGATACAAATATTTGTGTATAAAACTCTCATAGAGAACATTTGTACTTTGAATTGGATAACAATAATTCACATATCATTTTTTAAGGATAAAAAATCTATCCCAATTTTCATTATTAATAGAAGGTGATAACAAGGCGGGGGGCACAAGGCAAGATGCAAAGTTAAATCCACATCCACAAACGGAGTATCAGAAGTTCTTCATGTTGCTGCTGGGTCACAAACCAAAGGCCTATGCCATAGAAACTAGGGAGTATAGCACTTGAACTAAAACTTTTTGGTAATTACCATATTCTTCTTCAAATTTATGTAAATAAATATCTTTCACACTCAGTCAAATGATCTAAGGAACTATAGAATAACTGCTCATTCATATTATAAAATAACTTTTTTGTTTACAAATACTGGAAATGGTCTCTATTTCCATGTTCTTTTGTTGATGCATGTTTGAATCAGCAAAGAGGGCAAAATTTATATAAAAACAACATTCACATAAATATATCATTATGCCATGTTTGTATATTTTTTCTACCCAAATCTATTTGCATATAATCACTCCCTAGTGTTTATGGGCATCACTTGTTCAATTCACATCTATATAACAAGATATATATTGCCCAATCCAAACATAAACACTCATATCATTTCAATGCATGCCTTGCCTTTTTTTTCATATGATATCATCCATATTCTATGTTCATACTTCATAAATATCAAGTATCTAAAGAAAAAGTTGTGCTATTAAGGCAAAAGTATAAGATAAAGATGTTGGATATATAAATAGACACACTCACACAGAAGCTAGAGGTTGCAAAGAACATTATGGATTTCAAATATATCCTATGATCATTTGGATAAATATTGTAAACCTATCATGTCTCTCTAATGCGAAAAAAGGTGTGAGCCCAATGAGATAAAAAGCTTCACAAGTAAAACTCTCATGATTTTGCATACTTCTTTGTCATGATTAGAAAAGTAGTAACAATGCATTATGCATTGTTATTTTAATGATAAATTAGGCCAACAACTATATGCTTCAGTCTCCAAGAATAACCAAAGTGCATGCCTCCAAACTTCATACTTCTAGATAACAATTTTGAGGAAAAAAGAAGGTTCACCAAATCTTTGATGTTGAACGGCCTTCGGGGAAAAAAAAAAAACATATATACAGGAGATGGAGAGCCCAGAATATTAAAACAAATTAAGGAAACCTCACACTTACACAATGAGATTACCTCTTAAAATGGTTTTAGGTTGTACTCTAATTAATGATAAAAATTCCAAAATAAATTGAGAAAAACAATCTTTCCATCCACAATAATGGATTTATTTGTGCCATGAATACTCCCACATATCTCTAAATAAATCAACTTATAGTCATATAATCCACTTTGCAAATAAAAGTAGCCAGCTAGTTTGGAGGAAAGCTAGTGTTGAAGACCTAACTTCTCTCTCTCTCTCTCTCTCTCTCTCTCTCTCTCTTCCTCTTTTTTTCTGATATATCACAGTATTAAGAATGGTTATTGTTCACAGAAAATATTGAGCACTGCTCATTGTTCATGTGAATCATATTAAGTTGTTCATGAGATTCATAACATACATGTACAACTCACACCTTAAGATGAATGCAAGGGGAAGAAAAAAGAGTTGGTCCGGAATATAGAGCCAATTGAGCTATTAATTTGGCTTGGAGGTGATTTTATGAGGAGTGAGATGATTTTTAATCATTTTTCCAATGGTTTTTAAAGTAGATTGTAATGAAGTAAAGGATTGGTTTCAATTTTAGCTTTTCTAGATTTAAATTTGAAGTAAAAGCTATGAAGAAATTTTAAGAGACAAAAGTGTAGTAATGTTGGTGGTGTGTAGTTGCAAGAGGGAGAGAATGGCGCAAAACTCTATTTCAAATTGTACAAGACGCAATTATTTATAATCATACATAAATAATTAAACGTATTTCATTATTAATCTTAAATCAATGATGAATAAAGTCTATGTGAAATTTTAATGTAACTCGAAGACACTCTACAATATTTAGATTTGGAGAAATGCTAGAAAGAGAAAATTCAAGAATTTACAATAGAAAAATCAGACAATAATTGATGGAGGGATGATTTTATTTATGCTTATAAATAGTATTATACTGAAAATCAAACAGTAGGCTCAATCATTCTCAATTGAATTAAAAATAAAAAGTTTTTAATATATAAAGGAAGGAAGATCACGGCAATAACCTTATCCTCTTTTTCCTTCTCTGCTTCGGCTTTGTCCTTCTCCGCCTTCCGCTTCAGCTTCTCCAACTTCTCAGTTCTCCCTCTCCATTTTCTATCGAAGAAGAAAAAAAGAAAACAGAAGTCAAATCAGAAGCGATGAAATAGTTAGTTATTAGATATTCGATTAAGACCTGAATGTAGATCTTCTCAGCGGCCATCTCTTCACTAAGAATTCGACCCTTGCCTTCGCTGAAGAACCGGGAACTCCTCTGAGTTGCTACCGCCTCCGCCACCGCTGCCGCCGCTGCTAAGGGCGATCAGGAAAGACGGGGTAACACATGAAGCACAGATTGCCCACCCTCGGGTAAGGGCGGTCCGGCGGGATGGCGGGACGGCGTCGACGATCGAAAATGAGGGAGAATATCCGCTCTTGAGGGTGGGCAAAGTGCGAGTGCGAGAGAGCCAGAGAGGGGAGATCGGCGGATAGCTGCGGCTTCGTATTTTCGAAGAGGCGAATCGCTCGGGCCGAGGGTTTATTTTGGGGAGGAGAGTTTAAAGTAAATATATTAAAAGTCTAAAATACCCTCATAAATTTTTTTTTTTTCAGGGTGGGCAATTGACCACCCTCGGGTAAGGGCAGGTCCCAGACGGCAATCAACTAGAGAGAGAGAGAGAGAGAGAGAGAGAGGAATAGAAAAGAATTGCAAGGCCAGCTTCCTTTTTACCAAATCACAAAGATAAAGACCAGAGCTTTCAGCGGCGAACCCCTCTTTGTCGCTTTTCGATGTAAACAGCGGCGGTTATGTAGCGATGATGAGGTTTTCTCCCATCCCCAGCCCGCCTCCTCCAGATTGCCGGTGATCCGCTATAGGCCGGTTCGGTTCGGCAAAGGCGAGTAAACCGAAGATCTTCCGGCTTCTCGAAATTTCCATACATATAGTCGGGTGGGTAGGCTATCAAATAAATAAATAAATAAATTTATATATATATCATAAAATTTTTATATATTTATATATTTAATATCTAAACTATATATATATATATATATATATATATATATATATATATATATATATATATATATATATATATATATATATATATAACACTCAAATCTTCAATATCACATCATCATATACTTTTTAAAAGTAGAAAAGTATTAGATAAGTAAATACATAATTTTAGATATTACATATATAAATACATAAAAATTATATGATATGTATATAAATCCTCTAAAAAATGGATAGAAATAGTTATTGTGAGGATCATTTGCCAAGAAGTCCTTTGGGTTCGTTTTCATAATTTATTTTTTTATTTTGTTTTATTTATTCTATTTTTTATTTATTTTCAATATAAACTAATATAATTTTAAGTTTTTATATATTACTACTTTTATAAACAAAAAAATATGATACTGATATGAAAAATTTACTGTCGAATGAATCTGAATATTCAATCAGCTAATCGAGATCATTATTATCAATCGATTCTCAAATATAGAGTGTTTATATAAATCGTGCCCTTGCTCAAAGATCCATAATTCTCATTAAACATTCAAAATACACAAAAAAATCAACGATCAAAGGAATCATTTTGAGCCATCTAATGGAGTGGAGTGATATGAGTTTTGCATGTATTTACAGAAATATCACTTCTTCCAATCTATAAATAGATCCTCATTCTTGATATGAAAGGAGATCAAGCAAGAGAGAGGAGAGAGCTCTAAAGCTTGAAAATCCTCGGGCATAATCGACCACTCGCGAACCACTGGTTGTTACAACCACAGCCAACTCGCCACATCAATCTCCGCCATCAAGACGACTTCATCATCGCGCCTCTCACCATCATCTCGCTACACTAAGAATGCTACAACTCAACGTGATTTATATCTGTTGTCGATTTTGGGATTCCCATTCCTTTCTCATATATCAATAATCCGGAAAACTTGACTTCTCAAACAAATATATATGGAAGATTTCTGACAATTAATTTTTCCTCTTTGAGGTTTTCCATTCTGGAATTTTTTTCGTTCTTTTAAATATTTGTGTGTGTTAGAACAACAAGGGACTCTTTCTCTACCACAACCATTTTTTATATACTTTTTTTTTTTAATGTAAGTGATAAGAAAAATAAATTTTGCAAAAAGGTTTTGTTAATCACTTCAATTAATATTCTATAAAATTTAAAACTATACTATACTATTGTTGCACAAATTATTTAACTAATGTTACACATGATTTTGAAGTTCACATGATTTGATTACAATCATCTATTGTAATTATAATTGAGCAACATTAAGCAAAAAAAAAATATATGATGCATCATTTGATTTTAAATAATATTAAACTTAAAAATTATTTTAAATTTATAACTCTAATGACCAATAATGATGTCATCACTTATTCCAAATGAAGTATTTGATACCACAAGCTATAGGTTGTGATTGTGTTCAAACAACAAGAAAAGAGCAATTGATTTTTCTTTGTAAGCATGAGTATAATCTTAAACTTATATGATCAATAAATACACTTGATTGAACTTTAACTAAAGGATATGATAAAACCTATCGTCACTCACCTCGCATACAAATGTGTTTATCCTTCACATTCTATAAAAATAGAGTAAAAAAGGTGATCAAAGATTGATAAATATATTGCAAATGCTGTGACTAAGTTCCCAAACACAATGCCTGAAAAGAGGAGTGGAATTTAGTCGATGGGTGTTGTACCGGGTGGGGAAAGGGAGGTGTGGTAGAAGCTTTATGGCTGCAAACGAACCGGGCATTCGACAGGCTACTCGAAGCTCGGCTCGATAAAAGATCGTTCATGATCATTTGATTAATTAATTAAACAAGTTTAAATACTTTTGTAAATACTTGATCGCTAAATGAACAAGCTTGAAAGCAATTCATAGCTTGATTCGACTATGATCGCAAATAGTATAATTTAATGTTCATGAACAAGCTCATTAAGAAGCTCGATAAAATATATCTTTTAATGTTTATGAACAAACTTGCAAACACGCTCGTTGAGTAGCTTGGTTAATAATTTAATTCAACATTTATGCAAAAGCTTGTAAACATTAAATAAACTAAATTTTATTAATATTAATATTAATATTAATTAAATAATTATTACTATTATATAATAAAAATTGTTTCATTTTAAATTTTTTTATTAAAATGCATTCGTTCGGTCTCGCGGACTGGCAGCACTGGCCCGTCTCGATCTCGATCACTGCTCAAGTTCACTCGCGATGGCGACGAGGGCATAGGCTCACCGGTTAACCGTTTGTTCACTGATGGACGGTTAATGCTTAATAAGGTAAACAACACTTTATAACTTCTAATCCTAAGGCCCTTACTCTCCTACATCTTGCCGTCTACCCCAATATTTTCTAATTCCCATTTATTTCCTTCACTCGGCTCATACTTCTACCCCATAAAGAAAACCCTAGAACTGCAGAAGAAGAAGATCTTGGATACTACATAGAGTTTGATCGTGCTATGTAGTGTAGCCAAGGTAACTATTTACTACTTTAGGGTTTTTTATTTCTAAAAGAGTTTGGCAAATGAGGGAAATGAACTCTGAAATATTTAATTTAGTATCATGGACTCTTAATAATGAGAGGAAACTCTTTCTAGAGAAGTTTGATTTATTTCAATCATGTCATTTATTTATTGTTGAGTCGTAAACAAATTTCCAAAGTTTGGCAAATCTTGAAAGCTCGGGGCAATGTTTGTTCACCAATCACTAGTTTATATTTGAGCTTATCTCTTTTCTTTGATTTAATATTCATGAGATAAAATTTGGTTTATGTTTCTAGTTGCCGAGTTCAATTTTTTCATTCTTTTCAAGTGTGCAAGTTTATTCGGATGGGAATCATACTATTTTACCAAATTGCATTAATATAAATGCTTGGATAGTTGCATTGGCAACATGATGTATTATCATTTATACATAGGCTATTTTTTATTTCTAAAATATAGATTGTAATATTGTTAAACTTTGAAGTATTAATTACTTATTTTTCAGTTTCTTTTTTTTGTACATTTAAAAGATCTAACTAAATGAAGAAACCTTTAAGTACAAGAATACTTCATATTTTTCAATTCTCAACAAAGAGAGTTTGAGAAAGCTGGCTGTTAGAGGAGAATTTCAATTTGTATGCTTATTTTTTATTTTAAAAAGTTGTTGTTTGCTGGAGTTTTAGTGGCTAAGTATTAAATTGAGAGAAAAACTTGGGGTTTATTGTGCTTCTTATGAATGTTTTAAAATATATTTGAATGTATTTATTACTTTCTACTAGTTGTATTTTACTATTACGTGAGCTTTATATTATTGTCTTACTAGTCAAATGGCCGACATTATCTTAGAGTGTTTGGGGAAAATTTTTGTGATCTTAATTAAATTAAACATTTTTTATGATGATTGCTTGACACTCTATAGAATGTGCAATGATGTTAATCCAACTATCCCTATTTATTCTTACTTGAGATTCAACCAACAATTATTATTTATTATTTTCTCTCTTTACTAGATTTTCTTTCATGGAATGAGTCTTTTGTGTCACTATTAGATTATAAAATGCTTTCTTCTCTCAAGTTTTTTTTTATGAATTATTTATTGTCATTAATAATATCTTGGAATACATTAATGCTTCTTTTAATGCTTTTGGACGAAATCTGTGATCGTAATATATTATTCATTGTTGGATTTCTAAGCTTTGCTTTGGTATCTTTTTTTTAAAATCTCAATTGAGGTCTCATTTTGAAATAAAGCCATATGAAATTAATATTTACTTTAATTATTATGTTTTTATTATTTGCTCATATTTTAATATTTTTTATATTGAAAGTATATATAGTAGTTCATCAAAGCAAGATATCAATCTCATAGGACTTAGTATTGGGTCATCATCAAGCTCAACAGTAGTTGAGAAGGCTATGAGGAACATAATTGTGCCAATTGATGATAATCAAAGAGATGATTCTTTTGCTAAGAAAGTAAAAAAAAAATATTGTCAATATGGAATGACTTTACTTTGATTAAACTTAATGATGAAACTTAAAAGTTACAATGTAATCATAATAAGCATAAGCTTACAAAGAGCAAAGGTGGTGCAACTACGAAGTATAAGTAATATTTACTTCATTGTGGTAAGAGGATGGTGAAGTCTGAAGGACAATTTAATATTTTAATTCAATCACATATGATTACAAGTTCTATTGAGTCTATGAGTGCTTATAATGTTGCTAATTTGAGACATAATCATGCTAGAATAAGAGAATTTGTTTCTCATATGATAATTTTGCATGAATTTTTATTTAAATTTATTGAATATGAGATATGCAATATTGTCATAAAAGCTGCTAATCCACATTATAAAAAAGATACACGTACTACAGTGAAAATTGATTATATAGCAAGCTACGAAATTGAGAAGAAAAGATTGAAATGCTTGTTAGATACTGTTAGTAAAGTCAATGTGGCAACTGATCTATGAAAAACTGATAAATATATACTATATAGTTTTGACATATAATTTTGTATATGCTTAGTGAAAATTACAAAAAAGAGTGTTTAACTTTGTTAACGTGCCTCCACCTCATAGAACAACAAAAATATATATATATATATATGACATCTTGTATAAGTGTTTAAAGAATTAGGGCATTAAGAATAAAGTTGCAATAATAATCGTGGATAATGCAGTATATAATATATCAACAGTTAATATGTTGAAAGCAAGTTTAGAGTTCCATAAAAACTTCCTCTTGGTGAAAAAATATTTCATGTGTTGCTGCGCACATATCTTAAATTTGTTAGTTCAAGATGAGATTTTTGAAATTAGAAGTACAATTGATTTGGTTATAGATTGTGTTAAGTATGTGATCGCTTCACAACGTCGATTAGTGATGTTCAACGAGATAACTCAGTAGTTGTATTTGTCAAAGAAGAAATTGATTCTAGATTGAGTCATTAGATGGAATGCTACTTATGCAGTGTTATCTTCTACACTAGAGTTCAAGGAGGTCTTTCTGAGGGTTCATGGCTGAGATGCTTGTTACGCTTTCTGTCTTAGTGAAGAAGATTGGGCAAAATTAGAAGATGTTTATTCTTTTCTTGAGGTGTTTAACCTAGCCACAGAATTGATCTAATGTTAAATTCTAAAGTTTGCATAATTTCCTATTACTACTCAAATATATTTGTTTTATACTAAATTAACTATCATCAATTTTATAAATATGGTAAGTTTTGAATATCCAGCCTCGAACTTATTTTTATAAGAATTGTGGGGGATCAAGAAGATGTTGGATAACAACTCTCTAAGGGGCACCCACATGCCAGAGAAACGGCAAGTCAGATGAAAGAAAAATTTGACAATTATTAGGAAAGTTGTAATCTTCTAATATCTATAGGTGTTGTTTTAGACCCTTGAAATAAAATGAAGATAATAAACTTTGCATTCAACCCTATATACTCTGAAGATATTGCTTAGATGCATATTGATGATGTGAGTCAAAATTTATATTAAGTTTATAATGAGTATGCAGAGGATTATAAAGCTAACAATGCTGATATGTTCGCTTTAGAAAGTAATTCAGGTAGTGGTTTTGAAAGTGCTTCTACTTCTAAAGGGTGGCTAGTCTATGGAAAGAGAAAGTATGAGATTTATATCATAACAAATTGCACTAACCACATTGTTAAATATGATCTTGAAGTTTATTTGGATGATAGTGTTTTCATTGAGAATGAAAATTCAACAAATATAAATTGCATAGATTGGTGGAAGGCAAACAGTTTGAAATACTGTATTTTATCAAATATGACATGTGATATTCTTTCTATTCACATAACAACGGTTTCCTTAGAGACAATTTTTAGTGCTGATGGTAGAGTTATTGATCAATATCGTGCTTCTTTAAGGATGGAAACAATTCAATATTTGTTATGCGAGAGTGATTGGTATTGAAATTTTTATGAAATTAAAAGAAAAACAAAAGTTAGTAGCTTATTTTATTTCAATATGGATTACAAGTTTTACCATTTTGACATTACTATTTACATGTTTTATGTTGTACAAAGCAATGAGAAGATGAAGGAAGTTCTTTTGCCTTGAAATGTTAAGGATTCAATGTTTGGAACTTGGAAGTTAGAATTTTTATAAATTTGAACTAAGTTGATGTATTATTATCATTTTTTTCTCTTATAAACTCTTTATGATGTCCTTTTGGTCATATGGTTATTAAACTTTTTATTTTTTCCATTGAATTTGTTTCTATTGAACGAGTATTGGTCAAATAATGGCAATGAAAGTAATGATGATAATCTAGTTGGATTATTGATTGTTTTAATGAATCACATCCATTAAATTTATAGTTGCTCTTCTTTTTAAGTATTGTTAGTAGTCATTATGTTGAAGTCCTATCACTATGTATTTGTGATGATAGTTATTTTGAAGAATTAGGATCTTCAATGTATTGTTTGTTGCACTTTCTTTTGGAGTTGGAGTTGTTGGTAGCTATTATATGATGATTAATTTTAATCTGAGTCTAAGTCAATTCTCGCAACTTTTTTGACACATATAATCCTTATTTGTTACTCTTTATTCATTGTCTTGAGGTGTTTCTTTTCTTGTGTAATAATATTGTCTCATTCGCCTCTTTATGCTCTATCTATATAGTGTTAAATATGTTGTTCATATAGTTTCTTTCATAATCTGATTTATAGCAAATTTGAGAATAATTGGCTTAAATGATGCAAGTAACACAAAGAGGTTTGATTGCATGTTTCCCTTTATAGCTTATAATCTTGATTTGTTTCTCATTATGCCTATGATGAATGATATTTCTTCATTTATTATGGAGACAATCAGTACAAATGCTGATTTATTGCTACAACTAGTGATTATGTAAAAAGATGATTATGAGTATCATAAATTGGCAAATTTTATTTTGTAATTTAGAAAATCTATTCCAGTTTATTTAAGGGTAGCATATTTTTAAAGAATTGATTTTATCAGAAATGCATGAGAAGAATAAAGGAATCCTTACATTTCTCTACTTGAGTTCTGATATTTTAGCAAATAGGAGTTATTTCCTTGGAACTAATTAAATGGAAACCATGCTTTTTAATCTATAGTTCATTTTTTATGAGTCTTTACTAAGGGCATTCTTAGGATTGTTTTTTATTTTTTATTTCTTAGGAAACATGTTAAAGAGATAATAAAACATGTTTGATCAGTTGTTTTGGTTGTTAAAAATAAATTGAGATATTTTAAACCTTCTTATCTATTACTCACAATAATATATGTGATGACTTTCTCATAGATAATGTTGTCATTTTTCACCTGATTTCATTTATCATATATGAACCACTTATTACTATAATGTGAATCTCCAAGTTTTCATTCTCCTTATTGCTAAATAAAATCTCAAGTCCTCCTTCGATCATAGAAGGTAATGTTTCACATTTTTATCCTTTCTTCGCATATCTTTATTATTTATTTATTATTGTTTTGCATTCTTTAAAAATATTTCATGTTCTATGTATTCATCTTCACAAATTTGTTTGTCATCAACACTCCATTAAAGAGAAAGTTTCAAGTTCTACATATTAATTTTTATAAATTTTTATTTTTCATGAATGCTAAATGCTTGTTTATGCTCATTTATATAATTCTTTTAAGAATATTGGTTATTAATGAATACAAATTCTATGTTTATGCTCATTTATAAACTTGTTTTGGTTGTTCATGTAATAGCTCATTTATAAGCTCGATAAGGTTCGTTTGATTGCAAAACAAGTAGCTTGATAATTCTGATCGTTAAACTACTCGATAAAGCTTGTTTTGTTAACAAACAAGCTGTTTGATATAACTACTCGTTAAAGCTCGTTTAGTTAGTAAACAAGTGGCTTGATAATAGTACTTGTTAAAATACTCGATTAAGCTCGTTTCTACTAAATAATCGAGCTACTCGATAATAGCTCAATTAACTTTATATGAATCAAACACAAACCAAGCTCAAATCAAACTTGAACAGCTCGATTGCTAAACGAACCAAACTTGAACACGAAGATATAAGCTTGAATCGAGCTCGAGCCGAGCTCGAGCCGAGCTCGAGCACTATGAATGTAATCGAGCTTAAGCTTGAACACGCATTGGGTTCGGTTCATTTGCAAGTTAAAGGCAAAGTGTGGGAGGAAGGAGGTGGAGAAAGCTTGGGTGAGGAAACGAAGATGGCATGAATGATTTCTATTAAATCTGATTTTGTCTATGAACTTAGTAGAACCTATTTAGGCATCTAAAGTAGGGTTAGGATACAATAGAGAGAAAAGTAGAAGAGTATAAAAGATTCCATTATATTAAAAAATCTAAGTGCAATTAACTTTATTTTCGTTCAAAGAGGTGTTATAGTGAATAATTCAAAGAGAATAAAGAAAAGGTTCTCCAAAAAAAAGGAGAAAATGAAGTGTTTTAAAGCAAATATACTCTCTCACTTCAAGATTCTTCTATCATAATGGGGTTTCAAATAAACTTACTACTATATCATGGGACAAAACCTCTCGTCCTAAGGAGAAAGGTGGAATAGGCATTCTCTCGGCATTCTCTCTTAATTCATTATGTAAAATCAAAACTATGTGGAAGACTCTAAAGCAGGATTCTCTCTTTGCTAACTGGTGTAATCAGAAATATGGTTCTATTTGGAATCCCTCTATTCACAAAGTCTCCCCTATGTGGAAGGAAATGAAATTGTATGCACATCGCTATCGTGATAAATTAAACTATCACATAGGGAACGGTAAAACTTTCTCTTTGCTCTTTGATCCTTGGTGTGAGAATAAATCTATGGTTAATGCTTGGGATTCTAATGACCGACACTTACAGCTTAATTATAAAGATGCAAAGCTTTGTTCTTTTATTTCAGAGGACCATTGGAGAATTCCAACTTATTTTGCTGTTGAATATCCGCTGTTATATGCTACTATTGAATCTCTTCCTATCTGGTGAGGATCGGATTGCTTGGGGTTTACTACGTAACTACTAATGGATTTTAAAGGCACTCTTTGAGAACTTACCTTAATTGGTTTAAAAGTATTTGGTTTTCGCGTTAATTATCTATTGTTGGATGGCTTATCTAGGGGTTAAAACATCGATTTGCTTGTTAAAAGAGGGCTTGGTATCCATACTACATTTTTTGTCTTAGTGATCAATCACATTCACATCTCTTTTTAAATGTCCATTCTCGATGCATCTGATAAGAAGTATACTTCCCAATGGCAATTTTTTTTTAATGCAACCTACTCTGCAACAAGTTTTGAATAGTCTGGAACCTAATGTAAAATCAAAAAAGGATTCACTTTCTATCTGCTGTTTTAGTCTCGTATTTGGAGAGAAAGAAACAAAAGACTTATTACTCTGCTTTCTCCTCACCGCCTTTACTCGATCAAATTAAGGATCGAATTGCTTTCAAAATAGCAAGATGGAAGGTTAATGAGTCTGCCTGTTAAGCATATCATCTTAAGTTGGAGGAATAGGATTTCTAATTTCTGCCTGTCGCCTATTCCTAATTTCTATGCCTTGCTTTGCTTGTTGACCGATATATCTTTGGGATCTTGACATGGGATCTGAGATCGGTGACTGGACAATGATGACACTTATGTTTACCTATGGGTATTCAAATCTTGCACTTGGATGCTCATTATAAAGAACCTTGGTCGAGTATGCTTCACCAACTGGAGGGTCGTGATAGCCGTTTCGCGTGTATGCTTCGGGCTGGATCTTTCCTGGTTTTTATCAAAGTCTGAGTCCAGAAATTATGATTTATATTACTACTATATATTACGGATGGTTTTATTTTGGGTCATTAAAGTGTAAAAGTAGATCACGCAATCTTTTTTGGGTTGAGTTGTAATATGCTCTTCCTTTTCTGAGTCTGATCTGTTGTTTTCTTCCTTATAAGTTCTGGAATTGTAAGTCCTTTTGTTCTATGTAACCTTGTATAATCTTTTCTTTTGGAATATATTGAGCTAAGACTCACATTCTTCCAAAAAAAAAAAAAAAAAAAACCCCCCTCCTCTTTTATAAAGTTTAGTGAGGAGTTTACATATGTTCGACATTAATAGAGATCATTGAATAGATTAGATGGATGACGCACTTATGAAGAGGTAAGATGGATGACGCACTGATGGATCTCAGATTTTTGCATGATGGTTCATCCAACGTATGCTCTTAATATATTATCGCTTGTATATAAGCGAATTGTTGGACTTGAGATGAGCTACTTAGCAAATGCCCTCCTAAAAAACATACTAAATACTTCAACAATGTTACATGGCCAATGTGCATTTGTAGTTAAATGAGACATCTTTTGGATCAATTTTTTAAGCCTCCTTAGAAAATTTCCTTCTAATGAAGGAGGCACCTCAAGTAATTTGTTTTGATTTAACAATTCCACTTACCATGACAAAAATATTTCTATATGCTATAATTTAATAAATTCAATATCCCCAATATAGTCCCCTCCTCACTTTGGCCGCATTTGTCAGCCATCACAAAAACCATCAAATTTTTTGAAGGCCTTTTAGAATCACTTTATATTCATTTCTATTTTTATGTAATATTTAATTTGCTTTTACTTGTAAATGTAAATATTTAATACAAAAGGATGAAACCTGCAATATTTCATCGATATATTGAATCAACTAGAAGTAAATAAAAGTGAAAAAAGAATAATGAAATAAAAGTACAATTGGTTTCAATCAAATGATATAACTTTTATTAGAAACCAACCAAATGAGCCATTTTAAAAAAGAAAAACGAAAGAATCAACAAGGTTAAAGTTCTCAGATCAAAAGATCGACAAATTTCCCACAGGCTAAAAGGCTGTTAAAACAACAAATTTGGCAGAATATTCACACACGTAAGCTCTTTAACAGTCTGGCAATTACTGAAACCAACTCACCCATGTCAGGAAATCATAAATTACAAATTTAAATGACCAGATTAGGCTGAAACGAGCATTAATTAATACATTAAGAACGAAGTACGCACCTAAAAAAAAACAAGTTCAGAAAATTGTAACGATTAAGAGTAATTATAACATAATCAGTTCCGAAGTTCTAATGCAGATGTTACAACAAAGTTGAGGGAAAATTGTCCCAAATTACATAACTCGCCCAGAAGCAATGGAGAGGGCACAAGTTGCAAAACCACAAAATCTAGGCGGAATAAAAAAACTAGAGGATAACTATAATATAACATCACCTGAACTGCCAAAAATAAGTAATTCGTAGTGGCAATTTTCAAGAACTTGAATCAAGTTACCTAAGCTTTGCCCTCTTAGGAGGAGCACCTTTCGAATCTCTTCTATCAGGAAGGCGTGATTTTCCCAGAGCTTTTGCCTTCCTCCATTTCCTCTCCTCTTCGCTGTCAGACTCGCCGCCTCGCTCCCTATCAGCTTTGCTCGCCTCCTTCTCCAGTTCCTCCCACGTCTTTCCCTTGTCCTCTTCAGAATCCTCATCATCGTCTTCCTCCTCGTCATCTTCCGACTCCACGAGAGACTCGCCATCACTATTATCATCATCGGATTCAGATTCCACTTCAATATCAGATGGTGCGTACCCTTGATCCGATTCCACAGACGCATCTGAGTCTGAATCGCTGGCTTCCAAGTTGAGAAACTCCCACCCTCCATCTTCAATGAACTTTTCGGGATCATCAGTGATAGTTTTCAAAATAGGTCGCCAGTTCAAATTCAGTCTGCTCTCATAATACTTTATATCAGTAGTATCTAGCCATTCCTTCACCCCATCGAGAGAAGAGGAAGGAATGGAATCTATGCGGAATACATCCTTACTAAAATCCTTGAACACAATGGCCATGTCAAAGCTCTTCTGTCCAAGACCCACTCTTTCCAAATTAACAATTTCAATCTCACTCAAGGTAATTACTAGAGGCGGCGTCTCAATTAGTTCAACCAAACAGCTTGAAGAAGGAACAATGAAGGATGAAGCCTTATGGGGAACTCCATGGAAACCCAGCTCTCTGAGAGGCTGATCAAACTCGAGATCTAGATCTCTGAATTGTGGTTGCCCCCAATGATCATGCACCTTATTCACAAAGTTCTGGAATTCCAGATTTATCTTGTTCTTTCGATCCCTCTCCCGCTGCTCCTCCTCGATCTCATCAGGATCAAGGGCTGATCTCCTCCCACCACCAAGCGTCTGAACAACATCCATCACCTCTACATAAAACTGAATATCTAAGGTCTTCTTGTTGCCCACCATGATGTGATTATGCAAGCGGAAGTGCAAGAGAGTAATCATCTCTCTCTCTGCAGGCTGGAAAAAGGCATGTTTTATATTTCCATACATGATATCCACTCGTTCATCAATTTTTGAAGTAGAATAGCGGAAACCATTAATATGAGCTTCCAAAGCTCCAGCAAACTTTCTTCCACGACCAGGGAATGCAGGTCGTATCGATAGATCTAGCAATCTTGTTGGTTTCATCCTATTACCAGCAAGTTGAAGTTTCTCTTGAGTAACTAAAGTAGCCCTCTCAGCTCTCTCTGACTCCCTCGATGCTACTTGCCTCCTCAGGGTCTTAATTAGCTGCACGACTTCGCTGCTATGTCTTGTGTCCTTTGAACGAAAACTTGCTTCTTTCAAAAATATAGCACCCTGGTGCTTGATAGTGTTGGCATCATGAGGTGAGAATGGAGTCCCGGGCACATTGAATATTATGCGAACAGTGGATGTTCGGTTATCTTGATTGCTGGTAACACTCTTAATAGTAGACACATGAAAAGGAACTGTAGTATCAAAAATTGGGAGCAGGACAGCCTCATTCTTCTGATCCACTTGGATCATAAATTCCTTAGCATATGGCAGATCACTGACATTTTTGTAGGTCATCATCTCACTTGAAGTTTTCACAGGTCCACGAGAATTCCCACTACCAGAGCCACCAACGGCCAGCCTCCTAGCTGTCTCCTCATTCTTCTGCCTGGCAAGTTCTGCTTGGTGCTGCCTCCTTAGCTCTTCCTTTGATATATCATGCTTATCTGACCTCAAGGAAGCCTTAGATAATACAGCCTCAGGAACAACCGACTCTGATTTCAATTTGGGTACTTCCTCATCCTCTTCATTGAAGGAATAGGCAACATCCTTTAATGCCTTGGAGCAAATTGAAGTCAAGACTTCAGAAGGCTTCTCGCTCACAATAATAACTGTATCAGCCAAAAGCAAAGAGAATGTTTCAGTCTTCGGATTCTTTGTCAGGGATTGCAGGTTCTGAAATCCAAGAGAGACATTAAAAACCATTCCCGGTTTCACCATGTGATCATTTCTTGCATTCAAAGTCAACCCAGATTCACGAAACTCAAGACCAATCCCAGTCCCTGCTGTCTTGGAAAGATTTGGAAGAAGCTCAGGGACCTCATTCTCAACAACTGTAACGGCAGCTTTGTAAGCAGAACTGAGCATGTTCCCAGGCTTTAATGCATTGATCGCAGCATTCTGTGCCTTGAGGAGAACCTCATATGCTTTGCTCTGTTTATCATTAGCATCAATAAGAAAAGTCCGTGCAATGTTTGAACAATAACTACCATAGCGTGCCCCTAAAGCACATAAAATCACACTTGCCGATTCATAGTAGAGATTATCATCATTGCATGAAGCGCTTGGCCTCAGATCAAACTTTCCCCCACTCTGAAGAATTGGAGGGTAGCATATATCAACATTTTCAGCCTTGAGTTTGACCTTCAATTTAATGGGATCGTGAATTGCTTTCTCCGTCTCTTCCATAAGGGTTGAATGGGAGACCTTCTTCTCCTCATCAATGGTTTGCTCGAGCTTTGGAACAACAAAGTTTTTCATCACCGTTGCAGCTAGATATGCTGCCTTTCTCACACAATTAAGCTCAGAGACATCCTTAATAGCAAACAATTCAGAAAACCCAGCCGTGATGTCAGAAAGTTGTACATTAGAGCCAGCCAACTTCTCCACCCAGCTTTCCATGAGCTTTCCTTCTGGCTCTTCTCTTTGAATTCGACCAACAATAGGTTTTTCTGATTCATTTTGAATAGCATGTAGTAAGCCGTCAATCAAAGCAGAGACATCATCACCTTTTTGCTTGACGTGAATTATGACATCAGCGTCAACAGCATCCTTGGCAGATCTTTTTACAGTTTCCAGGACAGCAGCTTTCTTCGGACTGCACAAGAAATGGATCTTCTTGTACATGAAAACCATAATTGTTTCTGGAAATTCATATCCAAACAACCAGATATGCAAGGCTGAGGATTTTAGATATCGGATATCATCAGAAGGAGGAGGTGTTGCAATTGCAATAGAATCTGAAGCACCCCAAAGATCAGGCTTATGTTGCCGCCAGTGGGTATAAAACACTTTCAACCGATTGCTGAAATTACCAACATCAATTGTGTATGCACCAGCAGATCCAGATGCTGGAGGTTTTGTGCTACCATTTCTAGGATCAGCCATTGGAGCCATCAATTAAACTTATGCTTTGCCCTACATAACAGTTCCATCATACCGCAGTTAAACAAATTGTAATATGATTTAAGATAACATAAGGCAAGTAAGTCAAATGCTTTTGATCAATTAAAAAGCCATCCTGTTAATCATGCCATAACACCAGCACCCTTAACAAAATGACGAGCATGTTAAATGAATGGACCGAGCATTAATACCAAAAAAAAAAAAAAAAATTTACTGTAACAAAAATGAATCCACACAAAAAACCGGTAAAAAGATGTAGCCAAAAATGTAAAAAACTACCAGTACTTCGCCTAAAATTAGCTTCTCAAATCACTATTTGAGGATTTTTTTATGCAATATTATGTTTCATTACCATTTACTTAAAACTTGAGAACTACCAGAACGTTAAATATACAGATTAGCTGAATAAAGATTTCACAGCAATGAGTACCTCATCAAAATTTTGATAGCAAGACGATATTCCAAGCTTGCTTCATAGTCAAACCCTTCTCAATCATGGCATAATTGTGTTCTTTGCGAAGGTATAATATATATTTATTTATTACTAGTATAGTTAAATATATGGTATATATTAATAATTAGATGTATGTATCTTAATTATAGATTTAGTTTAAAAAACTGAGAATTTCTGGTGTCATAAATTTAATAGATGTAATTTACTGTTTTTAAGATAATTTTATTTTGTAAATAATTAAAGTCAATATTTTATATATTAATATTAAATTATGAGTGAATATGATTTAACATTAGTAATTTAACTTGATTTATTTAAATGAATTTAAATTAACTAATGATTATTATGAATAATATAAAATTAAAATATATTTATTGTAAGTAATTTTGAATATTCTAATTATATTCTAATCATATTATTTTTATAATTAAACAGAAAGAAAGAGTAGAAAAGAAGGTTTTGAAGAAGGAAGTGCGGGTGACAACTGTCAAGATAACTTATAAATTTCAATAATCGATAAAATATAATATTTAAATTCTTTTAATTAATTATTGTAATTTGCTAAGTGATTAATTAGTCATTTGAAATTTCAATATTAGAAATGTCAAGATTTTGAATAGCTTGAAATAAGTATTCTTATGAGGAAAAGTTATGTTGATATTGTTTATGTACGAAATGGGGTATAGACATCTTATTTTCTAAGAGAAGTTCGTCACTTAGGTAAGATTTACAAATTCTAATACAAAAAACATATTTCTTCTTATCTGCATTTTTTTATGTACAATATTGACTATCAATACCGTATATTCTCATTTTGTGGATAATCATCATTACAAATTTATTTGAAATCAAACCATATGTATAATTCAATTGTGTATGCCATTCAAGTGAGCGATTAATTATGTATTGCTTCTTGTATTTTCACATTGAGTATACTATTTTGGTTCATTTATGGTCATTTTGCATACTATATTTGTAACTGTTGAACACATCGAACATACAAAAACTTAGCTTAAAAATATCATGTGATCATAATCAGGATTAGCCAAATATTATAATGTTATCTGCATAGGAATTAAGACAAAAGGGTTTTCCAGTGACGCAAAAAGATCATCAAATGATATGATATGGAATAAAAGGGTCTCGTAACTTTAAAGCTAAGATATGTTAACTAATAACTTGAATAATTACATATGACATAATTCAAAACTACCTTTAATATATATGTATTATCTGGTACTGTATATATTATGTTTCCTACAAAGAATGTTGCTAATAAGTTACGCTGCTACTGTACAAACCAAATTGATTATGTACACAACCACCATTTTACTTATTCAATCTTGCATGCATATTAATGTTATACTCTTCAGTATCACAATTATAAATTAAATTGTTTATCTTGCTAAGTCATATGATTTATTGATTGAAAATAACTGTTTTACAAGGAAGAATAAAGAGAAGTTGGAGGAATAAGTTGTCACTTCTGGAATTTTGTGGGAAAAATGTGTAAATAAGTTTCGAGAGGTGAGTTCAAAATTTTAAAGTGCTGCTACAATACTTGATGTTTTATATGCTCTATAGTTTAGTATTAAAAGTTCAATGGAATTGCTTCCACTCGCTATGAATATTAGTAGATTTCATTACACTATTGTTCGTGTACTAATATGGTGAATTTAGAGGACTGAGTAAATTTCTTACACTATTCCATGATAAGCTCAAATTTAATGTCAATTAAACAAATTTACCCTCTATTATGTTTCGCTTCAATAGAATGTTGATTATCGTTACGGGGCATGATAGTTTTCATGTCTTACATGAGTCTAATTAAATCAAAATGTATCAAGATTGCTACCTTAATAAAAAATTACAGTAGTTCCTTGAAGATGCTTGAAATCCAGTAGATAATACATAAAATAGATTGTTTCTAAAGACTAAAGTTGTGTTTGGTTTGAAGGGATTTGAGATAATGTAAATTAATTTTACTTCACAATTTCATGCTAGTTGTTGGTCCCAATGTAACTCTTATGTAATTAAATCTACCTAGAAAATGTAAACAAACAATTTTTTTTCCAACTGATAATTCCTAAATGCTAGTGGAAGGAATTATCAAACCATAGATGAAACTTACATGTCCTCTCCTCGTAAGAAAGAAAATCTCAAAATCTTCACCAACAAAAAAAAGTTACATTAATTTCTCCTAAACCAAACAAGAAGGTGAAGACCAAATCCAATTCAATTCCTTTATTTTTTTTTTCAACTCCTCTCTTCCAATTCCTTCAAACCAAACAAAACCTGAAGGTGTATGCATGGAAAAAGAATGCCAAACACAACGGAAGAATTTTGCCCTTACAGGAAAGCAAGAAAATCTATTATATAGAACTATATAGATTTTGTGTATAACCAAATCACTACAAAATAGGATAGTAGCGAGCCTGTTCATAAAATCAAAAGCATATTTACCAATGGTAGCAGAGATTAAGTTTGTTAATTAAGTCCCTCTCATAATAACTTGTATTCGTGGTATGACACCAAATTCCTCAATCACCAAATTATTTATGGTTTCAGAAAAACAAAAAAAAAAGGAATAACATGAAGAACCAGGTCTTTAATTGCAACAATAACGTTTGGACACCCAAGACTGATGCAAATAAATATTGCAAATGCATGCACAAGCAAATTGAAATCTGAAAGAACAAAAAAATGAACAAGCACTCTTCAACAAATGTAATCGAGAAAAAACAATAATAGTAAATCACTCAATAAAGAAGTATCAACAGACATACCAAGATTAAATCCAGCAGGTGATGCACATTCCCATTCAAACAAAGAGTTCTCCGTAATAAGCCAATAATATTAAAAATAGTACTTAAAAAAGACAAACTATAATAAGATATGTTATAGGAGCTCAAAATTGTTTTAAAAAGTAGATAAAAGAAATGGAGGAGAAAGCACTCAATGTGGGCTTCAAAACTTGAGGGCAACAAGATAAAAGAAATGGAGGAGAAAGCAACTTGAAATATTGCTGCATTTAAAAAAAGTAGATAAAGAGCAAACATACTTTTGAACCTTCAGGCTCAGCAGCAAATCAAAAAAGCATCTGACATAAGCTTGTAGGAATAGGTATTGAAGAGGGAAGAAGTTACAAATGAGAACATGGCATAGGGCAACACTGGATAAATGAATTAAAAAAAAAATGTAGCTTTTCTAATCCTTTCTTTTTTACCTCTCTGGGATGGCCGCGACAAGTTAAATAGAGGATTCACTTCTCGAGGATTATGTACCCTTCTCAAAGAACAGGAAAGAATCACTAAGATGATCCTTCCTGAACTCATGCCTAGTACTATTAGGATTATCATTAAAGGTTCATGTCCAATTTAATTTTAAAATGTGGAATACATGGACTGATAAACTCGCAATGTGATAAAGCAGAAGATTACCGCTATGAACTCTGAAAAAAAAAACCTCTTAAGCATTCCTGCTAGAATTTACAAGGTAATAAACACAACATTAGGTTTGATATATCTAGTTTCAAATTCAAAAGATCACAAAAATAGAGAAAAGACAAATATTATAAACCTAAACTCATAATCTCCTAAGTTAATAGAATTCAAGACCCTAATTTAAGCAAAAATGCATTGATAGCCTGGACAAAAATATAAAGTTCTTTTCAAATGATCATGTTTGTGAAACAATTATTTTAATTAACAGCACCACCCATCTCTCATTATGAACCTCAATTACATCAAGATTGAAATCTAATTCACAATAGACAGAAAAAAATGAAAGTTTAACCCATCAGATTCTCTGTAGCTTAAGCCTTAACATCGCATAACATTCTTTCCAAAAAAGAAGCTAATAAATATAAATTTGTGGCTTAAATATTATTATATGGTTTATGGTTAATCCTATTTCCATAACACAAATTATGAAAATTTGTGTGTTTATTCTCATTGGAGGCATCACGGCACAACATATCTTTTTCTTCATTGCCTAAATTATTTTCATTTTATTTGTTATTTCTATAATTAAAAGCATACTTTTAATGATGATTGAGAGAGAAATGTAAATTTGTTACCTAGCATTAGATTCATTAAAATGATTCAAGATTGTTTCCATTTTGATTCAATTTAGATTAATTCTCATGTTAATAATATAGTTTTTGTTAAATGGGTTGCATTACATTCGGCAATCAAACCATGCATACCAAGAATTCGAAACAATGGTTTCTAGTTTTCTCAACAAGGTTGTTTTATTTCTACTTGTTTTCTCACTTTCTATAACCTTTGTCAATTTGTGGCTTTTTGTTAAGAATTTTGCGGGCCTACAAATTCTCTTTGAAGGATTTTGTTAGGTTGTGTATATGTTCCTAGCTTCTTATGACGACGTGAGCCTGACAACTCTTCATGTTTTTTGATAAGTTCAGCAATGAAATAATAAACTGGATCTTAATTTAAAATTTTAGAACAGTTTTTTTTAATTTTAATTTATATTTTGAATAAATTGATCCTATGCCAATATATCTACTGTACTAAAAAAGATGAGTCCATAAATAGATATTCTAAAACATATAATTGAATATCTTCGACTAAATTCAATTTCTCTTCTAGTATTCAATCTTGTGTACAAATTAAATGCATGATTCCTTTGAATATAGTGCTATTTTGTAGTCTGATTGTGTTGATCAATCGGGATGTACTAGCAATTCAGTTCTTTGTTTCACCAATCGAGCTCGATGATGAGCTCTTTGAGAAATTGCAAGGGGCAGCCCCTTGCTCTAGGGTTCGGGAGGCAACGCTCTTGAAAAAAAAAATTTCGGTTTATAGTGTCTCATTGCAGTAACATGGATATCATTGGATCAGAGACAGAAAAGGTAGCCCTTCGGTGTTAGAAGGACGGCTCCACGGTGATGGGATCTGTGGGTTTTCACCATAAAAACAAAAAGTAGCGGAACCCATGCAAAAGCTAGAAGATGAGGCGATGTCGTGGCCTATGGTGGCCGTCACAAGGGCGCCGGGCAAGTGGGAGTCCATCTTATAACAACTTTCTATAATTTTTTTCAGACTTTTACTCTATTCTTTTGTGAGTGAAAGTGAAATGTTCTAGAGTGATGAAATGAAAAGTGGCTCGAGTGAAGTATGATTTATACAATTTCTCTTCATAGTAGCTTTCTTAGTGGTGTGGCTCCATGAATTTTTCCTGTGCTCAGATTTTTCCACATAAAACTGGGTGTTTTTCTATGTTCTTGTGCTTTTCTGCTTTATTTGTTCTGTGTATTCTCTGGACCTCTCAAACTAATTTTTGTGTTTACTATATAATCTCCCAAACTATAGTATAAGAAAAACTACCAAATTTTCTCTTGTTTTGGCACTTTTGTTTCTTGTTCTTATTACATCTACATAATTTGATACTAAATAGTTGAATGCCCATCATTTTGTTCAAATTGAACACAACTAATTTGTGCAAATTAAATTACAATTATTTGTTGACTTATGTTGCGTTTGGGGCATTCAACTTCGAAGCCTAGTATCCTAGTAATTTCAATTTTAAAGCCATATCATTTTAACAAAATATAATACTCAATGCAAATTTTATGGCTTTGATTGGTTCAAGTTTTTGAAATCTATCATCAATTCAGTTTATTTTGGTTCCAAACTTTTGAGGTTCCACTTTTTATCAATTGAAATAAAACACAGCCAATTAAATAATTTGAATATTGAAAATTAAAACTTACTCTCGATGTTTTAAATATCAAAGTTCCAACAATTACAAAAAGATACAACGCACACTCAACAACAAACAAGAGGAGCACTTGTTTGGAACCCAACGATTCAAAAAGACAACATTTACATTTATGTTATAGGACACCATCCACCTGATTGTTCATGTGACCTAAATAAATATTTCCTTGGAGATATTCCAAAAGTAGCTTAACAAAAGCATGAACTAGAATACATCCCATTAAATCACATTGGTTCACATGTAGAGCCAGACCACTCAAGCTAAATAAAGAAATTACGATCTTGTTATCTAAACTACAATATCTTGCTAATCAAACCTTAATGAACAAGGCTGCTGAGCATAATAGATTGTAGTTTCCAAGTTATGCACATTCTCATTTGATTTATTCATGATTTTCTTGCTAAGAACTCATTAAGTGGATTTGAACTCAATTGAAGTCGAACATCTTAAAACATGCAAAAGAAATGATCATCAGTGAATTCTTGACACACACACATAGAGATATATATATATATATGAGTTTTTTTTGGACAAGCACAAACAAATGAAACGCTATTTGTGTTCGTTCTGTTAATGAATTGAGCCTAAATATTATGAACGTCTTTGGCTAAATAAATAAATCAAACTATGAGTCAAAATCAAAACAACTCTATCAGAGTCAAACTATTTTAAACTCATCCTGCTCAACTATTCTGTGAACAATTTGACCATCAATTTAAGAATTTTATTTTTTTTCTTTCCCAACATAACATTAACAGGTTTTTGAAAATCATACATTTACCATTTAAAACACGAGCAATAACTTTTTTCTACACTAAGTGCACAAACTTGTTTGATATTCTTGTAGCTCTAAATAAGATGCCTCAGATGTAGATGAGTGCAAAGAACAATTAAATGATTTTCCTTTCTCTAGTGGAAAAAGCCAAATTTTACATTGTGTTTGGATTTGTAAGTAACAAAACATTTTGTTTAGCAAGACAAAGTAAAACACCTTATTGATAGTGGTTATTAGTCAAACAAAGAGTGAAGCAAGTTTGATTATCATTCCTTATTGAACTTCTGACTATTCCCTCAAGGGAGACTCAGGCAAATATGGTTAAAGAAGATGACTTTGCAGAGTAAGTATAATAGGTATTCAAAAGGATAAGTCAGTAGAGTAAGAGATAAAAAGATGCTTTCAAAACAGTAAAATAACACCTAACACTGAACATTGTGATTCAAATTAGTGTAAAAGGCCATCATTTCGTCAATAGAATCACCAAGTAAATCATCATAGGAATTAAATGAACAAAAGAATAGTCTTACCACACAGCTTAGCACTAACTTCAAATAAATCGCATCATCCACACCCCTTCCAACTGCAGCAACCAAATATTAGGGTTATGGTTTTCCATGGCCGATGTTCCAAAAGAAACTAGCAAAAATCACAAAAGCAGGCAGTAACTGCACGAGAAAAATTACACGAAAAATGAAGAAGAAACGTCTAGCTTAGGAAGAAAATAAAACCGAATTTAAGGGTATTCACGATCTCCCAGATTAAAAATCATAAATCGGAAAGCAAACAATCGACGTACAGAGATAGGCGTGTCTCCACAAATTTTACACCACAGCTTAGCTTCAACTCCAAATGACTTTAAATAGCAGTCCTAACGGCGTCACTAGGGCTAGGTTAAGGCTCCAAAACTTCCGAGATGATGGAGTGAAATCAACGAGCTGCTTGTTGTCGAGTTTTAAGCAGGATTTAGGGTCTGTTTGGTTGCAGGATTTGAGTAGGATTTAAACCGGCATTAAGTTAAATCAAGCCAAACGGTATTTTTAGACAAGTTAAATCCCCAGCTTTTGTAATCCCGTTAAAGCCGCTTTCGCAAGTTAAATCCAGATATATTAAATCCTGTTGGAAGGTGGATTCACGGGATTTAGAGAAGCAGAAGCGCTCGAAGGAGGGTGGGAGGCAAGACGAGGATTACCTTGGCGACGTCTCCCTTCTTTTTTTCGGGCAGCTGCGAGCCTGCGAAGCGGAAGGAAGGAGCACAAAGACGAGGGTTTCGAACGCCGAAAACCCGACATCCCTTACCTTTTTATTATTTTTATTTTGATTTATTTTCACGGGGATTTACATACATACCACCTAAAATTCTTATATTTGCATATATAACACCCAAAATCATATATTTACATCTATACCACCTCAAAAAAATTTAATGGATCTAATATGCGACTCTGCTTCTCTGTCGTTACCCTCCGTTCTTCTTCGCCATCACGGAGCAGAAAAATCGCCCCAGAAACCTTACGTGAACGTCTCTATTCTTCTTCGTTATCACAAAGCAAAAACCTTCCCTTAGCTTGTTGGGCTGATACTTCCTCACAGAGAAAAATCAGTGCGAGGAGAAGGTAAAAGCGAGATAAAGCTCTTTTACTCCCTCTATCTCTCTCTGTCCTTTCTTCGTCCGATGTGCGCATGAGAGATTAAAGAAAGGCAAAACTTTTTCAGTTCTCACATGCAAGGGCACACTCGCTTCTGCTGCATCTTCTTCTGCTTCGGTTGCTCTTTGGCCACCCCGCCCGTGGCAAGGCTAAAGGGCTTTACTGTTCTCATGAACATATTTTTAGTAGTATTTAAACCAAATTTAGCTTAAACACTACAAACTAATTTTTTTTATTTTAAATTTTATTATTGTTATTTAAAAGCATTCTGCAAATTTAATTATAATTACTAAAAATTTGCAGTGAACATGCTTAAACTTTTATCTTTTATTATTTGAATTCAGAGTTTATTTATCATCATAATTTATAAAATTTAATAATTTTCTTTATCATAAATCTTAAATTTAAGATAAAAAGTCAAATATAAATAATCAAATACTTCATCATGCCAAATAATTTTCAATTTTTAATCGCTCTTAATTTTATTAAATCTAAATTTATTTTAACTATTAAATTTTATTTGTATTAGTTCCTATTTATAGCTAAACAATTAATATTCATGTTTCAGGATGATAGTTTTGTCAAAAATAATATCATAATTAGTAACTGGCTGTGCGGTGCAATCTCATTTATTTATCTCCAAAAAGGTTGATTGCTCTTAATAGTTTAAAACTATAATTTAATTTAAAAGTTATTTATATACATATTTTTGCGTACTAGAAAATCAATTACGATGGAATAAAAATTTATGCCTTAAATTGTCATAATCCAAACAAGGATATTTGAGTAATTAATAAGAAAACTCCAAAAATTTTATGTGAAAAAACCTCGAAAAGAGAAAAAAATCACAGGAGCCTAGCCCATTAAAAATCTTCTACTATGTATCTGTTTCAGAGTACAAAATTTTTTCTATAACAGGATTACATAATTGTATATGAGAAGGGCTGACAATGAGAATCTCAAAATTAGGCAACAACAACTATATAACCATAATTAAGTTGTAACAATTGCTAGTGGTAGCTAATAATGGTGAACGGAGTCGTGGACCGACAAGAATCTGGCCGATGGTGGTGATGATACGAGAGAGAATGGTCGGCGACGAACGGTGAATTTACGGCGGTGACCCACGAATGATAGCGACGATGGTGGTGACCGGCGGCGATGGTTGGCGACCAACGGGGGTGGTCGGCGACTGACGATGAAGGTCGTCGTGGTGGCGACCGGTGGAGATGGTTGATGGTGATTACCGTCAATAATGACCGACGGCGTTGCGACTCTGGACGGTGACGACCGGCGCGGGCCTCGGACGACCACGCATGGTTAATGGTGATGACCGTGAATGACCACCCGACGGCAGGCGGCTGGCGCAACGGAGATGGTTGGGCGCGCCGAGTGGGATGATTATGCTTGAAAGATTTTCAAGCTTTAGAGATATCTCATCTTTTTTGCTTGACCTCCCCTCATGTAAAGAATGAGAGACTATTTATAGATTAGAAGAGTGACGTTTCTGTAAATACATATAAAATCCGAACTACTCCACTCCATCGGACGGCTCAAAATGATTCCTATCATTTGATGTATTTTAAGTATTTGAATGCTCAAATTATGAGATCTTGTGCTTGTTAAATCCGGCTCGTCAAGATGCTCGATTTGACTATAAACACTCCATGTTTAAGAGTTATTTAGGGATTTAACTGATATCCCAAAGTTTCCAATGATATTTTAAGTGCTTGATTCCGACTAATTTTAACTTAGGATCAACTTGTTTTTGGCATCAAGATTCCTGCTTCGACTAGTAGTATTTTAAGTGTCATATCAGTTGCCCCTCTATTTTTGGATGACATTATCTCAATCATCCAAAAATATATACGCCAAATACTTGAAAATAGTAAATTCTTCAATAAAATTTGCGTAACCATTAACCATACATTTTGAGAGAACAAATCTTCATGAGAGCACAAGATTATGATCACGTGCGGGGTCTGGTGTATCACATACCGCAAGGTTTCGACATTTACAGCGCATAACCATGGCGCCTCATGCGGCTACAGGCTACAAGACCGTGGGCGTGGAACGCTGAGCTGCCCTGGTCGGGTGACGACGATGCTGGTCGGCAACACGGGCGGGTTTGGGTCGCGAACTGGTCATGCGAACGGTGAACGGATCGCTGCGGGCCTCAGTCATGCGCGAGGCGTCACGGAGCGGGCGGTCGCTGGCAAGCGGATCACAGAGGTCATACCCGCTGATGATGGGCGCGAGCGATGGGCGCTGCGCTCCATGAAGCGCAAATGTTCGCTTTTGTCCATTTTAGTCCGCTTTGGTTCTGCTTTCGCCAGCTTTGATTTTACCTTTTGCCTATAAAGGGTCTATAAAAACCCTCATACGGCCAAGGGACAAATCACACACCTCATATGCTCTAATGTTCCTCTTCTTCTCAAGAGAAGGTCGTTCGGAGGCGATCAAGCCTGTAGTTCATACTGAGGCTCGATTTTACGAAAGAGGCCAATCAGATTTCGCCGAACCGACCGGGTTCGGGCGATCAAGTAGTTCATATGGCGAGACTCTGATTTTCCCTCGAAAGAGGCCAACGTCTCCTCATCGGACCGACCGGGTTGAAAGCCCGTAGTTCATACGGCGAGGCTCTGGTTTTCTCTTGAAAGAGGCATCAACTGTCCACGTCGGACCAACCGGGTTCGAAGGTGACCAAGGCCCTAGTTCATACTATGAGGCTTCGATTTTCCCTCGAAAGAGGCATCAACTGTCCTCGTCGGACCGAACGGGTTCGGAGGCGATCAATGTTCGTAGTTCATACGGCGAGGCTCCGATTTTCCTTCGAAAGAGGCGTCAACTGTCCACATCGGACCAACCGGGTTCGGAGGCGATCAAAGCCCGTAGTTTATACGGCTAGGCTTCGATTTTCCCTCGAAAGAGGTGTCAACTGTCCTCGTCGGGCCGACCGTTCGGATCCGCGCCCGTAGTTCATACTGGCGAGGCTCGCTTTTCCCTCGAAAGAGACATCAACTCCGGACCGGACCGGGTTAGGCGACCAAAGCCCGATTTCATACGGAGACTTCGTCCGAAAGAGGCGCCAATCCTCCTGACCGACGTGTTCGGAGACCAAGCGACGGTGGTCGCACGACGACGACAACGGTGGTGGCGATGACCGATGGCGGTTAATAATGACAACGATCGATGGTGGTGGCGGCCGGCAGTGGTCGGTAGGGACGACCGCGAGCGTGCGGGGATGATCGACGGATGAAGGTCGACGAATGACCGTGATGGTGGTCGGCGGATGATAGAGACGGCCCTCGTCGACCACCGGCCGGAGCATCGCGCCCGTAGTTCCTACTTCTTCTTGTGGAAAATTAGATTTCTTGAAACTCTAATAGATGGTTTAACAGTTGACATTTGCCAAGATGACAGAGAAATGTCAATTAGGAACCATCATTCGAGCAACTCAAAAAGTCTGATAGATAATTTCAGAGTATCATTCTCCATGATATTACTTGATGCCATTAACTTGCATGGGTAATCAATCCACGAGGATTTTGACCCATCCGAGGTTGTTTGTCAAAGTATTACTGATGACATTAACTCAGTATATAAGAGGTCGAACCAATCCGAGAAATTTTGACCTGAGGTCAAAGTGTTACTGACGCTCTGTATGGAAGAGATCGAATTGAATCCGCTGAGGATTTTTGACATATCCGAGGTTGTTTGTCAGAGTGTTACTCGACGACATTAACCTGTATGGAAGAGGTCGAATTGAATCTGTTGAGGATTTTTGACCTATCTGAGGTTGTTTGTCAGAGTGTTACCTGAAGATGTTAACCTGTATGGAAGGGGTCAAATTGAATCCGTTGAGGATTTTTGACCTATCCGAGGTTGTTTGTCAAAGTATTACTTGATGACATTAACCTGTATAGAAGAGGTTGAATCGAATCCGCCAAGAATTTTTGACCCATCCGAGGTTGTTTGTCAAAGTGTTACTTGATGGCATTAACCTGCATATAAGAGGTCGAACCGAATCCGCTGAGAATTTTTGATCCATCCGAGGTTGTTTGTCAAAGTGTTACTTGATGACGTTAACCTATATGAAAGAGATCGAATTGAATCCGTTGGAGATTTTTGACCAATCCGTGATTGTTTGTTAGAGTGTTACTCGACGACGTTAACATGTATGAAAGATGTTGAATTGAATCCGCTGAAGATTTTTGACCTATCCGAGGTTGTTTGTCAAAGTGTCACCCGATGATGTTAACCTGTATGGAAGGGGTCGAATTGAATCCGTTGAAGATTTTTGACCTATCTGAGGTTGTTTGTCAAAGTGTTACTTGATGACATTAACCTGCATATAAGAGGTCGAACCAATCGCCGGGATTTTGACCCATCGAGGTTGTTTGTCAAAGTGTTATTTGGCGACGCAACTGTATGGAAGAGGTCAATTGAATCCGGCCAAGATTTTGACCTATCCGAGGTTGTTTGTCAGAGTGTTACCCGATTACGTTAACCTGTATGGAAGGGGTCGAATTGAATCCGCTGAGAATTTTTGATATATCTGAAGTTGTTTGTCAGAGTGTTACTCGATGATGTTAATCTATATGGAAGATGCCGAATTAAATCCGCTGAGGATTTTTGACATATCCGAGGTTGTTTGTTAGAGTGTTACCCGATGACGTTAACCTGTATGGAAGGGGTCAAATTGAATCCGTTGAGAATTTTTGACCTATCCGAGGTTGTTTGTCAAAGTGTTACTTGATGACGTTAACCTGTATGGAAGAGGTTGAATCGAATCCGCCAAAGATTTTTGACCCATCCGAGGTTGTTTGTCAAAGTGTTACTTGATGACATTAACCTGCATATAAGAGGTCGAATTGAATCCGCTGAGGATTTTTGACTCATCCGAGGTTGTTTGTTAAAGTGTTACTTGATTACGTTAACCTGTATGGAATAGGTCGAATTGAATCCGCTGAGGATTTTCGACCTATCCAAGGTTGTTTGTCAGAGTGTTACTCGACGACGTTAACCTATATGGAAGAGGTCGAATTGAATCCGCTGAGGATTTTTGACATATCCGATGGTTATTCGAGTATTACCCGGCGATGTTAACTGTATGGAAGGGTCAAATTGAATCCGCTGGAAATTTTAACCTATCCGGTTGTTTGTCGAGTGTTACTGGCGACGCTAACTATGGAAGAGGTCGAATTGAATCCACTGGAGATTTTTGACCTATCCGAGGTTGTTTGTCAGAGTCTTTGTTCGATAACGTTAACCTGTATGGAGTAGGTCTGAAGTTTTAACATATCCGAGATTGTTTGTCAGAGTCTTTGCTTGATGATGTTAACCTGTGTGAAAGAGGTCAAATCAAAACATTCGTTTGTGGTTGTAGCCAAAGTTGCTCCTTAACCTGGGTCTTATTTTTCCATAAGTATGATTGGAAAATCATAATTTGCAAAGTTATATCTCTTCTCAATATTGAAATATTCTCCAACTTTGACTTGTTTCTTGGGATGGTAATCGATTAGATGCTTATCATATTAACATGGGCGATCTTCTGAGATTAAGAGTTGCCCCCCAGTTTCCGACAGAATCTGAAGGAACGAAGTTTGATGAATCTTCATTCTTCGCTTACACTCCTTAAAAGTTTGAAATGCTCCACCTCGATGGTGGTTTTGATTTTGGTGAAAAACTTGATCGTCATACAAGATAAAATAACGAGAATCAGTTTCCCACATACGGCCAAACTGCGTTAGAAAATCAATCATAGAATAAAAATTTGCTTTAGCTTTGTTTCTAATCCAAAGACAATGATGTTTGAGAAATTAATAAGAAAACTCCAGAATTTTTACGTGAAAAAATCTTGAAAAGAGAGAAAACCACAGGGGCCTAGCCCATTAAAAATCTTCCACTATGTATCTGTTTCAGAGTACAAAATTTTCCTGATAACAGGATTACATAATTGTATATGAGAAGAGCTGACAATGAGAATCCCAAAATCAGGCAACAACAATTATATAATCATGGTTAGGTTATAACAATTGCTAGTGATAACTGATGATGGTACGGAGATCAATGGTGATCACGTGATGACAGTGGAGATGGTCGGCGATGGTCGATGATGACGGCTGACGATGACGAACGGTATGGTGACCGAGCGGTGGCGACCAACGGGTGGTCAGCCGACCGAATGAAGGTTGTGGTACCGGAGATGGTTAACTGCGATGACCGCCGCGAATACGGTGGTTGGCGAGCAAGGCCCGAAATCATGGCGATGGCGCCGATACGGCAACGGCCAACGATGGTTGACGGCGATGACCGTGAATGACCGGCGACCACGGCCGGCGTGGTTAGCCAAATGATCGGCGAATGCCGAAAGTGGCACGATTATGCTTGGAGGATTTTCAAGCTTTAGAGCTTGCTCCTCTTTTTTGCTTGGCCTCCCCTCATGTCAAGAATGAGGGACTATATATAGATTAGAGGAGTGGCGTTTCTATAAATACATGCAAAATCCAAACCACTCCACTCCATCAGACGGCTCAAAATGATCCCTTTGATCATTTGATGTATTTTTAGTATTTGAATGCCCCAATGAAGTCAAAATTATGAGATATTGGGCTTGTTAGATCCGGCTCGTCAAGACGCTCAATTTGACTATAAACACTCCATGTTTAAGAGCTATTTAGAGATTTAACTGATATCCCAAAGTTTCCAATGATATTTTAAGTGCTTGATCTCGGCTAATTTCAACTTAGGATCAACTTGCTTTTGACATCAAGATTCGTGTTTCGACTAGTAGTATTTTAAGTGTCATATCACATATCATATTATTCTTATATATTTATATATCTAATACTAAAATTTTAATATTTACTTATAAACATTCAAATCTTTAATATTACAAAAATATGATTATTATTAATTTTTCAAAATTAATACTTATCAGCATTTATATTTGAATATATATAACTACTTGTTAGTAAAAAACCAGCTTGTAAGAAAAATAAAATTTACACTTTAGCCTTGATTGTAAATCGCTGTAGAGTAAGAGTTTACGCCTTGTCAGATAATCGAGCAATAATGCAGATATTTAAAGAAACAATAGTAGAGCTTCAATTTTACGAAAAAACCTCAAAAGAGAAACCACTGGCCCCGCCCAAGAAAATGTTCCACCAATATGTTGCAAAGTACAAATTCTTCCCAATGTGGGATTACAAGATGGTGTATGAGGTAGGAACAATAACTATGTAACAATGATTAGGTTGTACGATTCGATGATGGAGATGCGGGGTAACTTCTTATGCGGGGTAATTTCAGTGCGGGGTGGTCATGGCCTCTTTTCTTCCTTTGGTTTCTTTCTCTTATTCTTTACTTGTTTATCCTCTTCTTCTTCACTTTTCTTCTCCCTTCATGTGAGGGATAGAGTTCTATTTATAGATGGGAGGAGGCGTTTCGTAATTTATGCAAAGTCCGGTGCCACTCTCTTGATCGGATGCTTAGAATGGTTCCTTGATCATTTGATGTATTTTGAGCATTTGGATGCCCAAATGAAGTCGAATTATGAGATCTTAGGCTCGTTAGATCCGCTCGAGGCCTTCGATTACTATAAACACTCTATATTTAAGAGCTATTTTGGGATGTAATTGATATCCCAAAGATTCCAAGGATATTTCAAGTGCTTAATCTGATGGTCTTGACTTCAATCGTCGCTTTTGATATTAAGATTGGACTTTGATTAGCGGTATTTTGAGCACCATATCGGTTACTATTTTGGATGAGATTGTCTTAATCATCCAAAATATATCGTCAACCATGACCAATATATTTCAAATATTCATATAAATCCAAGATTACGATTATGGAAGCAAATCTACGGTCTTTGGCATGAGATTCGAGGTTATGAATTTATTTGGATGCTCGAAAGTTTTCGAGCATTTTTTGGGGTCCAGTAGGCACCGTATCGGCGCTTAGACACCCATTGGCGTCTGTGGACCGCTTCAGCAGCCTTGCTGCTTATGGCACAGAGCCGTCGGAGACCATCGGGTGAGAAATCGCCTGCCGGTCATGAGCAGCCGGCCTCTGGTCGGGCGCGAACAGCAGCGGCCGGCGTCGTGTCATGGCGCTCTGGTCGAATTGCCACCTTGATCGTGGTCCGTCGGCGGCCGCGTTACGGTCGGGTCGTCGGCCGGTCATTCCATGACAGTTCATCGCGGCCGGTCAAGGTCCTGGCTGTTCGCTGACGGTTCAATTCTTGACAGTTGGGTCCGGGTCGACCCCGCGGTCGCATGAGCGTCTTATGAGCGCCATGCCAGTCTATGCGCCATGGCCGCGCCAGCTTGTCTGAAGGCCCGCCATGGCTCCAGCTGGCGGAGTTTTAATTTAATGCATTTTTGAGGGTTTTACCCACCCTTGTGAGGGCTATAATACCCCAGGTGAGGAGAAAGGCATACCTTTCCCTCTCCCTCTTCTTGAGTGAAAGTCCTTTGGTGGCGTCGAGGGACGTCACCTGGTCATCTGACAAGGCTCCAGTTTCTCCACGAAAGGTGTAAACTAACCTAGTGACCGGCAGGGGTTGAAGCGATCAAGACCAGCGTTCATACTGAGGCTCCAGTTTCTCCCGAAAGGGTGTAAACTAACCTCGGACCGGCCAGGGATTGGGCGATCAAGACCGTAGTCATCTGGCTCTAGTTTCTCCCGAAAGGTGTGTAACTAGGACCGGATTGGCGATCAAGACCCGTGTCATGGTAGGCTCCGTTTCTCCCGAAGTGTAAACTAACCTAGTCGGACCGAGATTGGAGGCGATCAAGACCGAGTCATACGTGCTCCGATTTCTCCCGAAGGGGTGTAAACTAACCTAATCGGACCGACCCGGGTTGGAAGCGATCAAGACCGCGTTCATACGACAAGGCTCGGTTTCTCCCGAAGGTGTAAACTAACCTAGTCGGACCGGGGATTGGAGGCGATCAAGACCGTAGTCATCTGCTCCAGTTCTCCCGAAAGTGTAACTAGTCGGACCACCGGATTGGGCGATCAAGACCCGAGGTGCTGATCATGCATGATTCCATGGCGAAGCGGTGTCAAGATGGAGAAACAATAATGTCGAGCCGTCACTTGCATGAGTCAAAAGTTTAGAGGTAGTTCTCATACTCATTGGGGAGGAATAGTGTCTCCTTCCCTCTCCTTTTTTTTTTTTTTTTTTTCATGCATAGTACGTCTTTTGTTAGATGGGACGAAAATTCTAGCTAAAGTCCATGGCGAGTCAAAAGAGGGATGTCCAAGCAAGGGGTGAGTGAGCGCTTTACAAAACTCTTAGATTTTGATGTTTCTCCCTTCCTACTTATTCATAATATATTTTGCAGCGATGGCGGAAGAGGCCTAATATTACGATAGCTGGATGATGACCGTCCTTATTACATCGACGACTTAATAGTGTTTGAAAAATTTCATTTTCCCAATGATTTAGTGGCTATAGGCGCCAAGAGGTCGAGCAGGCGTTCGCCTCCGAGATACTTCTTGTTTCGAGATGATTTTACGTGCGGATTGCGATTTCCTCTAGCTCACGATTGAGATCTTCAAGACATGTGGTGTATATCAGTTTTCATTTTGCTTTAGTGGTCATCGTCGGTTTGGTGTCTTTTTGAGGCGTTATTTTGAATATTCAATACTTATGCCGAATGTGTAGATTTACATGTGATGCTCAGGGGCGCGTTTCTTATCGAGCCATAAAAATTGGATAGAGTTCTTGGCAGGATCCCTCCAAGAATTGGTCTAGTGGATTCTTTTTGTGAAGAATGAGTGGGGCCTCCAGGAGAGATGGGAAGGTTGAATGACCTCCCATCCGTTTTCAATATCGAGAGCGAGATTCTACCCTTAGTATTCGATGTAGAGAGCTTGCGGCATGAGTTGCATCATATTGGAAAATATACAATAGAAGATAGGATGTACAAGGTTGGCTTTTCCATCCGTGCAGAAGATCTCATGCTCTTCCATTGAAGAGAAAGTCCATAAGCAATGTTCCATCTTTACGAGAAAATAGGACTTGTGAAATGGACTCGTCCATATTCTGAGATAATGTTCCCTTGGCATCGAGTTTAGGCTTTGACTCATGATGGGGAGTTCGTTACTCTAAGCCACAAATTCACGAAGAGATATTAAATCACATATGTCTTGGGCGTCCAACGGACGGATGAATTGCGTTATTTTTCCTTCTATTCTTCTTCTTCCTTCTTTATATAATATTGGTACGAATTTTTTTTTTTTTTTTTAGGTAACATCATTAGGAATGATGGCTCATTTGGGTGTTGCCTTAGATGAATGGAATGAATTTGTAAAGATAAAATATCTACGGGAGAAGTATGAAATGAATCTAAAGTTAAAGAGGTGGCGACCTTGGAGGATCAGTTGACTGAGTGTAGAACGAAATGGCGATATACTTCTTTTTTTCTCAAGTGTCGAGGCGACGCTCGTGATGGTGATTGAAGAGGCAGACTTCATGAAGGAGAAGAAAATCGGGACACTTGTCGAGATAAGAAAGTATTACAAGATCTTTCAAAAGGAGCATAGAATGTCGAGCGGAGAGTGAGATCTCCTTGAAGGCGTGAAGACTTCAAGAATTCTCGCTTATCGTGGCCTTATCGAAGACTTGTTCGGGAAGCTCGTAATCATATCTTTGATATTGAAGTGAAGGACTTGGAACAGCAGTGTTTAGAGGAGGGCTTCATTCGAGGGTTCCTGAAAGGAATCCGGTGTAATCAGAAAGGAGCTAAGATAGAGGTATATCCCGAGCATCCAAGATCCTTAGCGGTCGGAAGATGAAGGAGTGGTAAGTGGGCTCAGGGAGCTTCTCCCAGTGAGAATGAGGATGTTGATATTATGTAGTATCGGTTGTCATTTGTTCTATGCAATATCATCGTGTATCAGAACTTAATTTCTTCTTATATCATCATATTGATGTCAATAATATCTGGATATATCCTCTTTTTTTTTTTTTTTTTTTTTTGCACCCTTATCTTGTTCTTGCCCATTGTAATTGGTGATTATTTGACATGCTAATATGGATGAATTGGATCCGAGGATTTTCGACCTATCCAAGGTTGTTCGTCGAGTGTTACTCGATGACTTTAACGTATGGAAGAGATCGTGGAAGTCCACCAAGGACTTTTGACCTTTCCTAGGTTGTTTGTCGAATTTTTTTGCTTAATGACATTAACATGCGGAAGAGGTCGATCAAGTCCCTTTGGGATTGATCATATCGCTGAGATATAACATGAGTTGTGTATTTCTCAAGTGGGAGGAAAAGCACCAATCTTGTTAGAACGAGCTTGCAAATTCACTAGTTCAATGATATAATCATATGATGCGGTATAAACTTCAAGAGAAAATGACAACAATACACCATAACGGTGACAACAACAACAAGTCTTGACCCCGTGGGGTCGGTTATCTGGTGAAATGACAAACGAGATAAAAGTCACAATAATCATGTAGTGAGAGTTACTGATAATATTTCCGAAGATTCTTAGTATTCCAAGTTTGAGGTAGAGTTTTTCCTTCTTGGTCCTTGAGCTTGAACGTTCATGGCTTGACCATAGCTATAACCACATACGGGCCATCCCAGAGAGGTGAGAGTTTATTGCGTTGAGGGCCTTTGCCTGCGCCTCAAGACTTGCAGGACCAAGTCACGATATGGGAGGTTTTACTCTTACATTGAAGTGGCGAGCCACCCGTTGGTGATATGAAGCGAAGAAGTAGGGCCATATCACGAGTTTGAGTAGATCTAGGTCTTCGAGTTTTTTCATTCATTACTACCATGATCAAAATTGGACTCTTGGACTTGGAACCCGATATCCCGGTATGATAGCTTACGTACCCACAAATTATATGGCGTTTCACCGGTTGGGGTGCGTGATGCGGTAGGCCCAAAGAACATTCGGAAGTTCATCAACCCATTGCCCCCCAGTCTTCTCAAGATGCGTTTTTAGTCCTTTGAGTATAGTCCTATTGGTAACTTCAGTTTGCCCATTGGTTTGAGGATATGCTACGTTATGCGGCTTGAATGTGAAGATCTTTGCAAAAGGGCGTAAAGACTTTTCCAAAATTGAGTTCCGTTGTCGTGATGATCTTTGCGGAAGGAATCGATATATTATATTTTTCCAGACAAATTGTTTAGCATTTGCCTCTGTGATTTTGGCGAGTGGTTCGGCCTCTACCCATTTGGTGAAGTAGTCGACGGCTAGAATGATGAACTTTCGTTTACTGCGATTGGGAAAGGTCCCATGATATCAATCCCCAGAGCAAAGGCCGGGCTTTGAATGGATGAGAGTTACGTATGCGGTATGTGAGGGAGGTTCAATGCAATTGACAACTTGCACATTTTTTGTGAACTCAAGGCGTCTTGTTTCATTGTAGGCCAATAAAACCTTTGTCTCATGATTTTAAAGGCCAATGCTCTTCCTCCAAGGTGTTCTCCACATATTCCCAGGACCTCTTTAACGCTGTCGACCTCACGAAGAAGGCATTTGAGATCTGGACGAAAGCTTCGCTTGTATAATTCTCCTCCAATAACAAAGTTTGAAGCTTGTCTTGGAGGCGAGTTCTTGAAGTTGGATCTTGAGGAAGGGTTCCTCCTTGTAGAAAAGATAGGATCGGGTTTATCCATGAATATTCTTTTCCTCATCAATAGTTTGAATTTCCCATGACCCTTGGATGCTAGGATAATGTATTTCTTCAACATGCTTTCTCTTAAATAGATCTCCAGTGGTAGAAGTAGCAAGCTTAGCAAAGGCGTCAGTATTCTTCTCTCATAGTATGTGGATGATTTGATATGTTTTGAAATGAGTAAGAAGGATTTTACCAAGTGAAGATATTGTGGGTTGAGGATTGTGAGTATTAAAATCTCCTCCAACTTGGGAGGCGACAAGGAGTGTATGAATTACTAAGTTTTGAGCTTGGTCAATTGAGTCTCAATCTGCGATGAGCTTCATATTCACCATATTATTAGGGGAATTTTAAGCGAGTCCATACTCTAAGGTATTCTGGGGAAATAAGTAAGATTCCCGCGCACAGTACTCTGAGCTCCATCGACATAGAGGGTCCCAGGGAGGCGAGCAAGTAGCAGATAGCTCCTCTAGAGTTGGGGTGGTGCATTCCACCATAAAGTCTGCGAGTACTTGAGACTTTATTGCGGGCAGGTAGAAAAATATCGATTCTCCCGATTCTGAGACCATTTGATTAATCTTCCGGATGCTTGGTTTACGTAGGATGGCTCTTAATGGTAAATGGAAACGCCGATGGTGTGAGCTTGAAAGTATGGGACGTAATTTTCGTGTGAAAAACTAATGCTGAGCCATCCGTCGCAAGTGGATAACGACTTTCTATATCGAGAGAATTTTCTTGACATAATAAATTGGTTGTTGTGTCCCATCTTCCTCGTACTAAAGCGAGCTTATTGCGTGGGAAGAAAGCGCAAGATACAAGTATAACGTTTCTCCTTGGATAGGTTTGGATAGTAGGGTGAAGATGCTAGATACTCCTTTAGTTGTTCAAAAGCACCTGGCATTCATCGGTCCATTGAAAATTATTATTTTAGCTCCCTTCAATATTTTAAAGAACGGTAAGTATTTATCTCGAGCGGGCTAGAAGCGGGATAATGCGACAATTCGACCATTCAGCGTTGGACTTCTTTGATATTCTTTGGAGGGATCATATCTGAGAGAGCTTTGATTTTTCGGGGTTGGCCTCTATCCCACGGTGAGTTACCATAAATCCAAGAAATTTTCGTAACCCCAAAAGCACATTTAGTATTAAGTCATTATGTTATAGCGTCGAAGAAGATCAAAACATGTTTCCAAATCAAATATGTTGTGACTTTTCTAAGCTTTTTTACTAACATGTCATCCGCATTACACCTCCATTGTGTAGCAGTCTTTAAAACCTTATTCATAAGGCGTTGATAGGTAGCACATTTTTCAATCAGACATGACTTGGTAGCAGTATAAACCTTTATATGTTTGAAATCGTAGCCTCTTCATCTATTTGGGTTCATCTTTATTTGATTGTAACAGAATAAGCATCAAAAGCGAGCATTTGATGTCGGACGTAGCATCCACCGGTTGATCGATTCGAGGAAGGAAAACTATCCTTTGGGCGCCTTATTAAGATCGTGTAATCAATACACATTCTCCATGCTCCACTTGTTTTCTTAACCATGACAACATTTGCTATGTTGGATAATGTACTTCCGAATGAATCCCTTCCATGAGCTTGTTGACTTCTTGTTCAATAGCCTGAAGACGATCGGGTGCGAAACTTCGCTTCTTTTGGATGATTGGTTTGAACGTTGGATTAATCTTGAGGGAGTGCGTGATTACATTGGGTTGACCCGGCATGTCTGGGACCCCAAGCAAATACGTCTTGATTTCAAGAAATCAGATATTCTTCCTTTTGTTCTTAGAGTAAGGATCCCGCACTTGTAATGGTTGGTCATCGATAATGCTATTGAGTAAATCTTACGGAGAAGCTTTTTGAGGTACTTCTTCATCTCAATTAAAGTCTTCAATCTTGAAGGTGATGGAAGGCGTGGTTGAGCTTGTATGCGAGGTAACATGATTAGGGCATCTTTGGTTTCAAACCACCCCAACTCCAGGGGTAGAATTTTATCTTGAGATGAGGAATGAAGTGATAGCAAAATTGATTGGAGGGGCCTCCAGATTGCATTATATCAGAATCGACTTGACCACCATGAATTGAATTAAGTGAGTCACAGGAAATTCTCAGGTAGCAGGAAGGGTAATTGTCCCTTCGCGTCTTGGTGATTATCAAACCCATATAATGGTCCATTTGGTTGGAGCTTTTCCACCATATTAAGAAATGTTGAGTAAAATAAGACATCTGAGAACTCCCATTGTCATCAAAATTCTTTTAACATTATAACAAGGATCACCGATCCTGCATTGATAGAGTGGATCTTGATGAGGAACATGGACCCTTCTAAGTCCAGTCATTGAAAGTGATGAAATGATCAATCAGAGACTTCTTTAACTCCGGTTCTTTGAGGCGTACGAGAATTTGGTTAGGTAGTATCGGTCCTCCTGCGATCGTTTCAATTTCTCCAATTATTTGATGACTATTTGGTTGTTTTTGTGATGATTGGCATGGTTGCCCTTCAAACGGAGGTGTGTTTGTTTGAGGTAGTCGACTCTTCACAAATCACCGTAGATATCCTTGTTGAATGAGTCTCGATTTCTTCTTTGAGTTGTATGCATGCTTGAGTATGCGACTTGATGAAAGTGGCAATATTGCTCGATTTCACGAATTTGGTTTCAATGGATGCGACTTGATGCTTTCTTCATTGAATAGTCATCGGGATGTTAACACGAGATGTGTTCATGTATGTTTTTTTACGGTCGAGGTTCATGTCGTTGATATGAGGGGCGTGGAGGAGATCACGATTACCTTGTCGCTTCTTTTGATGGGGCCGGTGCACTTCGGGGTGCTTTTACGCTTCCTGCATTGTTCAAATTATTTGCGATGGGCATTAATAGCTTCATCGGATTTGTGCTTATCGATGAACTAAATCGACATCTGACGGTGTGTCCGCATTAAGGATGAATAGAAAGGCCACGGGCGAGTCCTCAGGAAAACTCCTCTTAATTGGTCTACTCCAGGTATTTGGCGAGCCTCTAAGGAGAACCTCTGGAAGTATTCTTTGAGTGATTCACCCTCATTCTGTCGGATACCAGAAAGATGGGAGGAATCTTTAATGATTCTCCGATTATAAATGTTCCACAAAGATCTTAGCGAGTTAGTTAAAGGTGGATGGATCCCCTGGAAGAGAGTAGAACCAAGTCGAGCTTGCCCCGGGTAATAGGAAAAAACTTGACAAAGCGGTGTCGAGCTCGTTGGATATGCATGATAGTCTGTAATGGTCGATATGTTCATGTGGGTCGATTGCCCCATCATAGGAATCAATGCTGGAAGCTTGAAACTACGGAATGGGATGTTGAAGAATGGCTCCGGTAAAGGTGAGGACTCCACATAAGCGGTGTGGGTGAAGATAATTTACATCTTGAAGATGAAATTCATCTCGCATTAAGCATCGTACTTCATCGCGAATGTCATGACGGCGGGATTAAGGATGAGCATGTGTGAAGCTATCGACAACAATCGGTGGATTAGTAATGCGGTTGGCTTTCGCGATGGATGAGTAGAACTAGGTGTCACAGGAGATCGGCGTTATGGTTTCCTTGGAGGAACTCTAACGTCGGGAAGATTAGCATTTTGACCTCCTCAGAACGAGATCTTGGGGGGGGTTCATTTGTCGATTCTTGTTTGTTGTCACTTGCAAAGATCATCTTATTTTGGGACTCCTCCATTCGTACGATCCTCCAAAGAGATTCCGTTCCTTCCCGGGTCATGCCTATCGAGGGATTGAGGCAAAACTTGGCGTTCTTGGTTGAGGGGCGGGTTTGAGAGGGGAGTTGGGCGAGGCTCCATTGTGGCAGTGTTCTATTAGCCATGGCGTGGATATTCACGGAAGTATGATTGAAGGGTTTTCTTCTCAGACGGCATGGCATTGCGTGCTAGAAATCGTGATGCGGTAGAGTAAGAGTTTATGTCTTGTCGTCGTCATGGTCTTGATCGCCTTCAACCCGGTCGGTAGGTTAGTTTACACCCCTTTGAGGGGCGGAGCCTTGTATGTGTAGGTCTTGATCTCCTCGATGCCACCAAAGGACTTTCACTCAAGAAGAAAGGAGAGGGGAAATGTATGCCTTTCTCCCTCACCTTAGGGGGGTATTTATAGCCCCTCACAAGGGTAAAAGGGTAAAAAACCTTCAAAAAATGCATTAAATTCCTTAAAACTCCTCAGTGTAGGAGCCGGAGCTGGCAGAGGCGTAGACATGTGGTATGTGATGATCGAAGGAACCATTCTAAGCCGTCCAGATCGAGAGTGGCCGGACTTTGCATAAATTACTGAAGCAGCCTCCTCCCATCTATAAATAGAACTCTATCCCTCACATGAAGGAGAAGAAAAGTGAAGAAGAAGAGGAGGCTGAAACAAGTAAAGAATAAGAGAAAGAAAGAAACAAGGAAGAAAAGTGACCCATCGACCACCAGCAATTATCGAAGTTACGCATCTCCATCATCGACCTACAACTAATCATTGTTACATAGTTATTGTTCTACCCTCACACCATCTTGTAATCCACATTGGGAAGAATTTGTACTTTGCAACATATCCATAGTGGAACATTTTTCTTGGGCGGGCCGTGGTTTTCCTCTTTTAGGGTTTTTTTCGTAAAATTCAAGCTCCCACTCTTTAAATATCTGTGTGTGCTCGATTATCGAATAAGACATAAACTCTTACTCTACCAATCACGATTTCTGCATAGACTATTGTGAAATCTGACACACGGATATTTGAATAATGAACAAAAAACTCCATGATTTTTACATAGAAAAATCCCAGAAAGAGGGAGAAAAATCACAGGGCTTAGTACAGTAAAAATTTTTTCACTATATATCTGTTTCAGAGTACAAAGTTTAAGTTTTTTCAATAACATGATTACAAAATTGTATGTGAGAAAGAATGCAGCAATTGGAATCTAGTCGGTAACAACAACTATCTGAGAAGTTAGAGCATAATATTGTTGGTGGCAATCGGTGGTGAATTGGCCCGGCCGTGCGGCTGCCGGCAGTGATGATGTGGCGATAGTTGTCGATAATCAGCGGTAGGCAAACGGTTGTGAAATCACAGCGATGATCGCCACGGCAACGGCGATGATAAACATCAGCGATGCGGCAGTGGCCGGCGGCGGTAGCCGCGATAGTGTGGTGGCCGGTGGATTGGCGCGGCAAGGACCGGCGATGGTGGCCGACAGCGGCGGTCGGCGGTGGTTGGCGACGATGACCGGTGACGGTGGTTGACGGTGGCGAGAACCGGTGATGGTGATCAGCGGTGTGGCGGTGGTTAGCGGCGATGTGGCGCTAGTTTTGACTTAGGATCGATTATCAAGATTAGTGCTTTGACAGTAAAATATATCACTACTCTTTAATTGCAATTCTTTGAAAGCAATAAATTAATACTTATAAGCATCTAATTTTTCAAAAATGATGTGATCTTCTATTTTTTTTATAGGATCTCTCTTTTTCATTTAATATATATAACTGCTCCTTAATTGCAATTCCTTGAAAGCAACAGGATTCAACATTCTTATTACAGCAAATTTGGTGTTTCATTTGTAGCTGAGATGAGATTGCATTCATTCAGCATTTTATGTAAACTTGTAATTATAAGAGTTCGTACAACTACAACTTTGCAAAGGACATAAATTATTAACCACACTTTGTGTAAATAGTTCTAAGAAAATGAGATGATTGATAATGCCTCTTTTAAAGGATGTAATATTCATTTTTAAAATATTATATATAATTGATGATGCAACTAAGGCGCAGGCGCAAATCACGTCACAAGACTCTTTGGATTTGACACGAGTTATCGAAATTTCGGAATCCAAGCCGAAGCCACCAAGAAGCTCGGACTCGAGGAAGCCTTCTGCAACCAGCATTTTATTCTTCTTCTTTTTCCCTAAATTACCCATCCGCGGTCCGTAGTTTGAAACGACGGAGGGATAATTTATTACTATTATAATTTATTATATAATTTTTAATTTTTAATTAAGGGATTTAAAATATAATATTGATTAATATTTAATTTATTTGAATTAATCTTATTTATTTAAATTTAATTCAAATGACCTTTATCTAATTTAATTTATGATGATTATAATTTAATAAATTTAATTATAAATTATATATTTGATAATGAAGTGGTTTATAATAAATAAATAAAAATTAAAGATATTATTTAATATTTAATTTATATAATAAAAAATTGATTATTGGTCAATTATTTTAGTAAATAAA